>CM041796.1:58701099-59108599 GCA_023376895.1 Aspiorhynchus laticeps | reverse complement strand
GAATCATTCACTAGAATAATCGACTCAACAGAGTGAATCATTCACTAGAAGAATCGACTCAACAGAGTGAATCATTCACTAGAATAATCGACTCAACAGAGTGAATCATTCACTAGAAGAACCGGCTCAACAGAGTGAATCATTCACTAGAAGAACCGACTCAACAGAGTGAATCATTCACTAGAAGAACCGACTCAACAGAGTGAATCATTCACTAGAAGACTCGACTCGACAGAGTGAATCATTCACTAGAAGACTCGACTCGACAGAGTGAATCATTCACTAGAATAATCGACTCAACAGAGTGAATCATTCACTAGAAGACTCGACTCGACAGAGTGAATCATTCACTAGAAGACTCGACTCAACAGAGTGAATCATTCACTAGAAGACTCGACTCAACAGAGTGAATCATTCACTAGAAGACTCGACTCGACAGAGTGAATCATTCACTAGAAGACTCGACTCGACAGAGTGAATCATTCACTAGAAGACTCGACTCGACAGAGTGAATCATTCACTAGAATAATCGACTCAACAGAGTGAATCATTCACTAGAAGACTCGACTCAACAGAGTGAATCATTCACTAGAAGAATCGACTCAACAGAGTGAATCATTCACTAGAAGACTCGACTCGACAGAGTGAATCATTCACTAGAAGACTCGACTCAACAGAGTGAATCATTCACTAGAATAATCGACTCAACAGAGTGAATCATTCACTAGAAGACTCGACTCGACAGAGTGAATCATTCACTAGAAGACTCGACTCGACAGAGTGAATCATTCACTAGAAGACTCGACTCAACAGAGTGAATCATTCACTAGAAGAATCGACTCAACAGAGTGAATCATTCACTAGAAGACTCGACTCAACAGAGTGAATCATTCACTAGAAGACTCGACTCGACAGAGTGAATCATTCACTAGAAGACTCGACTCAACAGAGTGAATCATTCACTAGAATAATCGACTCAACAGAGTGAATCATTCACTAGAAGAATCGACTCAACAGAGTGAATCATTCACTAGAAGACTCGACTCAACAGAGTGAATCATTCAGAGTGAAAGTGCTTGATAGGGACTCTAACCTATCCTAATGTGTGCGTGCCACGAGTGAATACACAAACACTTTTTAATGAAACGTAATTCTTCCCCCGCGATTTTTAGGCCAAGTCAATTCAAGTGTGTTCATAGAGGTTTCCATGGGCCAATGCGAATTAATCTAGATTTTAATTATTTAAGACACGATATTTTCAGACCTGACGTTTTATTCTTATCCAAAACAACTAGATGCAATGATACATATCTACACTACAGTCAAGAGTCTCTGAACAGTGTAGCCTAAGATTTTGAATGTTTTTTTTTAAGAATTCTCGTCTGTTCACCAAACCTGCATTTATTTGATCCTAAATACAGCAAAAGCAGTATATTGTGAACAAAGAATTTTACTAGATAAAATAACTGCTTTCTATTTGAATATGTGTTAAACTGTAATTTATTTCTGTGATCAAAGCTGTATTTTCAGCATCATTACCCCAGTCTTCTGTCACATGATCCTTCAGATTATTCTAATATGCTGATTTGCTGTTCAAGAAACATTTTTACATATTATTATTATCAATATTTGAAACAGTTAAGTTTTTTTTCAGGATTCTTTGATGAATAGAAAGATCCAAAGATCAGCATTTATCTGAAATAAAAAGCTTTTGTAACATTATACTCTATACCATTCACAAGCTTGGAGTCAGTATAATTTCTTTTTTTTTTTTGGGGGGGGGGGGGATTATAGAAATTAATGCTTTTATTTAGCAAGGATGCTTTAAATTGATCAAAAATGATGATAAAGACATTTAGTTACAAAATATTTCTATTTCAGATAAATGCTGTTCTTCTGAACTTTCTTATCAAAGAAACATGAAAAAATTCTACTCAGCTGTCTTACATAATAATAATAATAAATGTTTTTTGAGCAGCAAATTAGAATATTAGAATGATTTCTGAGGGATCATGTGACTAAATGATGCTAAAAATTAATGATTAATTAGTAATGATGCTAAAAATTCAGCTTTGAAATCACAGAAATAAATTACATTTTAAAATATATTCAAATGGAAAACAGTTATTTTAAATAGTAAACATATTTCACAATATTAATGCTTTTGCTGTATTTAGGATCAAATAAATGCAGGCTTGGTGAACAGAAGAGACTTAAAATAATCTAAAAATACAATAAAGTAAAAATCTTACTGTTCAAAAACATTAATCATATACAGTATATATATATATATAAGTGGTGGTGGGTCCAGCCCTGGTAATGACAACAACACAGCAGCTAAACACTGTTCATATGGGAATATTATATCAATGTTTGAGACACACAGCTTAAATAAAACATGTCTGAATGTACAGAGAACACGAGGTGTAAAATACAGCGTCTTTCAGCCACAAACCGAAGTAAATCAAGGTAAAGCATTAAAGAAACCTCAGAGTAGCTTTTACAGGCTAACAAATTAGCAACACAGCTGTTTTCTTTCTTCTTCTTGCTCTCAAATCAGTTTGAGCGAGCGAACTGCCCACACAACGACTCTAACGATAAGTGATCGCTTAGCTTTACCTGTAAACACGCTGTTTGTTTGTTTGTTTGTTTGTTTCTGCTCGTATAGTGTAGCTGCTTTAACAGCCGAACCAAACGCTCGTCTCTGAGTTGCCTAGCAACCCCGGCGCGTCATCGCGAGATTTCGAGCGCAGCGCCGCCCCCTGCTGTCCGGAAGTGACGCAGCAGCGCGTATACTGTAAACTTTTCTCTTATACATATAATAGCGCTTATTGAAATTTAGACGCAGCCAAACTCACCTACATCTTGGATGCCCTTGGGGTATGCAGATAAACATACAAATTTAATTTTTGGGTGAAATTGTTCTTCTTCAGTGCTTCAGATTGTTTGTAACTGTAAGAACAGCCGGGTTCGGGTTACTCTCAGTGTGATCTACGAGTGCTGCATGAGAGTAAGTTCATATATCTGTGTTTATCTGTCATATCGTGATAATGTGCTGCTCGAAGCTTCAGTGTTGATAACATCAGCTCATATAGAGTGATGTGTGTGTTATTTACATGTTTAGCGACATTTATCGCCTTATATTTAATATTAGAGAAGATGTATACTGAGGTGAATGTTTAGGCTACTGTAAACATACGGATTGTGATATCTTGTTTATTTCAGACTAAACCACATGTTATCACCTCTGTTATCTAATCACTGTACAATGTGGCAGATTGAACAGAACAGATGAACAATCTTCTAGCTTTACTCCTAACTTCAGAGATTCCTTCACAACTACACACACATTCACTTTACACAAACTCAAGCAGAGCACACAAACAAGTAAAGATGCTTTATGTATGTGTGATGTTTCCTGATCCAGTAAAGAATCAGTTTTGTAACAAACTGATTGTTATTCTGTTTTCAGCAGGAAGAGGAAGAGCAGCAGCACAGATCCACTTCTGATTCAGATCTACACACTCTGCTGGTAATACTGTTACAATACTGACACCTAGTGCTTAGTTTAGTACTGCAAATACATGTACATTCTATCTCCACAGTATGGATCAAATCTGTTAAAGGGGTCTGCCTTGCTAAAAAGAACATTATTTTGTGTATTTGTTTTATATTTTATACTGTGATAATTCTGGGGTGGCACAGCTTTTTCTTAGGGTGGCACTTGAAACCCCGTGCCACCCGTGCCCTCACCGTATTGTGATGCCGTGTCCTGGCACGATGACACAAACAATAAAACCCATTACAAATGAGGCATTTGTTGCATCCAGTGGGGACATGATTACTGATTATAATGACTTATACTGTTTTTTTACGTGTCCCGTTCCATCGCACCTCATAAACATTACCATGTCTGCATTTGTGATCGGAGAAACACAAACAACAAGCACTACTCTACACAGCTCAAAACTAGTGTTTGAATCGTCAGAAGCAGAAACGTACTGTGAGTCAGAAGCAAAGCTGGAATTGCTCCACTTTATAGAAACAGTCTTTGTGCACAGCTATCATTGTAGGCTACTCTTACAGCTTCAGGACACAGTCCTGTGTTAAATGCGCTGCACACACTCCAATATTTGTGTTGAACTGTTCTGGAACAGTGTTGTAAATACAACTTAACCACTGATTTCTAGTTGTGTCCTCTTTTGGATCCCAAACAAAGTAGTTTCTCTTTCACAACGAGACACAGCGTCTCCAGAACATGACGCCGGCGGCAGCAACAACACTACAGTGAGGATAAAAGTCACACCCTCTTTCTTTGCGTATACATTTGGGCGGAGTTATGAAAATCTCCCCACATCATGACGTAGACATGTGGGGCGTGTTTAAATGAGCCGTTTTAGGAGGGCGTGGCAGAGTCTTAACTTTGATAAAGAATATCTCTTTGGGTTTGAGACTTTAGTCTTTGCATCTTCAGGGATCTTATCTATGCACAAACAGCTTGTAACTCTCCAAAGAGAAAGAAAAACCTGAAATCGCATCATATGACCCCTTTAAATTAAATTAATTGAATTCAATTCTTTGTTGAAAACCGGTGACTTTATCTGTCTTAGCTGACTGCCTTGTGGACATAAAGTGGTTGTCAAATAACTTCCTCCAGCACAATAATGACAAAACTGAATTAATTAATTATTAAGTTTATTCTATTATCCAATTTAAGACATTGTCGTTTGTTTTTAAAGCTGTGAGGAGTTAGTTAGTTAGACTTGCTTCAGGATCCTCTCTTGGTCACACTGTAAAAAACAAAAAAAAACATAAAAAACGGTGAAATGCATGGCAGCACAGGGTGCTAAACGTCTACCTTACTTAATGAAAATAATGGTTAAAGATCATTTTTTAAAAAGCGGTCAATGACTGGCAGAAGCGGCTACCAAATACAGGTGCATCTCAATAAATTAGAAAAGTTCATTTATTTCAGTAATTCAACTCAAATTGTGAAACTCGTGTATTAAATAAATTCAATGCACACAGACTGAAGTAGTTTAAGGGTGAATCCCATTTCTCTGTCTTACCCCTTCCCCTTCCCCTACCCCTTCGTCTTACCCCAAGCCCTTGTCCCTCGAAACCGAGTGGTAATCGCTAGGGTTGAAAACATACCCCTATGAAATGAGACACCACTTGGTTATGGTCACGTCATCGTCGCTAGCTGGCTGCTACGTCACCAGAGGAGACAAGTGTTGATCAGAAACTTCCAAGATGCGTCTGCAAGTGTGTGTATGTCGATTGCGTGGGTTTTATTAGTGATGTTTTTGCGATTGTTGTGCAAATCAGCGATGTAACGTTAGCGTAGCAAACTAGCGATTTTTAAAACGTTTCAATTAAGAACATGGTTGCAAATATATATGTACAGGACTGTGTAGAGCACAAAACAAGACTGTCGTAATTTTTAAATCAATTATTTAAGCCGAAAATGGGACTCTCTGGATGATCTGGCCGACATTGTTGCCGGTTGCGCAGTGTGTTCTGGGTACCCCTTGGTTTCAAGTAAGCTCGCGAAAATGCTTGGTTTTAAGGGGTATCTACCCCTTGCCCTTAGCCCTACCCCTCGATCAAAACGAGAATTGGGACAGCCCTTACTCTCACATGAACGCGCAAAACTAAGGGGAAGGGGTAAGACAGAGAAATGGGATTCACCCTAAGTCTTTGGTTCTTTTAATTGTGATGATTTAGGCTCACATTTAACAAAAACCCACCAATTCACTATCTCAACAAATTAGAATACTTCATAAGACCAATAAAAAAAACATTTTTAGTGAATTGTTGGCCTTCTGGAAAGTATGTTAATTTACTGTATATGTACTCAATACTTGGTAGGGGCTCCTTTTGCTTTAATTACTGCCTCAATTCGGCGTGGCATGGAGGTGATCAGTTTGTGGCACTGCTGAGGTGGTATGGAAGCCCAGGTTTCTTTGACAGTGGCCTTCAGGTCATCTGCATTGTTGGGTCTGGTGTCTCTCATCTTCTTCTTGACAATACCCCATATATTCTCTATGGGGTTCAGGTCAGGCGAGTTTGCTGGCCAATCAAGCACAGTAACACCATGGTCATTGAACCAGCTTTTGGTACCTTTGGCAGTGTGGGCAGGTGCCAAGTCCTGCTGGAAAATGAAATCAGCATCTCCATAAAGTTGGTCAGCAGCAGGAAGCTTGAAGTGCTCTAAAATTTCCTGGTAGATGGCTGTGTTGACTGTGGACTTCAGAAAACACAGTGGACCAACACCAGCAGATGACATGGCAGCCCAAATCATCACTGACTGTGGAAACTTCACACTGGACTTCAAGCAACATGGATTCTGTGCCTCTCCAATCTTCCTCCAGACTCTGGGACCTTGATTTCCAAATGAAATGCAAAATTTACTTTCATCTGAAAAGAGGACTTTGGACCACTGAGCAACAGTCCAGTTATTTTTCTCCACAGCCCAGGTAAGACGCTTCTGACGTTGTCTCTGCTTCAGAAGTGGCTTGGTAGCCCTTTTCCTGAAGACGTCTGAGTGTGGTGACTCTTGATGCACTGACTCCAGCTTCAGTCCACTCCTTGTGAAGCTCTCCCAAGTGTTTGAATCAGCTTTGCTTGACTGTATTCTCAAGCTTGCGGTCATCCCTGTTGCACCTTTTCTTACCCAAATTCTTCCTTCCAGTCAACTTTGCATTTAATATGCTTTGATACAGCACTCTGTAAACAGCCACACCGTTCAGTAATGACCCTCTGTGACTTACCCTCTTTGTGGAGGGCGTCAATGTTCATCTTCTGGATCATTGCCAAGTCAACAGTCTTCTCCATTATTGTGGTTTCAAAGAACAAGAGATACCCAGAATTTATAGTGTAGGGATGGTCATTAATTGAAACTCAAATGTAAATATTCTAATATTTTGAGATACTATTTTTGACTTTCATGAGCTGTAAGCTCTAATCATCAAAGCTCACAGCGTCTCCTCAACATGACGGCAACAACACTACTGCGATCCTTGAAACCACGCCAAAGCCACTAGAAGGCAAGCTGCAACCTTTAGCTGAAAAAGTGTAACGGCTAAAGCTAACGCTTCCGGTCTGGCAGTACGTGGGAGAGGAGACCAGAGGCCTTTTTTTAATGGATGTCAATGGAGGAGAGGCTTCACTACACTGAATTAACAGCTTTTTAGAAGAAACGGCTCATCGTTCAATGAATCGACAGCCTATCTGCTAATCTTCATGTTTTACACTAAACAATGCTTTTGGATTGAACAATTTTTAGAGTTTACAACAAAAAAGTGCCATTTTATAAGAGAAGTCACTGACTTTTTGCAACATTTCACTATCCATAAACAGCGATTGAGTGTCACACAACTCTGACTGAAATTCAGTGACGTCTGATCCGAGTTAGCCATTACGCTTTCTCCAATAGTAATACAGACCCTCTCATCTCCCTACAGTAAGACAATCTCTGACCATGTCTTCTTTCTTGGACTATACATTTGGGCGGTGTTATGCAAATATTCCCACAAAGTGACGTAAATATGTGAGAGAGAGTTTGATCAGGGCGTTTTCAGCAACTTTCAGTCAGCCTTCACATTTAAACAGAAAAAAGTCCTTTTGTGGATTTGTTGTTTGAGCTTTGTTAGTTTGCAGATCTTATACTTGCACAAACAGCTAAATTGTAAAACCTTGCTGTAAATTTTTTTTTACAAATTCTAACAGTAACAAACTCTTTTCCATTAAACGAAAGAAAATGGTGCGTTCTGGGTAATATTTGTTGTTTTCGAGTAGGTGGCCTACTGCAGTATAACTGTGTTCAGAGTCGACACTCAGAGACTGTGTCCCAAATCACACCCTACACCCTCATTCACTGTTCCCTCACTGATTCTTCAGAAGTGGCACAAAACAGGGGGCAGTGCTGAAGAAAATACAACCTTGTACTACATTTATGTATCTTACATGTACTAAGCTACTGAGCTTTGCTTTGATTCAACCTCCCAACTTTTCTTATCAAAATGTGCTTTTTACCTTATCACTTATTTTGCAATCAAGCAATCAAGATGCTTTTAACATTTCAAAACACATTCTCATGTTAGCAGACAGATTACACTTTCACATGTGACCAACAATTCCTCAACAAATATAAAATATCATAATCAAATATTATCAAAATCTGACGGAGGTGAATTCATCTGACGGAGTTGACACATCTGACGAAAACCTGAATTTGTAGTCATTTTAACTATCTAATACATTGAATCAATCAATTACTGTATAAAAACAAACAAAACAAACAGTGAATAAATCGGGAAAGCCGATTAGTCACCAGAAGAGACGGACGGCAGCTCGCGTAAGTGTTGTAATACTTGTTCGCAGTTCTGTTGTTTAAATTATTTACTTTGCTGCTAGGAAGGAATACTTTGTTTCCTACCTATTTCTATTCTGCATTTTCGTTGAGGTTTATATGTTTGAATGCACTTACTGGTAATTAGAATAATTTGCGCCTCAGCTAAGAACGAGCCTGCGTGATTGTGCAAAGTGTTTAGTTTCCTTTTGAGCTATTAGCACTCCTTTAAGGTTATTGGCTGGGCTGGTCAGAAGCCGGCCACAGCTGTTTTCACTCTAGTCAAGTCAAGTCACCTTTATTTATATAGCGCTTTTAACAATACAGATTGTGTCAAAGCACTTAACAGTATAAAGTTGGAGGATAGAGTGTGTCCTCATCTCATTTCACTCTAGTCTCCTAGACTGTATTTATTTGATGTCAGAGCGCTGACACGGAAGCGTCTGCGGAAGCGTTCAGCCATCGTGCTCAGCTTCTTTGTGTGAAGACCGACGAGTGTGAAGACCGACAACTTTTTCCTGCGCGACTTTAACCAAGCAACGACACCAAGCACTTCACTTAAGTATCATTTCTATCTTCCCTCACACACTCTCCTTTCCTATCCTCTATCCTTCCCCCTCTATCATGTGTTTCCAAACCATTCCGGTTCTCTCTCAACCACACTCTACCATCACACGCAGATGGAAACGTAATCCTGCTAACCTGCGCCCTATCTCTACATCTTCTACTACACCTCTTTCTTTCTCTGTTGGTCTTTGGAATTGTCAGTCAGCTGTAAACAAAGCTGACTTCATTTCTGCTTTTTCCTTACAATCCACACTCAGACCTGGATTTGTCCAGAAGACTCAGCAACCTTAGCTGCTCTCTCTCACAATTTCTCTTTCTCTCACACCCCAAGGCAAGTTGGCCGGGGTGGGGGCACTGGTCTGCTCATTTCAAACAATTGGAAATACTCAACCCACTCTCCCCTAGGCAATCACAACTCATTTGAATCTCATGCGATTACTGTAACAGCTCCTATACAGCTCCAGATTGTGGTAATTTACCGTGCCCCTGGACAAACTCTAGCCACCTTCCTAGAGGAGCTGGATGGGCTGCTGTCCTCTTTCATGGAGGATGGCACTCCACTCTTAGTCTTTGGCGATTTCAACATTCACCTAGACAGGCCTTATGCTACAGACTTCCATTCACTCCTAGCTTCATTTGATCTGAAACGCCTTACCACTACTAGCACGCACAAATCAGGCAACCAACTTGATTTAATTTACACACGCAATTGTAATACAGATAACATTCTGGTAAAACCACTACATATCTCTGATCATTTCTTCATTACATTTACTTTACATTTTGCTACCCGGGTGCCACCAGCTCCCTTACCGGTTACTTTCAGACGTAACCTACGCTCCCTTTCCCCCACCCTTCTTTCCTCTGTGGTATCCTCCTCTCTTCCCTCACCTACCCATTTCACATCTCTGGATGTGAATGCAGCTACTGACACTTTATGCTCTACCTTAACCTCTTGTCTAGACAACATTTGTCCTCTGTCCTCCAGGCCAGCACGGGCTGCCCCTTCTAACCCCTGGTTATCCGATGTTCTTCGTGAGCATCGGACCAAACTCAGAGCGGCAGAGAGAAAATGGTGCAAATCAAACGATCCGTCGGACCTGAGTAGGTATCAGTCTTTGCTTTCATCTTTCTCTACTGAAGTCCACACTGCCAAATCCTCACACTTCCACAACAAGATCAACAGCGCTCCAGACATGCGTAATCTCTTCAGAACATTTAATTCTCTCCTCTGTCCCCCTCCACCGCCGCCCACCACTTCTATAACAGCTGACGACTTTGCCACTTTTTTCACAGACAAAACTAGAACAATCAGTAACCAGTTCTCACCTCCACACACACAGGACCTCCAACCAACCACATCCACTGCTCAAACTCCCATCTTCTCCTTCTGTCCCCTCACCGAGGCGGAAGTATCCAAACTTCTCCTCTCCAGCCATCCTACAACATGTCCTCTAGACCCAATCCCCTCTCACCTTCTCCAAGCAATCTCTCCCACACTCTTACCGGCACTCACACACATTATCAATACATCTCTCCGCACTGGCATCTTCCCCACAGCGTTCAAGCAGGCCCGGGTAACCCCACTGCTCAAAAAACCTACATTAAACACTTCTCTTTTAGAAAACTACAGACCTGTCTCTCTCCTTCCATTCGTAGCGAAAACACTCGAACGAGTTGTCTTCAACCAGCTCTCACTGTTTCTTTCACAGTACAACAAACTGGATGCTAAACAGTCAGGTTTCAGGAGTGGCCATTCAACGGAGACTGCGCTACTCTCAGTCACTGAAGCCCTGCGAATTGCAAAGGCTGATTCCAAATCATCAGTCCTCATTCTGCTCGATCTTTCTGCTGCTTTTGACACTGTCAATCATCAGATCCTCCTGTCACTGGGATTCCACTTCGCTGGTTTGTATCCTATCTCACCGTAGGTCTTTCAGGGTGGCCTGGGGAGGGGAGGTATCCAAAGCAAATCAACTGGTCACTGGGGTTCCTCAGGGATCGGTTCTTGGACCCCTCCTCTTCTCCACATACACTACATCACTGGGTCCCATCATACAGGCACATGGCTTCTCCTACCATTGCTACGCCGATGACACACAGCTCTATCTCTCTTTTCAACCAGATGATCCAACGATAGCTGCACGGATCTCAGGCTGCCTGGCGGACATCTCGGCATGGATGAAAGAACATCACCTACAGCTCAACCTGGCAAAGACTGAGCTTCTTGTCGTCCCTGCCACTCCGACTCTACAGCATGACTTCACGATTCAGTTAGGTTCATCAATAATTACCCCATCAACTTTGGTCAGAAATCTTGGTGTAATCTTTGATGACCAGCTGACCTTCAAAGAGCACATTGCAAAGACTGCTCGATCTTGCAGGTTTGCACTACACAACATCAAAAAGATCAGGCCCTTCCTGACAGAGCATGCTGCACAACTTCTTGTCCAGGCCCTTGTCGTTTCTAGGCTGGACTACTGCAACGCTCTTCTGGACTTCCATCAAACACAATCAAACCTCTACAAATGATTCAGAATGCTGCGGCACGACTGGTCTTTAATGAGCCCAAAAGAGCCCATGTTACACCTCTCTTCATCTCACTGCACTGGCTACCAGTGGCAGCTCGCATCAAGTTCAAGACACTGATGCTTGCATACAGAACGACCACAGGCTCAGCACTACTTCCACTCACTATTACGAATCTACATCCCCTCCAGAAGTCTGAGATCTGCTAGTGAGCGACACCTTGTGGTACCATCACATAGACACCTTAATCTTTCCCTTTATCTTTCTCTCCTTCCCTTGCTAGCTTGTACTTATTTGAACAATGACTGAGACTTGGTGTTACAAGCACTTCTGTCTGATTGCCTCTTCAAGATGAATCACTTTATGTACTCCCCAATTGTAAGTCGCTTTGGATAAAAGCGTCTGCCAAATAACTAAATGTGAATATGTTATTGTTTATAAAGCTTTTTTTTCACGATTCACATTTAAGTATTTTGATATATCATTGGGACACAAATTATCTATTTTCTCTCATATCAGAACAGTATGTCTGAGCATCTGCTATGGTAACAAGATAACTTTTAAAAACAGTTAATTAGTTGTTACCTTTATCCATTTACATTCACCAGGATCTTAATATTCACATTTAAACATCTTAACAAATGATCCAAAAATTACCAGAGCACATATGATCAGAATACAAGCAAACTGTATTATATATAGATATGTTTTATCCAGTGCTATATTTGTTCCCTGAATCTTATGTTCCCTCAACACTAACTCTGCTAGAAGTGATGACCGTCAATCCACAATGCTGTATATTTAGTATTTATACATTATTAGAAAAATTAAACACTATTTTATATTTAATATAATTAAAAACGACTTGCAAACCACAACAATATGATGACTTCACGTTGAATGTCAACTCCTGAAAAATCTGACGTGTTGACACATTAGGCATTTCTTTCACAAAACAAATGGAGTTCATGTAGTAGCCATTTTGTTTTGTTTTCTGTTGATGCTAGATGCTAATGGACCCTGCTTCAAGAGAATAAGATGATCTAAACGTTTCAAATAATTTCCTCAGAAACTGGAAGATGGTGTTAACATTTTGCAGTGGTGGTCAGTAACGAAGTAAAAGTAATTTGTTACTGTACTTAAGTACATTTTTCAAGTATCTGTACTTTACTGGAGTAGTTTTATTTTGAGTAACTTTTACTTTTACTTCACTACATTCTAAAGCATAAGATTGTACTTTTTACTTCACTACATTTCATAAAACATATCGTTACATCACGTGCTCCGAGACGCAGAAGCGGTGGTTTATTCATGAACAAACTGATTCTTTTCAATGAACCTGTTAAATCGGTTCGCAAATCGCAACAAATGATTAATTCACGAATTGGAATGATCCGATTGCAGCTGTTCTCGAGTGAGAAAACTCACTGATTCAAATGAACCGTTTAGAGCGTGTCTTCAGTGAACTGAACTCACAAGTGAAGAACCGGGCGCGTGTGCACATCTGATGCTGCGAAAAGTAAGTTAACGTTACTAATGTCGAATTTTAGGATTAATTATTGTAACTGAAAATCATATTTAGCTCAAAACTGTCAGTTGTTTGTGAACTAAATCTACTGTAAAGCGTGATCTATTTAAGCCCACTGAAATGCTTGAATGCAGACACATCAATGGCAGTGTCTCTATGTTTTAGGTCAAAAAACGAAACATTTAAAATAACACAGATTAAATAAAATAACTCATGCACGTTCATAATCCCCGCTGCTGTAACATTAGCAGTTTTATTAAAATGCTACGCATTTAGCCCTATGTGATGTCTGTTTTTATATTGTTTATCAACAGTATAATTTTTTATATTGTTTAGATCAACTAGCCGAGTAGACAGATATGAATGTTTATTCATAACCATACTGAACATAAGTAAATATTGTTACCTGATGCTAACTGTCTAGCTAACAAGCTTGCTGGTGCTAAGTTTGGGAAATTTTTAGATATAAAGTCCAAATATTTTTATTCAACCACCTAGATAGATTACATCTGAGGTAAAAAGAAAGCATGTGATGTTCAGAACATAACTACAGTAATTATCAGAGTGGGAAGTGATGCCCTCTGGGGGCATTTAGCCAGGAGTGTTTTTACATCACAGACAAGGTTTGAGAAGAAAAACATCATTATGAAAATATAATTATATTTTCCTTTAAATGTTCTTCCTAACTTCAGGCCAAATTCTCATGTCATAAATAACTGTGACGTTCTGCAAAACAACAAGCTTTAAAACACTTTCTTATCGCAGTGTAAGCTTCACAGTGAACATTACTACATCACTCTCGTCAACGTAGTCCATATCAACAACAAAATATATATCTTTACTCCATATAGTGGTTATTTGGGGAAAGTCCCAGGTATTTTGGGCAGTAGGATTATAAAAATATTTGCTAATATAAAATTAAATAAAGTAGTCTATATAAAATTGGAAAATAAATCTATCTATCAGTACTTTTTTACTTAAGTACATAAAAAATCTAGTACTTTTGTACTTTCACTCGAGTAAAATTGAAAAAACAGTACTTTTACTTTTACTGGAGTAATATTTTATTATACGTATCTGTACTTTTACTCAAGTACTTGATTTGTGTACTTCGTCCACCACTGACATTTTGTTGTGACACAGGAAATATTAACATCAGGATTTAATATATTCTAAAACTATAAAACTGATCAGAGCCTGTCTGACAGTGATGTACTCTGCAGAGGAGGACTGTGGCAGGGGGTCCTTTAGAGTGACAGCTGCCCCTGATATTCCCTGATTTTATTACATTTTAATGAATGTCTGTCAGTGTTGGCAAAAAGTGGGGACACAACTTTGAAACCTTATGAAACATGCATGTCACTGAAAAACAACCTTGCTTTGATATGAGACATTATTAAGTGTTGCTTTTGATAAAATAAGCTCTTTTTCATCATTTTTCAGCATATAAATGATTGGACCCTTCTCTGTGGACACACTGTTTTAGATGCAGTGAGAAGACAATAAGTGCCATAGATTTGATATAATAATGATCAAATGAAATTGAAGGGGATAATTGTGTTAAATACATTGTTATTAGTCCACATAACATTTACAATTGAAAATATTTTCATTTTCATAAACCTAATAGCAGTTAGAATTGCTGGACATGTTTTGTCCCATGTCTCAAGAATCAGTGCCCTATTGGTTTACTAATATAGTCCACCTGACAGAGGGAATGAAAACACACGAGTGAATTCAGACACTGATGAACACCTGTTAACAAACAGATTCACTGAAGAAAAGAGAACAACAGAAACACAAAAACAGCATGTTGAATTAGCAGGCATTTAGTGTGAGAAGTTCTCCTATTCATTTTATTATTTTATCATTATTTTACATGATTCTTAGTGAACAAAACCCAATATTATTTGTTTCTTTAAATATAGAGAATAATACACACAGAGACATTTAATAACTCATATTTTATAACTGCTGCTATATTTTATTTACTTGTTTATTTTCAAATAGTTATTTATTTCTGGAAAGTGTTTGGTGAGAGTAGAGTGATTAAAAACCTTTTTCTTCCAGTCCAACAGCAGCGAGTCGGTGAAGGACGATGGCATCTGGTGAGCAGCATTGTGACACACTAGATGAGCCGGAAGAAAAAAAGCTGAAAGTCGAGGAAGGTAATGAAGAACAGAATATCAGTAATGTTAAAGTTGTCATTTAGGAAATGTAATGAATCGCTCTGTCTGTATTCCAGCTCAGACGAGCAGCAGTGCTCACACTGGAGTCAATGTTGATCTGAATGCTCAGACGGGAGGAACTGTAAATGCTCCTGTACTCACTAGAAACAACATCACATCAGTGACCATCAACTACAGCACTGCAGGACACGGTACTGTAACTGTGCTCACTGAGACACACGGCTTATTAGCAGTCAGTGTAATAAATGCTGAGTGATCGTGAACCCTGTTCCTATTACGGTTCATGTAAGAATTAGATTTCAATTCCTCGTCAGTTCAGTAACGATTGTTTCTCAGTCATCAGTGGTCTGCACGGATGTGTGAAGAACTGTCTCACAAACAGAGTCATGTCTTAAATCTTCAATCTTTACTGAGCCGGTTACACATTTTATACTTTGCATAGAAAGTTGTTGCCCCAGAGAGCGTACAAAGATAAAACCATAAAAGGTTTCACAGTTGGAAATAAAAAATATGGAATAACCTTGAACAAAGAAAAACAATAACGCAGCAGGTAGGAATAAAAGGACAATAAACATACATCACTTGAAAAATAACTTCTTATAAAAATACACAGGAGGCTGTGTGACATTTCTTCACTCACACATGTTCTCTATGGTGACTGAACATAAGGGAAGTGAATGGTGACTCATAATACACTCAGGAGGAGAATAACAGGGAGGCCTGGGAGAGACCTCTGAATCTCACAGTTCATTTATGGTCATAGTGTTCTTACGCAGACATACTTTATAGTATTTTCTTTCATGTATCTGTATATTTTGTCACACATTTTTTACTTCTGTCCTTTTTCTCTTTCTTCACAGAGCCACGAGAAATCTCAGAGACGGCAGAGAAACACACCGAAAAACAAGGTGCAGTTTTATCAGTCGCATTCAAAACTGTTTTTTTTTTTATTATGAATTTTCACTGTGTAAATCACAGTTAGTGCAATAATATCAGTGGCAATGACTAAACACCTCCATGCAATGGTGTTCATAATGTTGGACAGATCATGGTTGTGAGCATTATTAATATTAGAACAGAGATGAAATTTGAGAGGTGATGTACTGTATCACTAGACTGACCTCCTCTACAGCCAGAAACTTCAGCCAACCACCGCATGTGACCAGCAATGACCACTCCAGTATACCTTATATACACAGAAACAGTGCATTCACTGCCAGCTGTTCCTGAAGCCCTGTCCTCTGTACTGAGTTTACAAATTAGGCATTGAAATAAGTATATGCCTGGATGACTTGATTTAATTACATACTTAATTCAACAAGAGACATGACAAGTTTAGTTAATTAATTAAATCAAAAATCTCAAAACTGTATTACCAAAGTCCCGTTAAGGCAAGTCATTTTACTCAGTGGCCATGTTTGAAACGCCTCTCAAGCAGCTATTTCAGTCATGCAAGTGCAGCTCCTATCTCTTTGAATGGGGAAACATTGAATTCTCCAAAGCTGTTCACCAAGCTTACGATTACATTTGTATTCACATTTGTACATTTGTAATCAACAATGAATTCTGACAACAAGTGTCTCATAAGATGTTTTCTTAAATGGCGTTAAAAACGCTTATTTCTCAGGCTAGACCAGTCATTGCACATACACAGCCCTAAGAGCATCTCAGGATGCTGTTTCTATAGCAACCGGAGCTTCTTAGTGCAGCTGCAGTGATGCGATGAATTTACTAATTAACAACTTTTATTTAAAAGCGGGAACATTCCACCATATTGTGCCAAGCACTTTCTCCCATTCAAGTATTATATGTGCACCATCTTGGTATTATTAAAATCCGTGGTGTTACTTTCAAAAGTCATTTCATTACAATATGTTTAATTAATTCTGAAGAGATCATGCTGATGTAAAAGCTTTGTCATGTGTCTTTAAAAATAAATAAATCTGTTTTTGCTTTTCCACTATGTTTTATTAACTTAATCGTCTTTTTAAACAGCCGATTTGATTCTGAAAACATTCTTGGAAACTCACAAATCCAACATGAAGAAGAAAGCAGAACGTATTTTTGAGGGCAAAGAAGAAGCGCATCTCCAGGCTGTTTACACAGAGCTCTTCATCACAGAGGGAGATATGAAGGAGGTTCATCAGGAACATGAGATTCTGAAGATTGATGATGCTTTCAAGAACAAAAAAAAAACACAGAACAAACCAATCAAATGCAATGATATATTTACATTATTAAGGGAAAACAATGAGAAGAAGATTGTGCTGACCAAGGGAGTTGCTGGCATTGGAAAAACAGTCTCTGTGCACAAGTTCATACTGGACTGGGCAGAAGGAGAAGCCAATCAGAATATTGACTGTGTGTTCCTGCTTCCATTCAGAGAGATTAACTTAATGACCAACGAAGATTTCAGTCTCCATGAGCTTCTGTTGGAATTTTATCCTGAACTGGAGGACCTGGAGAAAACCAAGTTATATAAGAAATGCAGACTAGTGTTTATATTTGATGGACTTGATGAGAGTCGTCTGGCTTTGAATTTTAATACTAGAACATCTACAAGAGCCATTGTTGAAAAAAAAGCATGTGTAGATGTGCTGTTCACAAGTCTGGTCAAAGGGACTCTGCTTCCATCAGCTCTGGTCTGGGTGACCTCACGGCCAGCAGCAGCCAATCAGATCCCTCCTCGGTATGTAGGTCTGTTCACTGAGGTGCGAGGATTCACTGACCAACAGAAGAAGGAGTACTTCAGAAAGACAATCACAGATGAGACTCTGGCCTCCAGAATCATCTCACACATTAAGACGTCTCGTAGTCTCTACATCATGTGCCACATTCCTGTGTTCTGCTGGATCACAGCAACAGTACTTCAGAATATTCTCATCAAGAACAGTGAAGAGAACATCAGCACAACACTCACTGAAATGTACATCCACTTCCTGCTGATACAGATGAACATGAAGAACCAGAAGTACGATGAACAAGAAGAAAGAGAATCTACAAAGAACTTAGATTCGAACAGAGAAATGATTTCAAAGTTAGCCAAGCTAGCATTTGAACAGCTGAAGAAGGAAAACATTGTGTTCTATGAGAAAGATCTGAAAGCATGTGGTATTGAAGTGAGTAAAGACACTGAGTTCACAGGAATGATCGCTGAGATCTTTAAGAAGGAAAAGGGACTTCATTACAAGAAGATCTTCTGCTTTGTGCATCTGAGTGTTCAAGAGTTTCTCGCTGCAGTGCATGTGTTCCTCTGCTACCTGAACAAGAACATGCAGGAGCTTCAGTTTTTCTTTGATAACCCCAGAGAAAATGTCACATTGCAGAAGCTACTGCAGAATGCTGTTGATAAAGCCATGAAGAGTCAGAGAGGACATCTGGACCTGTTCCTGCGGTTTCTGATGGGCATTACACTGGAATCCAGTCAAAACATGCTCCAAGGTCTGATCGCACACACTGAAGACACCACAGAGAGCATCAAACAAACAACTGAACACATTAAACAAGTGCAAAACGAGGATATCTCAGATGAAGCTTCAGTCAACCTATTCTACTGCTTACTTGAGCTCAAGGATCATTCATTATATGAGGAAATCCAGAGATACTTCAGTTCAGATGAACATGCAGGAAGAAACCTCTCATCTTCAATGTGCACTCTGCTGACCACAGTACTGCTGATGTCAGAGAAGGTGCTGGATGAGTTCAACCCAAAGAGGTTCACTTCAGAACAATCAGACTACGAGAGACTCATTCCAGCTATGAGATGCTGCAGAAAAGCCCTGTGAGTAATTTCACTGACTGCTGTTTGATCAAATGTTTTATTCTACATCTCTAAACAATTACATTTCAAAATATTATCTAAAATGTCTTGCTGTTCTGATTATGAAGGGTACAATATGTTATTGCAGAAACACTGAACATCAGAAAATTATCAGCATAACCTTCTGTTTTGGCAGATTTGACGGCTGTGGTTTTGATGAAACATGCTGTGAAACTGTATCTTCGGCTCTCCAATCATCAGACTCTCATCTGACAGAGCTGGATCTGGGTGGCAATCACCTGCGGGATTCAGGAGTGAAGCAGCTGTATGATGGACTGAAGAGTTCACACTGTCAGCTGAACATACTGAGGTTTGACATTCACTGAATCACTATGTTACAATATGTGGATGAATTGGTGTTTCATAACTATAGCTAGCAGATTTTCCCATTTATATTGTAGAATGAATGTATCAGTGATTTTTCTCCAAGGACACAAGGCAGGAAATGTCTACTCAAAAACCTGATGAGAAAACAATCAGGGTTTCCAAGCATCCTGGAAAATTTGGAATTTTGTAATGCAGTTTTCCACCCATACGGAAATGTAATATATGTGAATATTAGTGCTGTCAATCGATTAAAAAATGTAATCGCGTTAAATGTAATCAGTCATGGACTGTGATTAATCATGATTAATCACAAATTTAAAATACTAGGATTTACCTGTAAATGTGTTGAAATAAAAAAATGCATGACAAACTAGTTTAAGAAAACATAACCTTTCACACCTCCGCCAGGTATGAGACATAATCATTATTATTCTTTTGTTTTTATCAGTGGTGGTCAGTAACGAAGTAAAAGTAATTCGTTACTGTACTTAAGTACATTTTTCAAGTATCTGTACTTTACTGGAGTAGTTTTATTTTGAGTAACTTTTACTTCACTACATTCCAAAGCATAAGATCGTACTTTTTACTTCACTACATTTCATAAAACATATCGTTACTCCTTATAATACATCACGTGCTCCGAGAGATGCAGAAGCGGTGGTTTATTCATGAACAAACTGATTCTTTTCAATGAACCTGTTAAATCTGTTCGCTAATCACAACAAACGATTCATTCACGAATTGGAATGATCCGATTGCAGCTGTTCTCGAGTCGAAAACTCACTGATTCAAATGATCCGTTTAGAGCGTGTCTTCAGTGAACTGAACTCACAAGTAAAGAACCGGGCGCGCGTGTGCAACTAATGCTGCGAAAAGCAAGTTACTAATGTCGAATTTTAGGATTAATTATTGTAACTGAAAATCATATTTAGCTCAAAACTGTCAGTTGTTTGTGAACTAAATCTACTGTAAAGGGTGATCTATTTAAGCCCACTGAAATGCTTGAATGCAGACAGATCAATGTCAGTGTCTCTATGTTTTAGGTCAAAAAAACGAAATATTAAAATAACACAGATTAAATAAAATAACTCATGCACGTTCATATTCCCCGCTGCTGTAACGTTAGCAGTTTTATTAAAATGCTACGCATTTAGCCCTATGTGATGTCCGTTTTTATATTGTTTATCAACAGTATAATTTTTTATATTGTTTAGATCAACTAACGTTAGCCGAGTAGACAGATATGAATGTTTATTCATAACCATACTGAAAAGAAGTAAATATTGTTACCTGATGCTAACTGTCTAGCTAACAAGTTTGCTGGTGCTAAGTTGAGGAAATTTTTAGATATAAAGTCCAAATATTTTTATTCATCCACCTAGATAGATTCCATCTGAGGTAAAAAGAAAGCATGTGATGTTCAGAACATAACTACAGTAATTATCAGAGTGGAAAGTGATGCCCTCTGGGGGCATTTGGACAGGCATGTTTTACACCACAGACAAGGTTTGAGAAGAAAAACAACATTATGAAAATATAATTATATTTTCCTTAAAATGTTCTTCCTAACTTCAGGCCTAATTCTCATTTCATATATAACTGTGACGTTCTGCAAAACAACAAGCTTTAAAACACTTTCTTATCGCAGTGTAAGCTTCACAGTGAACATTACTACATCACTCTCGTCAACGTAGTCCATATCAACAACAAATATATATCTTGACTCCATATAGTGGTTATTTGGGGAAAATCCCAGGTATTTTGGGCAGTAGAATTATAAAAATATGTGCTAATATAAAATTAAATAAAGTAGTCTATATAAAATTGGAAAATAAATCTATCTATCAGTACTTTTTTACTTAAGTACATAAAAAATCTAGTACTTTTGTACTTTCACTCGAGTAAAATTGAAAAAACAGTACTTTTACTTTTACTGGAGGAATATTTTATTATACTTATCTGTAGTTTTACTCAAGTACTTGATTTGTGTACTTCGTCCACCACTGATTTTTATTCAGCCATTATCAGTCTTTATACTGGCAATAAAACGTTTACCAAGCCACATCGCTTTAATCCCAGTATACATTTACTTAACTATTAGGGCTGCACGATTATGACAAAAATCATAATTGTCGATTATTTCCTTGAGATTGTAATTGCGATTATTAATAACGATTATTTTGAACAGATTTATGCCATTGTTTGAAGCTGCATGCCATATTTTTGTATAAAATATATATTTAAAAAAGGCTGAAAACACTCTTCCTGAACTTTTATTGCTTTTCTATAGCATTGAGCCTCAAATGTCAACTATACATTGGTTTGGTTTCTTCTTTAAACAAAAAAGGTAAAATTATGCATGGTATAATAATGTGTTATACTAAAACTAAAAGTGGTTTACTAAAGCTATATATTTAATTTACAATTAAACAGAACATTTTACAGTACAATTTATATTATCAGGATTCCAGACATTGGAGAGCAGTGGCACCAGCACCTGATTTGGTAGCACTGAACATGTAATATTACAAGTTTTGTCTCTTAGAAATGCACATTAGAACAGGAGCATGAGTTCAGAGTAGCAGGAGCTTGAGTTGGGATGCAGATGTACATTTGACAGCATTGTGAAAACTGTAACATCCTTATCTTTTATACATAACCAAAAGTACAGCACCTCATTACCATGGTAAAAAAGTAGCCTAACTATATGGTTTCTATGGTGTTTGCATTGAAAAACAGAAGCCTAAAGACAATCAGTCAATTACAAATCCACATCAACGATAGAATAATTAACAAAATAATGTAATTATATTCCATTACTCCTTTAACATATTTAGTATATTAATAATATAATAATACTCAATATGAATATCCTACTTTTCAGCCACCGTACCATTGTTACCATTAGTGTTACTACAGTAAAACTATGGTAAATGTGGGCGATTTGTGGATTGAAACGTCTTCTAACTGGATCATTGTTACACTGTTTCTGCTGCTTTCTGCATCAGTGTTGATGAGAATAACAGCTCTGATTTATTTGGCTTTAAACTAGTTTAAATTAAAGAGATGTGATTTGTACTGGAGAACTCTGCGCTGAACTCGAGTGCTTCTTACTGGATTTCACAGCGTTGTTTAGCGCGTGATCGCGGGTCACTGTAATAAAAGCATACGCTCTAAACTCGCGAGCGGATAAAAGGTCAGTGTGGCACGCAGTTCAAACGTTCCGCTATTTTGTTTCCGCTTTTGACACGTTTGGCGTTTAACATATCTATCATGCACAACAGAGTGAGAAGGACTATCAGTTAGACAAAATGTATTTTATCCAGTGTGTTTGAGTTTGTTAAACCCCGCGCTGCAAACACCTCTTAAGCACACAGAATAATGCAAGTGGGCATTTTTAATTGTTTATTTATTTTTGTAATCGCGGCTTTGAACGATTACGTAATCGTGGCATCCATAATCGTAATCGCGATTAGAAATTTGATTAATTGTGCAGCCCTACCAACTATTATCAAAAGTATTTCTAAATAAATACAACAAAACATTTTCTTGCGACCTTACGTGAAGTATTATGACAATGCATTATGAAGAAGAATTGGACCTGTTCTGGTGCATTAGAGCTAACATTAGCATCATAAGAATTTATGAGATTAATAGTACACTTTTACTCAGAACTCACTTCAAACCAGCATTGAGTGTTTGTAATAACTTCCTTGTGCGATCACATGTGGAATTTGGTCGTTTACTGTTGTTAAAATATGCTTTTTATAGCCTTTTATATCGCTGCAAAAATGAGCATTTCAGATGTAAGTTGCACATTCAAGTCAAGTCAAGTCAAAGTTTATTTCTATAGCACGTTTAAAAGCAACAGAGTTGCACCAAAGTGCTGTACAACAAATACAATACAGCAAAAACAGTATGTAAAAAAAAATAGAATCTAAGCCAAATTGGCAACAGAATATTAAGCGGGCATTATTCAAAAGCCAGGGAGAACAAATAAGATTTAAGAGCAGACTTAAAACTAGCTAGTGAAGGAGCGAGTCTCACATTTACAGGCAGACTATTCCAAAGTTTCGGGGCTGCAGCTGAAAAAGCCCAGCCACCCTTGGTTTTACAGTGACAACGTGGAACCGTTAAAAGAAACTGATTACTGGACCTAAGAGCTCTTTGAGGAGAGTAAGCAATCAGAAGGTCACTGATATATTTTGGTGCAAGGCCAGCTAACGCCTTGTACACATAAACAGCTATTTTAAAATCGATTCTGAACTTTACAGGAAGCCAATGTAAAGATGCTAGGATTGGAGAAATGTGATCCTTCTTTCTTGTTCCAGTGAGAAGCCTCGCTGCAGCATTCTGGACAATTTGTAAGCGAGAAATCGCCGATTGAGGCAGTCCCCAATAAAGGGAATTACAGTAGTCCAAGCGAGATGTTATGAAAGCATGTATTACAGTCTCCAAGTCTTTATGAGGCAACAACTGTTTCAACTTAGCAATGGATCTAAGATGGAAAAAGCTGCCCTTTACCACTGTACTAATTTGTTTATCGAATTTGAGAGACGAATCAAATGTAACCCCAAGATTTCTTACATAGGGTTGAACACTAGCGGAAAGGGACCCTAAATTAAAATCAGATACATTTCTAGAGTGACCTAAAATCAAAATTTCACTTTTGCTTTCGTTTAATTGTAGAAAATTATCAGCCATCCAACCTTTTATCTCCTCAAAACAGTCATCAAGCACATCCAAAGAGCCACTGCCATTAGTTTTTGCTGGAAGATAAAACTGTGTATCGTCAGCATAACAGTGGTAGGAGATCTTATATTTCTTAAAAATGGCTCCCAAAGGAAGCATGTATAGTGAAAAGAGAAGAGGGCCTAAGATGGAACCTTGGGGCACGCCACATAACAAAGGAGCCGATGAAGAAGAAAAATTCCCAATACTCACTGAGAAGGTTCTATCTTTAAGATAAGAGGCCAACCACTGCAGAGCGGTTCCCTGAATACCCACCCACTTTTCCTGTCGCTGTAACAGAATACTATGATCAATTGTGTCGAATGCCGCACTAAGATCCAACAAAACAAGTACCGCATTAGAACCAGTGTCAAGAATTTGCAGAAGGTCATTGCTGACTTTCAACAATGCAGTTTCAGTGCTGTGTAGTGATCTAAAACCCGACTGGAAAGTGTCCAAGACATTGGACATACTAATGTAGGAATCCAACTGACTGTAGACAGCTCTCTCTAACAATTTTGAGATAAAAGGCAATTTGGAAATAGGCCTGAAATTACTGAAAATAGATTGGTCAAGATGAGGTTTCTTTAGCAGAGGATGGACTATAGCATGTTTAAAACTAGCAGGTACAACTCCACTTTCCAAAGAGTTATTAATGATAGCTGTTACAGCCGGACTCAAGGTTGCAAACACTTCCTTAAGTAGACGAGCTGAAATGACATCAGACTCACAGGTGGACAATTTAACCTTAGACACAATACCAGCTAGCTGTACAGAGGAAATGGGGTGAAAGCAGGTTAACAACTCTGTAGGTGAACAGCTCAATGGAGGATCAAATATCGATGGCTTAATAGAAGCTCTGATATCCAGTACTTTGTTATTAAAATTTTTTAAAAAGTTCTCACAGGTCTCCCGAGATGGATCAGGAGACGGGGCAGGTACGGGATTTAGTACCAAATCAAAAGTCTTAAACAGCATCCTCGGTCGATTCACATTTTCAGTAATAAGTTTAGAAAAGAATTCAAACTTAGCCTCTTTGACTGATTTTTGATAACTAGCTAAACATGCCCTTAGACACTGATATGAGACTTGGAGTTTGTCCCTTTTCCATTTTCGCTCTGCCTTACGACACTCCTGTCTGAGAGCACGGGTGTTAGCATTTAACCAAGGCTGAGAAATGTTGTTTCTCTTTGCTTCCCTTGGCTTAAGGGGAGCAACAGAATCAATAGAAATGGAACAGGAATTAGTAAAAACCTGCAACATCTCTTCCGTGTTTAATTTATCGAAAGAGGCGGCATCTGCAAAGTTTGCTAGATAGTGCTCTGAAAAATAAACTGGCAGTGAGTGGCTGAATAAAACGAGAGTAGCTTACAGACTGAGAGCAAGTAGGGGTGGTGGAAACACAGACAAATTCAAACAGAATTGGCAAATGGTCTGAAAAGGCAGCATCAATCACTCTCAAATTTGTTATTGGGAAGCCATACGACAACACCAAATCTAATGTGTGACCCAAATTGTGAGTAGGGCTAGACACAATTTGTGACAGATTCAAGGAATCAATAAGGAGTAAAAACTCTTTCACCAAGGGTTTGGATGGACAACAGAGGTGAATATTAAAATCTCCTAGAATCAGCAATCTATCACAATGAGACACGATATCAGCAAGAAACTCTGAGAATTGTTGAATAAAATCTTTGTTGTATTTTGGAGGCCTGTAAACCAGTGCACATAACACAGGGCCCCCTATATCGATTCTCATTAACTGTACCTCAAAGCTGGAGTATACATCAGTATGCAATTTTTTGTTTTTAAAACTGCTTTTAAAAACAGTAGCAACACCACCACCGTGACCGGTATGCCTTGGAGTGCTAAAAAATTCACAGTCCGGAGGAGCAAGTTCACCAAGAGATAAAAAATCATTCTGTTGCAGCCATGTCTCAGTCACAAATAAAAAATCAAGCGACTTTGTAATGAAAAAGTCATTTAAAATAAATGATTTGTTTGATAAAGACCTCGCATTTAACAAGGCCATCTTCACTGTCTGTGGCACAGCATTTACAGCATTTGACAATGATAACTTAATTGAACAGAGATTTAGTGGATTTACAGACCGGGATTCCGTCTTTGATGATGAACGACGTGATGAAATGAATACTGGGATACTGTTACTGGAGGCGAACTGCACGCCCTTACAAATACTGCGACGAGATCCTCGGTGGACATATCGAGGACGGCGCAGAATTTCCAAGGAAGCACAGGATTTAAAAATGTCCACGGGAAGAGGATATGAACAGTTCAGTTTATGCAAATCCAAGGATGAATAGAAAAGAGTCATAACTACCCAAGTATAATAATCAACATCCAAAACAAGGTAGGGAGAACTAAAAGCAGTAGCACATATGCACCATACCAGAGCAGTGAGTAAGAGAGACTTCATCCTTGCAAATACCACAGTCAGCACTGACTAGGCACGATCCGAGCCTCACTGCACCCAGCGGCACACCAGCCAACCGAGAGCAGTAGATCCGTCGCGAGTCGAACTTCACCGCATCCAGCGGCACAGTATCCGGCCGAGAGTAGTAGACCCCGAGCCGTCGCGCGTCGAACCACACCGCAACCAGCGGTACACCAGCCAGCGGTACACACAGAGCAGTATCCAAGGCCGTCACGAGTCAAACCTCACCGCATCCAGCCAAAAGCGGTAGATCCCGAGCCGTCGTGCGTCGAACCTCACGAACCCCGTCACGAGACCATCCACCGCAAACGCCAGAACTCACATAAAGTAGTTATATGTGTATTTTGAGGAAAGGAAAAGCAGGCAAACACTTCAAACGTGTAAGTAGATCCAAATATATCGTTAAAAAGTTAAAATGCTTAAAATAATTAACCCGGGAGCAGCAGCAGTCAGACACGCCAGCGTTCACTCAAACCGGAAATTCATCTCGAGAAAAACACATAGAAACCATATCCTATCGTAATCGTGTGTTTATTATCTTATATAATCTATAGTGGCTGTTGTCATGTTTATTTCTGCTGTGTTGTATGCTCTGGCTAAAACTCACGTTGTGATGTTACAAGCGTCTCTCCGTTCTGAAGTTGCCAGGTATACATTCAAAGTATGATACACATTAGTAAAAGGATCTATTTTAATTTTTATTTGTCTATATACACTTTGGGCGGCCGCGGTAGATTATAAAAGTAGCCCGAAAACCCGCAACCCACGGCTCTGTAATTTTTCCCGCAACTGTATTTTCAAAATAGCCCACGAACACTTGTGCCACAGCCGCTACCCTGACAACACTGTTCCTGTACCCTCATCACACACTGATAGATAACCTTCCGCGCTGCGATGACGGGAAGAAGTTGGGGTCAAACCTTATCAAAAGATTAATTTGCGTAAAAAAAATATTAACGCGTAATTTTTTTTTTAGATTAATCACATGCGTTAACGTGTTAAAGTTGACACCCCTAGTGAATATATAAAATATCCATATATGAAATACATGTTTTATATATGCACTATCCATATATGAATCATATTAGAAAATGGAACAATTTCATATATTGACATATAAGTCTACCCCGTACAAAAATATGTTTATGCAAGTATAATACATTTATTGCTATATATGGAATGTATATAATTATTAATATATGTGAGATATATGTCTTTTTAATTATGTGTTATATACAAATTAGACATATGCATAGCAAATAATTTACATACATGTGACATGTCACTTATATATGCCATAATCTTTTAATTATGAAATATATGGTTTCATATATTTGATCTTTTAATACGTGATCTTTGATCTTTAAAATTATCTTTGGTAACACTTTAGAATAGGGAACATTTATTCACTGTTAACTATGACTTTTCCCTCAATAAATTCCTAATTTGCTGCTTATTAATAGTTAGTAAGGTAGTTGTTAAGTTTAGGTATTGGGTAGGATTAGGGATGTAGAATAAGGTTGTGTAGGATTAGGCATTAATATGAGCTTAATTATTACTAATAAATGACGAATATTCTAGTAATATGCATGCTAATAAGCAACTAGTTAAGAGACCCTAAAATAAAGTGTTACCTGATCTTTTAATACAGGTTGTAGACACATGCATCTACAAAGTTGCAGTGCATTGCACATTTCATGCCTTAAGCCTTAAATGTTAAATAGTATAATAAGCTAAAAAAAGCAACACATCTTTATTTAATCTGTCTTTATTTAAATAGAAAAAATCTTATTGAGCTGCACAATAAAAAAAAGGAAAAAAAAGAAAAAAATTCATATATAACTGATCAAAACACTGAACAGGCTTATTGCCATCCCCAGTAGGCCCCTGGTGAAGAAATTTCTGCATCCCAGCATCTGTAAGAAATTAGTAAAAGTTAGGTTTTTATAATATAATTAAAATAAATTGATTTACTAGGCTCAGAATTTCATTTAAACTTAAACATATATCATATTGAAAATCAAATTGTCTGAACCCTATACAGTATGTATTTCAGGAAGTGCTCAATGTTTAAAAGCAACTTTTTAAACTTTGGTAGTGTTGGGTGGTACAGTAAACTAAACTTGATTTTAGTCAACATGGTGTTAAATATATATTTAATCTTCTGAAGTCTTGCAATCCAACACTGTACCAAAGTACAGATGTATATATTGAGTATTGAAACATAGTTGGTAAAGATAAAGATTATTTAAAAGACTGCAGAATACTAAGTATTTCTGTAATAATTATAAGTTGAAGTCATAAAATATTAACAGATACCACTTGAGCTTAACTCCACCTTCTTAAAGGGATAGTTCACCCAAAAATGAAAATTATATCATTAATTACTCACCCTCATGTCGTTCCAAACCCGTAAGACCTTTGTTCATCTTCAGAACACAAATTAAGATATTACTACGTTTCTGTGCCTTGATCGTGGTAGGACCCTTGGTGTCTATGGAGGGTCAGAGAGCTCTCAGATTTCATAAAAAATATCTTAATTTGTGTTCAGAATATGAACGAAGGTCTTACGGGTTTGGAACGACATGAGGGTGAGTAATTAATGTCAGAATTTAAATTTTTGGGTGAACTACCCCTTTAAGGACAAAGCAGAACAACAACAAAGCACAGCCTACATGCCCATGCAGATAATATGCCTCTACAGACATGAAGAATCAGAGCCGATCCCCCCCCCTTACGCATAATACGCAAGCTGCGTAGGGCCCCCGAAACACCAGGGGACCTTGCTCTCAAAGATGTTTTAATTTTAGTTTCGTTTTTGAGTTTGGCCAGCGGTTATGAAAACGAATGATCATTTCTTTTAATGCAGTGCGCTGTCACCCTCTCTATGTAAAAATGTAATGTGAATTTCGGACAGTCTCTTGACAAACGCTCGAGACAAAAAAAAAAAAGGGTTGAAAGTTACCTAGCCGTGGAAGAGACACTTCCGCGAGAGTGATTCGAGACAGAGTGAAACACGGACAAATGCCCCCTATTAATATGTGAGTATTACATATTAGTGTGTCGAACCCACAGCCCCCCCCATACCCCCCCCCCCCCCCCACACACACACACAGTTTTGCGTAGGGCCTCCATAGGTCTAGGATCGGCACTTTGAAGAATTATACTATAGTAACCAAAGTGTTCAATGACAGATTTCACAGCTAAATATGTAACCTTTTCTGGGTAGATGCTTCATTCACATCACTGTCATCCACAATCTGCAGGTTCAGCCTCCATTTCTATTTTCTGAGAATTTCTGGACTTTCATGGGACAACTGCCTCTCTGTCGGACACAAACAGGAATAGCACAATTATCAGCAAAGATATGAACAAAATTGACTACCATAGGTTAACCATATTTTTAAAACCCCAAAGTCAGATCATTCAGTGTACTGTACCTTTATGCAATATGCACATGTATGTGCTTATGCACCCACCATAGGCATGTCACTGACATGACAATGTACAATGTACTACAAGGTGCAATATAACCAAGTACTGTACTGTATGAATTCAAGGTTCTTGTATTTGAGTAATTCCATTTTGTGCAGCTTTATAATTCTAGTCTAGTCTACATCTCAGAGATAAACATTATAATTTTGCTCCATTACTTTTGTTCAGACAGCTTTAATTCATTTTCAGATGTTGCATTAATTATCCAGTGAAAACAATGAGCTTACAGTATCTCTATACAGATTAATCTACCAAATATTATATAGTTAGCAAATAGTAAAACACATCAATGCAGCTGTAATCATACAATCATATATAAAACAATGACGAATATTTGAAACATTATCTGATATAGGGACAGAGGCTCTTGCAGTCCAAAACTATATAATTGTATATATATCGCTTAGTTTCTATGTATAATATTAGTGTATGAATTATAATAAAGAGTAAATTAGTGTAAATTACCTGCACCGCTGCCTCATAACAAGGGCATTTCATCCAGTGCTCCACCAGGGTTTTTCATGGCTCAAAATGAGGCGGTGGTGGTACCATCCTGATCATGTGCACACAATGTACCCACCCTTCAACTGGCAGAAAAAAAACACTTTTTACACGCAATGTATTTTAGATGCTATAATAATTATATGATTGAAGAAAATGACAATTATAAAGTTACATTTTACAAAAACAAATCTGTTGAACATTAAATTAAGTACAACGTACCAGCTAAAAGGGGCCCTTTTGTAGTATAGGTGAACATAAACATAAGATTAGGTTGTTAAATACAATAATTGAAAATCTTTATCCACTCCTTATAGTCTCCTGGTCCACATGGCTTTGATCCAATATACATTTATCCACTTAAAGGGTCTTTCTAGAAAACAAAACATTTTCTTACAACCTTACGTGAATTCGTCTGATATAATACATCATGAAATGCAATAGCAGTAGGGTAACAGGCTAAGACTTTTTATAAAATGAATAGTAAGCTTTTACTCAAATCTCACTTAAAACCAGCATTGAGTGTTTGTAATAACTTACCTATTTGTAGCTTTTTATACTAAGCTATTGCTCTCTGCCATTCGCGCGTTTGTGTTTGAATTTTGGCGCATATGCAACAGCAGCATTTGGAGGTTCATGTGGTATAATGAATTGCGTTTTAGTACAATGAAGATAATTGCAATGATGAGAGCGCATATGGACAAAAAGTTAAATGAAGTCCCCCCCCCCATGACTCTATAATACATTCCTTATTCTACAACAAGTAACTTATCCATTCATTGACATAAATTTAGGCTTAGCATATTGTCATTTTTTGAACATGTTATATATACATCTCTACTTTTTCCCCAGAAAACTGAATTGAAACAATGAATAAAATTAAGCAAAAAGTAATTTTGTCATATGATTTACAATAAACAGTATCTTTAAGGCATATATGGCTAATAAACTTGAATATATAAATTCAATATATATTGTTAACAAATTTTCAAAACATATATAGCCTAGTACCATATAACATTTTGATATATATTTGATATACAGTATATATTGTTAGCATATATGGTCATAACATGCAACACCATGTAAAAATTAATCATAAACATACTTTAAATATGTTTATATACAAATTTTACTATGGGAATTTCAAATATGTTATAAACATATATCTACATATACCCCGAAGATGGATATACAGTATGTGATAATAATATATTGCCTTATATGTAACATATATGGCAACGTCACTACTGATATAGGGACATGTATGCCATATACAGTATTACATTTCCATATGGGCAATTATGAGAAATGAAATAATACCTAATTTCCTTAAGTGATTCTTTTGAACAGTTTGTTTCAATTTACAATTTCATGTCAATTTAAAACCCTTTCTTTATGCATTTATTATAGTAGCTCTATTTTTGCTTCGTCATTTATATTACTACATCTGCACACATTTATATTACTTTCTTATATTATATTATTTGCCTCGTTTCAGTAGGACAGATTAACATGAACTGAACATGATTAACATGAACTGCTGTGACCAGATCACTGAGTCAGTGAGTTGAACTGGATCAAATTGTTCATGAGTCAGTTTGATTTGCTGCAAACATTACACTCAGAATGTAGCTGCCGTCAGAGGCAACTCTTATATATTTCAGTTCATAATATGGACTTTACAGTTAAAAGGTCAATAAATAGTTAAAATGTTCAGAGTAATCATTAGAATAAATAAGTAATATTTTTTTTGTTAATACATGTCAATTGATTTCATATTATTCAACTAAAACCATAGGAAAAGGGGGGAACCTATTTCTCTTTTGCTTAGCTTAGGAATTATTTAATTTTTGCTTTCCGGTGCACTACAAGTAGTATAGCCACACGAGGCGCTGCACTAGTAACATGTCTGTAAGAGTTACGCCTGTAAGAAGTCCTAAGTTATATTGGTTTTGTTTAAGAAGAAACTGCAACCCTCCAAGTTTATTCCTCTTGAGTTAGAGAGGCCAATGAGGTATGTGTTTTATTGTGTTAATTGCTTTGCCGTATGTGAACATGTGTAAGTTATGTGACCATGTGTTAATGTATAAATAGCCAATTAAGTGTATTTTCGTACGTTTGAATGTGCACTTTATTTATTCTTTTGCATGTATTTTTCGTTTACTATGATGTGGAAACACCACCTTTTAGAGGGTTAATTTAAATTTATGTATTTCCTTTTGTAGTTCTGACGGCATTGTTGGGACATAAAATGATGCAAGAGTAGAATGTACAAGACATACTACAGACTTGTGTTCAAATAAATGTCTGTTAAAACCAAGAACGACCTGAGCCTTTGATTCAACTCGAGGGGAGTAACACAGGAGTTGATCCTGAGGGATTTTTTGGACCTTGGAGATTTTTTGACATGCCCTGGCATTTGTGCTTATTTCTGTTACTAATACCATTTTAATGTCTTTTTAATGTCTACCATTTTAATGTTTATGTTGTATTTAGGACAAACATGCAGTCGAGATTATAAACCTGATAAACACATTAATATGGCTGTTTGTTTTGTTCTCTCCACAGGCTATATGGCTGTAATCTCACTTCTCAGTCTTGTGAGAGTTTGTCATCAGTTTTACAATCCTCAAACTCCTGTCTGAGAGAGCTGGACCTTTGTAACAATGACCTGCAGGATTCTGGAGTGGCGCTGGTTTCTGATGGACTGAAGAATCCAAACTGTCAGCTGGAGATCCTGAGGTTTGATTTCAAACACTTTCATTGACCCCCCCCCCATTAAATTAATCATTAAAAGTCACATTGCTAAGATTTATTCTGTGTGCAATTACTGTTTTTCTCGTTCAGGTTTTCTATATGTAATCTCACTGCTAAGTCTTGTGAGAGTTTGTCATCAGCTCTACAATCCTCAAACTCCTGTCTGAGAGAGCTGGACCTTTGTAACAATGACCTGCAGGATTCTGGAGTGGCGCTGCTTTCTGACAGACTGAAGAGAAACTGTAAGCTGGAGATACTGAGGTAAATTGTTTTCCATAAAATAATTAACAACAGGCTACCACATTTAGTTTGAGAGTGAAGCATGACATCGTATTCATTAACACATGAGAAAATCGCGTCTCAGAGTGACAGTAAATGCTACTTCACACAAACTATTTCATGCAAGCGCTGTGAGTTTGGGTCAACATGGATCAACATGGATTTGAACTCTTTAATGAGAATTGTGAATATGATGAAGCAACAAGAAGCTTTAACGTTTCCCATGGTTTTACAAAATATTATAAATTATTTTATATTTTTTATACTTTTATAAAATTAATAAAAGCTCTATGGTTTAATCATTGAAATCAAAGATATTAAGACAGACATAAATATTAGTATTGTAATTTTATTTTGAATGTATGTATGTAATACATACTATTATTATTGGCACTATTTGCCAATAGTATTTTTACTTTAAAAATATGTATGCATTCACTCTTAATTGGTAATTGCCTAATTTGCACTCTTACTCTATATAAAGTTGAATATTTTGGGTCACTGGATATTATTTTACTTTTTGCTGTTTCTGTGAACAGTAAAACCCTGTCTTCTTGATTTGATGGTTATTTTAATCATTTATACCTTGGAGAGCACTCTTAGACCACTGAGGCATTAAAAAATAACTTTTTTGGTAATTTGAACATCAAACTGATCGGTGCATAATGGAGTGCAGCAGAGCAGCATGAAGAATATCAAATTTTGAGGTGACACAGCTTTATTTTATTTTTTGACATGATCCAGGATTGTTAAGTTCTTCAAAGCTCATCATGATATTGCTGTCATAGCAACAGGTCCATTAGATCAAACCTGCTCAGCAGTGGCTTATTTCACTTACACAGGATTAGATTGTATCATTTATACAACAGTTTGTTCTGGTTCTTGAATCAGATTGGCTGAGAGCCTTTTCCAGCAGTGCAGTATTCCAGTAGTATCAGTGGCCGGTTGCATAAACTGCTTAGAATAGGTCTTAAAAAGTTAGTCATCTCATTTGTTTTCTTCAAGATTGGTCTATTTTGAATTTGAAAAGTAAGACTGATTACTCTTGGCTAACTGCTAGTTGGTCAAACTAGTTCTTAAGACACAGTCTTAACATAGTGGCTATGTATATGCAACTGGCCCCAGAACTATAACCGCTTCACCATTTGTATCACTCCACTTGTTGCCAGATCTATAATACATTTACATTTACATTTACATTTATGCATTTAGCAGACACTTTTATCCAAAGCGACTTACATTGCATTCAAGTTACAGTTTTACATTTGATCAGCTCTTGCTTTCCCTGGGAATCAAACCCATGATCTTGGTGTTGCTAGCGCCATGCTCTACCATTTGAAAGCCCATACAGCATACATAATAACAGCATTTGTCTCAGTGAGTGTCAATGGTGGAAGAGCGAACCCACTATAATTTTACAATATTATTACTGTTATTGTGTCAAGGAATGTAGTTTTAAGAGATTTTATGTGAGAATGTAGTTGTTTAGACCAGATGTTTTCAAATCTGTCCTGGAGGCTCCCCCTGACCTGCACATTTTGTATGTCTCCCTTATCAGACACACCCAATAAAGGTCTTTCAGTTTCTACTGATGAGCTGAATCAGGTGTAAAATTACATGCATTTACATTTATTTATTTAGCAGACGCTTTTATCCAAAGCGATTTACAATTGAGGAATACAACAAGCGATTCATTCAAATTAGCAATCACTAATATTTCCCATTCATAACAAAAAAACATGATTTTCATAGACACACACAGGCTTTGTATGTATTATCATACAGTACAAAAATTACATTTTATGTCTGAGAAACTAAATCATTATAGTTAAGCACATTATAAACATCTACATTTGAGCAGATATTTGCAAACAGAGTATTTCACAGTAAACACTGGTCTAAACATTCATAGACTAACATGCATCATGTTACAGTGTAAACATTAATGCCTCAGAATTAAAAAACATTTTAAAAAATTGATTCAACCAGATCAGACTGGATTTATTTATTGAAGATATGCAATAAATAATATAAGAAGAGCTTTAAATTTACAGCAGATTGGAAAAGACAGTGAAACACCCTCAATTCTTCTTAGCTTAGATGCTGAGGCTACGTTTACATGACAATGATGTAGTCAAAAACAGAAAAGTTTTTCCCTTGCATTTTTAAAACATTTCACGTATACACGACAATGTTTTCAAAATGATTTGCGTTTACACATATCCGTGAAAACTGCCAAAAACGCTGTATTACATATGCCAAGCCAGTAGTTGGCGCTGTCACCTTGTTACACCTACCTGTAGGGAAGTGGCGATTAGCTCTTTGTGGGCAGGAGTTCCATCAGTAAAATCACCACCACACCGACTGTTTCTCTACTCCTCCTCATTCATAGCGATAGCAGCTTGCGCACAGACATAAACAAACAAGCAATATGGCGAAAGCAGTGAGTAATTTTGTCTGGACGGATGATGAAAATCGACACGTACTGCGCATGTCTACATACCTAACACGTACTACACACGTGCATGACGTCACCGTTTTCAAAGATTCCCGTTTTGGGTGTTTACATGGAAACGATAAGGGTGTCGTTTTCAAAAACTTGCACTTTTAAACCCGTTTTCAAAATTATGCATTTTCAGTCCCATAAAAAGGCATAAAAGGTTTCCCGTTTTTGGCTGAAAACATTGTCGTGTAAACAGCCCCTGAGAAAGCATTTGATAGGGTGGACTGGGTGTTTCTGGAACAGACTCTTAATTATATATGATTTCATGACACTTTTGTTAAATGAGTAAAGGTTTTTTAATTAAAAAACTCTAAATCAAGAGTTCGAGTTAATGGTAACTGTTCTGAGTTTAGGTAGGGGAATTTAGGTCGGGGAACTCATGTGATGCAATGTCCCCAGTCTTATTTGCACTTAGTATCGAGCCACTAGCGGAATTAATAAGGAGCAACACCAGAATACAGGGGATAAAGGAGGAAAGTGTCATAAGATATTGTTATACGCAGATGACGTATTATTATTCATTGAAAACCCTCTTACATCTCTCTCGGCCCTCTTAGAATGCATTAGAGACTATGGATTAGTTTCTGGATACAAAGTAAATGCTAATAAATCTGAGGTAATGATGATATCAGGACACTGGCCCACTCAGTTAGACAATGAGGTATCTTTTTGATTGTCTAGTCAGGGTTTTAGATATTTGGGAGTCATCCTTACACCCATGGCATCACGTTTATACATGGCTAACTACACAGCTTTTTGAAATTATTAAAAAAAATGTGTATGGCTCACGCGATTGGCCTAAGGAAGGTATCCAATGGTGGCTGAAGGTATCTTGCGTGTTCGGTCTTTTCGGTGTGCAAAGTTATTAAATTTAAGTTAAATTCTAATCTGATTCCATTTTATTATGACCTCAAATTTAGATTGAAATACAAATTGGTTGTTTGTTCTTTTTGACATTTGATTATTCTAGTTAACTCTTTACTTTATATTTACTCGTTCATTCGGAATCTATGTCGCTCAGGGTGCCTCACGTCGGCCATTTTATGTGGGCCCCATGGTCACAAAACCTCCAGTCTGATCATTAGTTAGAGGTTATGACTAACTATTTAATAGACCGCCTCATGCTTGTCATTTTTAAATAGTGGTTCTGTTTAGCCCCCTACAGTCACCTATGTAACAACTTAGTTAAAGCTCAAACAATAATCAGAGGTTATGGCTAGCACTATGAAATATACTTCAATAGTGTTTTTATCTAGCCCCCTATAGTTAGTCTAACTATATAACAACTTGAATAAAGCTTAGAGAATAATCAGAGGTTATGGCTAGCACTATGAAATATACTTCAATAGTGTTTTTATCTAGCCCCCTATAGTTAGTCTAACTATATAACAACTTGAATAAAGCTTAGAGAATAATCAGAGGTTATGGCTAGTACTATGAAATATGTTAATACTCCCATAGTGTTTTATCTAGACCCCTATATTTATTCTAACCACATAACAACTTGAATAAAGCTTAGACAATAATCAGAGGTTATGGCTAGCACAATGAAATATGCTAATACTTCAATAGTGTTTTTATCTAGCCCCCTATAGTTGATCTAACTTCATAACTTAACTAAAGCTAAAACAATAACCAGAGGTTTTGGCTAGTACTATGAAATATGCTAATACTTCCATAGTGTTTTATCTAGACCCCTATAGTTATTCTAACCACATAACAACTTGAATAAAGCTGAGACAGTAACCAGAGGTTATGGCTATACTATGATGCTAAATATGCCCGAACCATGCTAGTACTTCAGTAGTATATAATCTAGCCCCCCTTAGTTAATGCAACTGCATAACAACTTAACTAAATTCAAGTAGTTCAGATCAGAAATCTAGATTCTCATCTGATGTGCCCCAATGCTCCATCTAACCTGAGATCTAGTATGTACTCAACCCTGGACGCAGATTTGTGGTAACATACACCTTCACTTAATTTACTTGAGAGAATATTTTCAGAGTAAGTCAGAATAAAATCAAATGTAACAATTTATTATCAGTCAGGTAAATATGTATTTTGCCAATTATAGAGCCCATTCAAAAATATAAAATCAATACAAGACATCAAATTTCTCAAAGATAATTCTAAAAGTAAAAGATGCATACCTGACTTTAGTAAAATACATAGTATGAAGTGTGTGAACATACTTCATACCATGGGCTCATTCTGGCTACAGAAGGCCCCGATCCTCTTGCAACATTTCCTTAGGTACTTCAGACCAAGATAAACATCCTCCAAAATGGAGGCAGGAACTAACAATTAGAATTTGCATTGATCAAGGCCTAGATGTGTTAACACCATTTGGACACAGATGGTAATTTGCATGAAAGACGCTGGGAAATGGCACACCCTCTACAGTGAGCAAAATATCTCTAAACTCTTAGGATCTGTATTACCTTTTAGTTTACTTCTTGTAAAAATGAGACCATTGTACCAGATGCACAGAGACAATCCAAATTATACCAAACATGACTGTTAATAACACTTGCATTCATGTAGAACATTATATTCTACTATTGATGATTCTGAGTGAGTTGAGTGAAGGGGAGGATGGGTGAGGGGAAGGAAGGGGATGAGAAGGAGCTAATGCATAGGTGAGAGATCCGTTTTCCCGCATTTTCTCTCAGTGAAATGTGGAAACAGATGTCTGTATTGGCGCTTTTCCACTGTGTGGTACGACTCTGCTCTGCTCAGTATGGCATGGCTCGGTTCGGTTTGCATTTCCACTGCAGTTTAGTACCGCTTTAGAGTGGGCGGGGTTATTCACATGTCGCTACAGGTGCGCCGCCTCTACTGCCGTGACTCCTGAAAAACCTATTCATTCTGCATCGCTCCATCAAGCTCTCACTGGATCCGCTCCTCAGCTATCAACGAGAGGAACGTCTGCACTTCCTCAACAGACAACGAAACAGGCATTTTTTGGTTGTTAAAAAAAAGGTGTGCTCGTTCAAGACAGTTGCGTTCGATCCTTCGCTGGCTGTGCTGATTTTATTTTTTATTTTTATTTATTTTTTAACTGTACGGCTCGCTTGGAACCTCAACCGAGGTGGTACTGAAAAAAGTACCAGGTACCAGGTACTGTATCCAGTGGAAAACCCAAAGTGAACTGTACTGAACCGTACCGTGCCATACCATGCAGTGGAAAAGAGCCATTTGTTAATGCATTGTGTGTGTATTGTCCATCTCAGACAACCAAAGTGTCTGAGGTTCTGTAAATCTTACAAAGACTAGATGTGAAGTACTACCTCTCTCTATGTTTGGTAGGATAGAAACTGTGAAAATTAACATTTTGCCGAGACTTCTCTACCTGTTTCAATCCCTTCCAGTTTGGGTTCCGGTCTCAGCATTTAATAAATTAGAAAAAAATGATTTCAAAGTTTGTTTTGCAAAATAAAAGTCCAGGAATAAGATTAAAAATAATTATGTCAAATAAAGATGGGGGGGGGGGGGTTGAACCTTCCTAATCTTAGATACTATTATTGGGCTGCTCAGCTCAGGGCTATCACTGCTTGGCTTGGTGTTGATAAGGAGGCAGAATGGGAGTTTCTTTGAAAGTTCTGCAGTCCATGGATTTGCAAGCACAAAAGGGAGTGAAGAAAACAAATATATGGATACAGCATACTGTAAAAATTTGGTCCTCAAATTATTATTTTTTTAAATTAGAGGAGCAATAGCCTTATTGTCACATTTATGGTCTGTTTTGGTTTTGTTTTCCCTGTGTTCCTGCCTCCTGTTTCTTTATGCCCATATTTATGCCATAGTTATTTTCCTGTCCTTGTTTAGTTAATTGATTATTTCGCTCACCTGTGTTTAATTATCCTTTGTATTTAAGTTCCTGTCTATTTCTCCCCTGTCGGGTCTACTTGTTTCTACGTGTGTTTGCTCAGCTCCTAGTGTGGATTATCCCCTGTGTTTTCTTCATTAAAGACTGTTTAAATGTACTCCTCGACTCCTGCATTCTCCCTGCAACTACCCCGTGATGCTTATCATCTGCAATACCTATTAAAGATAACCTAGATTTTCTTCCTTCTATATCGGATAGTGTCTTTAGTAGATTGGAAGAATGGTTAATATTATTGAACATGGTTTACCTACTAAAAATCATGTAGCCCACATTTACAGAAAAATAATGCAAGACAAATCTGATGACTCATTTTATACCAAAAGAAATTGGGAATTAGAGTTAAATACTATAATATAGAATGAGATGTGGTTAAATATATGTGGCAGCTGTCATAAGGGTATTAGCAGTCAAATATGGAAGAAATTTGACTGGAAGAGGAAAATAAGATTCTTCAGACTTCCAATCAGATATGTGACTGTAGATTTACAGTTGAAATCGGACATTTTCTATTTTGTTTGGTTATTTATTTATCCATTTTTATTTATTTATAAGTAAATGCTACGTGTATATTGTTATGTTTATAAAAAGTTTCATAAAAATACAGTAAAAAAAACAACATTTTATTTATATAATCTATTGTTATAGTATATAGAGTATAAAAACATCCTCGCGTCGTACAACATTTCGATGCAATGTTGCATGCGATTTCACACATTTTAGTCTGAAATTACAGTTTGGGAAAAGTCCAACTAGTAAATGTGTTCAAGTTTGTCACAATAACACATTATCTCATGCAAATAATGCTGGATCAAATGGCACGTTGCATCGCATTCTTCTGAGGTAAATTCTGGCTTATTCCTCTCAGCGTGTTTTTAAAAAAAAAAAGAAAAGTAGCCAAGATGAACTTGATGAATCTTCACACTTGGAGGTGATGTGGGCGTTTACATGTCCGCGTGTCTCACGTGGATAATTATCATATGAAAAGCGCACGCTGTCCGTGGGTGTGATCACATTACAGATAATGAGCTCAGACAGGAAAAACTGTACCTCGCATTAGTTTCATATGGATTACTTTAACAGAATATTTATTTTCGATAAGACTTACTTCATTTAAAAGTAGACACTTCAAGCATTCCATAGATATATTCCTCATGTCTGTGTGTCAAGTATTTGCTGAGTTTCAGTTCATTTTACTAACACATTTCAGAATGATATTCGCGGAGACTGAGATGGCTGGAAGCACACCATGTATGCATCATGTATATTTTCTTTATTTCACAAAAGCACACTGTTTTGTTGATATTGTGAGTGTACACAAATAAAAGTAGACCCTTTACAGATTCAAACGATGTATTGCACTTATATTATGGAGCATTTTAAGTTCTTTCTGCTGTCATCAGGAAAAATGCAAGTGTCAGCGCCATTGTCGACCCCAGGAGGTTAACCCTGGGGTGTCTAGTGACAATGTAGAAATGAAGAGTTCAGATGCAAAAGCCTCTAAGTGCCATCTGAAATTTTCATCTAAAATGAGCATTTTTATCAGGCTCCTATGTTTAGGTTCAGTAAATGTATTCTAATGGCAATGTATAGGTCCTTTTCAATGCAATTAAAATGAAACAACTGAACATAAAAATGCTCATTTTAGAAGAAAATTTCAGACGGCACTTTTGCATCTGAACTCTTCAAATACTTTGTGCCTGTTTTTAAGTACATTTGTACTTTAATGGAATATGACTGTTTCTGATTACTTTACTTTTGTGATTGAAACTGCAGAAAATAACAGCACAAATGACTGTATTAGTGATGCCTGACAGCCAAACTAATGTGACGTGGACTGTTGCTGTGTGTCTGAAGGTTGTCCGGCTGTATGGTGACGGAGGAAGGCTGTGGTTATTTGTCTTCAGCTCTGAGTTCAAACCCCTCACACCTGAAAGAGCTGGATCTGAGCTACAATCACCCAGGAGATTCAGGAGTCAAGCTGCTCTCTGAAAAACTCAAGTATCTGGACAAACTCAAGTATGTTGAGCAGCAAGGTTTTAGGTTTTAGTATTTGATTTTGAACTACTCAGTGTCTCTATGTAGATAGAAGTCTAGGGGATTCTAAAGGACACAGCAATATAACAGATTTAGAGAGCATTAGTCTGAGCCCTGCCACACCACCACAAACACCAAGAGCAGTATTAACTGAAACAAAATAAATAAGAAGCAACCATTTAAACTCTTTTTTTTTAAGTTATATTATGGGCTTTTATGCCTTTAATGAAAGACGACAGTGGAGAGCAATGTACCTTACATTGAAATTATGTTGATTTCATTTGGTTAAATGACAACACACAATCAACAACTACTTCCTACTTGTTTTTTAAAATCTCAAGTACTAAATATATATATATATATCCATATATAACTACATGTGATCGTTTTCTCAAGATATTTTCATAATATACACAGTTTTATTTTGTACCGGAATTGTGTGAGTTTTATCTTCAGTGGAACACAAAAGGAGATTTAAGGCAGAACATTAAGAGACTAACAGCCTCAGTCACTATTTACTATCAATGCATCTTCTTTTCAATAAAATAAATGAATTGTGACTGAGACAGAATACTCTCCTCAATGTTCTTTTTAACATTTTCTATATGCTTTCTGGCATAAACAACAAATATCTTTGGCCAGCTGTTTATCAGTTAGTTCAGCCAGAAGACAAAAAAAAATAAAAAATCTAAACCTCGACCAAAAGTTTTCTATAATATTTAAATACATAACCAAATGCAAAATCTAATAAAAGTAATGATGGCATCCAGTGGTTACACTGATCCACTTTCCTGCGAAGTTTATTACATTGTATTTTATTTTTGTGCTTTCCATCAGATAGCATTAATCTGCCTCAGTGTATTTCAAATGCCTTTGCTCTGGTTTAACTTACATGCTGCATTAATTGAAAATAGCATAAAATGTGTGTAGGTCACAATAACTTCTTTTTTGGGGGTGAGAAATAATTGCGTTAAACATTATTATTTACATTTAAAGATTATTTTATGCCACTGACAGTACAATGCTAATATTTCAGCAGTATCAACACTGGGACTTGTCTCTGCATGAACTAGACAAGCTGCCAGTCAGTGCAGTTTCATTGTTTCGCCAGTAGATGGAGGCAAGGGACTGTCTTTATGAGTGAGTCAGCATTAAACTGTTCACTTTAAAGGTATACTATGTAACTTTTGGTGCTCTAGCAGTTAATAAACAAAACCACATGTGTGATGTGGAGGAATATTGCAGTCAGAGCTACTTCTCTCTCTGTTGATGTGTATGACGAGCCACACTGGTACTGGGCTACTCCATAGCGGCTGTCATCCAGACAGGTCTAAAATAGTCTGAATATCAACACTTATAGGTGTACCATAGTAATTCAGGATAAGACAAAAACACAGTTTGAAAGACGGATTCATGATTTACCTGCTCATTATTTCAGTTTTGTACATAGTGTACCTTTTAAATGCTGATTAATTCATGAATGAAACAAGATGGTGAAATTAATTTTCAACTCTTCAACTCAGACATTGAGAGCAGATGAGATGACTCTGTAATTGGCTAAAATGTTGGTGAAATTAATTTATGTAAATAAAAACAATAGGCACTATTTTGTGTCACCTAAATTTATAGTGTTTATGTTCATATATGTCATGTGATATGGTTCTATAGTAATTTTTACGTTTTTATTATTTTATTATTTATTTAGCATGTTTCAAACATCTAGACTATTACTAGTATGTTTACAGCATGGTTTAACATGTTTTATCTTGATTATATTGTTTTCATAATCATTGGAAGCCAAGATCATAATTGAAAATATAATAATATGACTCTGTGTGTGTTTTATAGTGTGGATCATGGCGGAGAATCCAGAATTAAAGCAGGACTACACAAATGTATGTACACACACACACAAAGTTTTTGTGCTTTAGAAGGACTCTGATGTCCAAACCAGTAGTAAAACAGGTGGTTTAAAGGGGTCATGAATTGAGAAATCAAATGTTCCTCGATCTTTTGACATAAGAGGTCACTGTACTTTAAAAAAAAACATGAACTCAGAACTTTTTCACGAGTCTAAAAACAGCTTATATTGAAAGAAAGCTGCTAAAACAACTAGCTTTATCTTTAATAAAGTTTCAGACCACGTCAGTAAGTATCCGGTCATTTGTTTGCTTCATTTTACCGTGGATTTGTTTTAAACAAGACACAGTTTGATGCAGGAATTTCAGAGAGAAATTGAAAACTTAAAGACAGTAATGTCGCAACACACAAGTGAGAGTAACTGTGTTTTTATTACTATTCCTTTGTCTGTTATTACAGATCGTTTGATATTTATGGAGTATTTATACGTTTTAATTAGGGATGCACCAAAATGAAAATTCTTGGCCAAAGCCGAACAAAATGAAACACTGGGCCGAATATCGAACACGGTTTTTCGCATTTCTTCCTCCATGTAGGCCTATTTTGCCTTTTTTTTTTTGCTATTGCATAAATTAAATAGCCAAAATGTGCTTTTTACTGTTTTGTCCTGCTTTTTAAATAAAAAAATAAATTACAAAACAACAATTTAAAAATATTTACACTGAACATTTTTTAACATTCTATCAGACATTATACCAACAACGAACAATTTAACTTAAAATTAATAAGTTACTGAATTAATATTGTTTGGCCATTTTTGGGACCCCCTTCTTGAATCAGGCATGTATTTTTTACTGTACAAATAAATGCAGCCTTGCTGAGCAGAAGAGACTTCTTTTAAATCATTACAATATATTACAGATCCCAATTTGAACACTATTGGTGAATGTTATAATAAATGTATAGAGCTGTTGTAGGGTATTTATTATTATCATTATTATTGTCTTATTTTTTTATTTTATTTTACAGAACAACAGTAAAATAACAATACTAACATTTATTAATGTTGATGGAGTTGTTGCTTTTTCTTAGATTTTATATTGGCAGAAACCCGCAGGAAGATCTGTGCTTCTTTTTGTTGACAACAGCATGCAGATATTTAAATGATTCTCATTATGAATTTGGGAAGATGTTTGTCGCACAAACTGTATCACATTGTCACATGTCCTTAAAAAAAATGATAAAAATGTTATTGAGCAAATGAGGAGTAACAGTGTATTAGCGCAGATTTTCCTCGCTTTGGACTTTGAACCCGAGCTTGTGCAGCGCTGTTTGAACATGTAATCCGTGCGTGTATTAGAAAACATAACATTCTGCAGTTTATTTACTAATCCTTTGAGGCCATTTTGCGATTTCAATCATCACAGTAACCAGCATCAACCACCTCTTCTTCTCATCAGAGACATGAGATACAGCGCTAAGCAGTCTCTTGCTGTTGGTGCTTCGTGCTTGTAATGAATTTTGCGTCTTTGACAGTTTTAAATACTTTCACACTGCAGACGTGTTTGCTGCATTAGTGCGCCCCTCTATTTAATTGCGTCACGTCATTGTTCGGTACAATTTATTCGGTCTTTTCGCTAATTCGGCTGAACACCGAAAGAGGTCTTTTTGCTATTTTTGGCCGAACAATTTCGGTTGCCGAGCATCCCTAGTTTTAATCACAGCAGGGTCCATCTATGAAGGATGTAGTAATGCAGAATTTTACATTATTTACATGAATACTTTGTTTACATGAAACAGCGTAATTTAACCGTCGTGCACCCCGTCCGAGTGCGCACAAGTCAAGTTGGTGGTTCTGTGCATGTGTTGAGCTCGTCCATCTGCACTCTTCAGTGGCTGAGTATACATTGAATGCTGAGCGGACGCGGCTGCGGCTGCCTTTAGGCTTCTCCTCCTCAATGGAAATGTTTTAAAAACGGACTCTGAAACTAAGCCCACATCAAAATTGAACTGCAGGGTGATAATCGTTATTTACAAATTAGGCTGTCAAGAGTGCAAAAAGAGACATCTTTTAGACATCTTCTTGAACAGCTTCGAGCTATGAATGAACATGACGAAACTGCACCGGCAGCATTTCGTTTTCTTTACAGCACATTAACAAAAAACCATTGATGCTTATTCTTCATCATCGTTATTATAAAAATATGCAGTTAATAAGTTATCAGTCTAAAACTGGGCTTGTTATGGGGCGCGCGGTCCGGAGCGCTGTATGTAGCCTGCCTATCCGTTTAATTTAACTTTACTCCAAAAATATGAACTTACCTGAAAATACTTTTATCTTTAACATGTTTGTTTATGTCCAACACAAACTACTTTTGATTTTCACTTTGACTGATTTTTAGACTGATAACTTCCGCGCCGATGCGGCAAACTTGTCACAGTAGGACGCGCGGTCCTAATAGCGATGTATGACTGCTGTATCCGAATATGATCTAGCTGTTTTAAATATGTTTATATTTAACATGTTAGTTTTTCAGTATGTTTGAAAGTATATTATTTTGGTTATTGGTACTTCCAGGCTCTCTCTCTCTCTCTCTCTCTCTCTCTCTCACGCACACGCGGTTTAAAATCATCAAATAGTTATGAAATAGTCCATGCACGATAATATCGTGTATCGGCGATCTCACAGGCTGGCGATATGACGATATGAAAAATGACCATATCGCCCAACACTACCTGGAACATAGAAGGAGATGTTTAGCAGAATATCAGGGCCAGTCTTAACCTCGGATAGTGACACCATTCACATTTACACAATGAACATCAGGCTAAAGCTCTATTCGGACAGGACTAGTTTTCTAAACTACGTTTGAGTTTCGATTCTTATCAACTTACGTCTGCGATTTTCATGTACCAGTTCGGACGGGACTAACATCTCTGTGTTTATTACAGAGGTGGGAGGGGCTGTTCTGGACATCTGGGCGTTTCAGAGATCACGCGCTCTGTATGCGTGCATTGCGTATAGTCATTCGGATTGATTACCATAATCACACAAATACCATGGTGAAGCTAAATGGCTAGTATAGCAAAACCATGTTAATGTGTGGTTACTTTACTTTTACTTTAGTGATTTATTTGTAGTAAACCCGTGTTTAATTTTCATAAAGGTAATTAAAACATTATGTAATTGAGTGCAGAAATGAACGCAGATAATTTTACCTGACGCTGATATTAAAATAGCCAGTCTTAACAGTGATCTGAACGTGATCTGGCTCTTGATTTTATTATTGTTTTTATATTATTATTATTTCTTTGCCGGGAGGCAAATATATCAAATGTGCGCGTGGTAAGAGCGTCTACGGTAATTCACGTTGGCCAAAACACACAAGAAGAATCAGAATCAGAATCAGAAAGAGCTTTATTGCCAAGTGTGTTTGCACACACAAGGAATTTGTCTTGGTGTTAGGAGCTTCCAGTACAGAAACAATACAGTACAAACAGACAACAGTGCAAACAGAGACAACATATAATTAAGGTAATAAAGAACGTCTCAGGTTACGTATGTAACCATGGTTCCCTGAGAGTAGGGAACGAGACACTGCATCCTCTAGGGGTCGCTATGGGGAACGTCATCAGCGTGACCCGTGTCTGAAGCATACATATAAAAACACCACCTGTTGGCCGGCGACAGCCTATGACGTCACTACCAGCACGACCACAGTATAAAGGGGCGCCGGGAAAATACTCTCAGGGAACTCTCAGCCTACTCTCAGCCTACTCTCAGGGAACCATGGTTACATACGTAACCTGAGACGTTCCCTTTCGAGGGAACTTCGAACTGCGTCCTCTAGGGGTCGCTATGGGGAACGGAATACCCACGCCACCATGCTGAGGGGAGTGCAAGCCAAGCACAAAAGGCGAGCACTAAGTACCAACTCTACCCGGCTACGGGAGTTGCCCCTGGGACGGTTAGATGGCTGTCAGTGACATTATCCCCTACGGCCAAAGACCCGAGCTGCATACCCTGAACTTACCTGTTCTGGGCCGGGACTCCCGGACCCAGGGTAGAGCTCGAAGGCTTAGAATCATAAGAAAGATTCCTTTAAGGGGATACGGCCAAGTGCCTAGGATAGTAGCTAGGTCCTGGCCTGTCACCCAGGCTCTGCATGAGCTCAATGTGGGAACTGTCTCAACAGACCCTTGGTAGCAACACCCTGTTCAAGTCAGTATCACTATGATACATAGGCAGAGTGGGTCCAAGGCGAAACCGGGGTCTGCCAACTCAAAGAAAGGGCACGAAGCCGCAGCGCGTAATCTCTACCATACAGGATTTTTAGAAAGAACGCAAAACCACCTGATGTGCGATCTTACCACAATGTGGATTTTTAGAAAAGTGCCCAGAGACTAGCGTGCACACTTACATAACATGGATTTTCTTTCCGTTCTAGGGAATCACAGAGGCTGTCATTACACAGCGAGCAGCTTAACCTGTTAACATGCACCAGGACGCGGGCGCACTGAAAGCTCTTTGTTTGCACACGTCATTGTTTTCAAACAGATAAAGTAAAACAGGACAAAATGAATCTTGACAAACTATATATCATTTTGAAGGTCTAAGCCTCTAGCATCGACGACAGATCGCTGTTTTTCGATAGAAAGCTTATACGGAATGTATTTGCTAAATTTGTGTAAGCAGTACACATCAAAACATGTATAAAAACCCTGCAGTACATACCATATTCATCCTGATAACGACTCTCAAACGTATCCACTGCTGTAAATCCTGGTTTCGTTTGAAAGATAAGGGTCCAGTGAACAACATTCCATCGAGCACTTTTAGTCCAAAGAAACAACAACGCTGTAATTTAGATCGTTAATCCTTTGTTTACGTCTCATCTCTTGAGGGAGAGTTATTGTTTGTGTCCATTATGGAACAAATTACGCTCAAAAACAGCATCTTGGTGGTAAAAAAACAGCACGATTTTGTAGCAGACAATGTCCCAAACAGAATGAAATCATCCAAAAAAAAAAAGTCAAAGATACACGGAAGATTGATTATTTGAATTCTGGCGCTCCCTCGCGACGGCGCGTGACGCACGCTGTGACGCACCTGTCATCTGATGGGGGCGTAACTTAGCAATCTTTTTAGCACAAATAAACTTTCTTTTTTTTCTTCTTCAGCAGTTTTCATATATGTTTGCGTGTTTTGTGGAGAATGTGCCTGTATCTGTATGATTAACATCTCTATGGCTGATAATCAGTATGTAATTACTGACTGTTCACAGATATCAGTGTGAATGCAGTCTATATAAAAGGCCATTATAATGTGAATATTGACTATATTGGGCAGCCATCAGTATGATTAGCATCTATATGAATGATCTTCAGCAAGTGATTACCTAATGTATGAGCAGGAGAGCATCTGTTTGTCAGGAAATCAGTATGTAATTAAGTAATTTTTTTTTATTATTGTTTTTTTTTCATCACTCAAAAATTATTATTATTGTATTTTTCTAGTGCTCAAATAAATCACTTATACAATTTCTAAGATTCTGTCTACTGTTTTATAATTGAAAAACTGCAGTGGCATGTATAAAGACTAAATAGTGTGTAGTAGAACTCTTCAATAATTTGGTAAATATTTTTCCTCAAACGGGGGGGGGGGGGGGGGGGGGGGACTAGAAAAATGTCTGCAGGAATCTCATTTTTCATGGTATCTTCTTCAGATTTGAAATATAAACTCATGAGACATGTGACTTTCAACCCATTACTTTTCTGGATTTCTCCAGGACTGATTTCATGTATTTTTATATGAAATTTAAAAAAAATTCAGTGTGGTACAATTTTTATCAAGGCACTTCAGTGTCTATAACTTTTTATATTTTTGAGCATTATCAACTCTGGATGATGGATAGTAAAGCCCAAAGGGTCTTCTTTCCAAAGACACCACAATTGTGTGTGTGGCACACTGAAGTTAGGAACTGTTACCATTTTAAGTTAGTTAGTCATTTTCAGCTGTGATTCCCAATATGGGGGGTGCAGGTTAACAGGTTAACAGGGAGGCCGAGAGAGGCCTAACAACCTGAAGTTTGCTGATTGGGGAGCGGAGAACCTAACTCTCAGCATGAGAGGGAACTCAGACGCTTCAGAAGGGAGCGGCATGCTCATAGGTGACCCTCTATGGTGAGGGGAGCGATGCTAGCTCGACCATAAGGAGAGCACCTCCAAATCACAGAGCTCTGGGAAGCGGAGGACCCAACTCTCAGAATGAGAGGGAACTCAGATGCTCGGAAGGGAGCGGCATGCTAAAAGGTGACCCTCTAAGTGAGGGGAACAATGCTAGCTCGACCATAGGAGAGCAACCTAGCAGGGAGACATAAAGAAGCCTAACAACCTGAGGCTACTGTGACAGCTCAGAAGGGAGCGGCATGCTCATAGGTGACCCTCTATAGTGAGGGGAGCAATACTAGCTCGACCTGCCAAGAGTGAGGCTGCTGTGACCGCACCGGAGAGCGGAGAACCCAACTAACATTACAGGGAACTCAGACGCTCAGAAGGGAGTGCTCAACCGACAAGGAGAGCAACCTAACAGGGAGGCAGAGAGAGGCCTATCAACCCGAGGCCGCTGCATCACAGCCTTCGGAAGGGAGTGGCATGTTCATAGGTGACCCTCTCGATGAGGGGAGCAATACTGGCTCGACCGACCCGGAGAGCACCTGAGGCCGCTGAATCACAGCCCTTGAAAGGGAGCGGCATGTTCATAGGTGACCCTCTATGGTGAGGGGAACAATGCTAGCTCGACCGTACCGGGAGAGCAACGTCTAAATCACAGAGCTCCGGGCATCGGAGAGCTCCACTCTCAGCATGAGAGGGAACTCAACCGCTCCGAAGGGAGCGGCATGCTCATGCTAGCCACTACCTGAAACCTCAGTAGCCCTCCAGTAGCCACAATCCTAGCAGGGGAACACTCTAGGCAAGGGCTCAGGGAGATGCTACTTAAAACCCCCGAGAGGGGAGCAGTCCCTGAGCTAGTATATAGATATCCTCAGATAGCCATGCACCTTCCTCAAAAGGCGGTGTCCCCCTTTGTCCAGAATGATATTTTAAAAAGACCCGCAGGTCCTGGAATTGCAGTGCTGGGGACCTGCTGACCAAGGAGGCTCCACAGAGACCTACGACTAGGCCACACGATCCAGGGGTCTCATCCCAGCCTGGATCTAGTATCAACGAGTGAGGTCATCACTGTACTGAGTCGAAACAAAAACCGACAGGTTTCCCAGAAATACTACAAAGAATGGTTACACAATACCAGTTTTTCCGTAGAACTGGATCATACTCTCCCATCCATGGTTCCTGCGCATGAGACCAGTCCCGGAGGCGAAGTCCGAAGAGTCGAGTCCGGACCATCAGTAAGGTAGTTTCTATGAAACATAGAACTTAACCAAAACATCATAAGTCCAGCATAGAAACTGCAATGCGTTTCAAGCGCAGATTCTAGGTTCCAACCTAACCCCGGTCAGGTGGAGTAACCCATGGTTGCAGGGGAATTTAGAGAGGGGAAGATGAGGGCCGATGACAGTGCCCCCCCCCCGAGGGAAAGGAGTAGATGTTTCACTCACCTTGGTCCGGATGAGAGCGTTGCGAACGCTTCGTCTGGATCACCTCCTTCTCAGGTCTTGCCTACCTCTCTTTTACCCGCGCCTCCATCTAGCCCTGCCCGCAGGCGGGGGAGGGGCACGAGCCGCGACACTAGCCTCCTGTGCCCATCTGTCCCCAGACAGAGATGGGCCAGGACCCCTGTATTGTTCGGGCTCAGACCTGGACCTTCATCAGGTGACAAGCCCTGACCCTTATCCAGGTCTTTCAGCAGATCAGCCTGGTATGCCTGAAGCACCGCCATCGTGTGCAACGAAGTAACAGCCTGACCTGCTGCTGCATATTTTTGAAGGGCTTAGATGGCAAGGAGGGAGCCTGGAGAGAGGATGTCTCGCCCACAGAGAGATAGCTGGCTAGCGTCTCTTCCACAGGGGGCATCCCTCATAGCCGTTTCCACGCATCCCCTTAATGTCAGCATAACTGGTATGCTGAAACTATGGATGCGAGAGGAAAACGGGTTTTAAGAAAAAAAAAAAAAAAAAAAATCTTTTTTTTTTTACCCCGCGGTGACATCTTGGCCCGCTTCCACGGCAAGTAAAGCCTCGCCGTGGCGCGTTCCATAACCTCCAACAACTTCATACGCAGGGCAGGAGGATTGAGTGGGCTCAGCCTCAGCTTCTTCGCCCTTAGACATCTCCTGCTCTTCCTGGGCATAACCCAGCAGAGCACTAGCAGCTGGATCAAATGATGTCAGCAAGATTGCATCATCATCATCCAGCCGCTCACCCTCGTTCGCGGCCGACGAGCGCGAGAGGGAAAGCCCCCTCTCTAACTCATCAGCCAGCTCCGCCTTCGAGCCCCACGAGTTCAATCCCCTCCGTGCCTCGGCAACTGTGGGTCTTGACCCGCGGGAAGCAGACAGACGAGAGCAGAGCTTTCTCATAGAGAAAAAACTCAGTGCACTCAGATTGCTCCCTCGAGGACATTGCGTGCGTGCTCCTCGCCCAAACAAAAGACGCAAAGATCGTGTGTGTCATCAGGTGTCAAATAACGTTATGACACGGATGCACACATCTCTTAAAAGCCTTGCTAGTGCTCGCCATAGTAACAGTAGAAATTCGTTCTTACCAGTAGAATGCACGCTTCAAACAGAACAGTCATTGAAGACGAAGAAGAGGATGACGTATTTTCCCGGCGCCCCTTTATACTGTGGTCGCGCCGGTAGTGACGTCATAGGCTGTCGCCGGCCAACAGGTGGTGTTTTTATATGTATGCTTCAGACACGGGTCACGCTGACGACGTTCCCCATAGCGACCCCTAGAGGACGCAGTTCGAAGTTCCCTTCGAAAGGGAACACTAATAATGAAGAGAATAGGCAATAATTAAGAATAACAATAGTAATAAAAAATAAAAATATACAGAAAGAAAAATGTCCATAGACAGAACTGTGAATGTGCATGTGTCCTATGTACAGATGAAGGTTTGATGAGTTATTTACAGATGTACAGTACCGGGGTGTGTTATGTGTTGTTCAGGTGGGATACGGCCTGGGGGAAAAAAATATTCTTGTGTCTGGCTGTTTTTGTGCTCAGTGATCTGTAGCGCCGGCCAGAGGGCAACAGTACAAAGAGAGAGTGAGCTGGGTGTGAGGGGTCCAGAGTGACTTTCTTAGCCCTTTTCCTCACTCTGGAGGTGTAAAGTTCTTGGAGGCTGGGCAGAGGGGCACCGATAATCCTCGCAGCAGTCCTGACTGTCCGTTGTAGTCTTCTGATGTCTGTTTTGGTAGCTGAACCAAACCAAACAGTTATAGAAGAACATAGGACAGACTCGATGATGGCAGAGTAGAACTGTTTCAGCAGCTCCTGAGGCAGGTTGAACTTCCTCAGCTGGCGGAGGAAATACAGCCTCTGCTGGGCCTTTTTCACAATAGAGTCAATGTGATTGTCCCACTTCAGGTCCTGAGAGATGGTAGTTCCCAATAACCTGAATGACTCCACTGCAGTCACAGTGCTGTTCATGATGGTGAGTGGGGGGAGAGCTGGGGGGTTCCTTCTGAAGTCCACTATCATCTCCACAGTTTCACAAGGAAATCATCTCCACATCACACAAGGAAACGCATTGTGAAAAAAAATAAAAAATAAAAAAATCACTGGCAATCACAGACATCGCATTCGGACGGGATTAGGTTGTGTGAGAAAAACACAGAGGTGGCAGATTCGGATGGGATTTAAATGAAGTTCATCTGTGAAACACAAATTTCTCTAACGACCCCCTGTAAAACTAGTCCTGTTCGAATAGGGCTTAAGACTGGCCCTGATATTCTGCTAAACATCTCCTTCTCTGTTCCACTGAAGATTTCTAGAGTCAGATCGTAGTATGTACTGCTGCCATACATCAGTTTCACACGATGGAAAATAAGAAAATCAACAAACAAAGTAACAGAATGACAGCAAATGATACTCAGGATGTAACATCACTTACTTCGGCTTTTCCTTTTCCAGCTAATCTGATTTCTAATGAAATCTCTTGTGGTTTGTATGATGTGATCTTCAGCAGTCTCACACTGCTGGCATCCAGTCATTGTGGCCAGTTTTCCTTTGGTTATCTTAAAATAAATCTCTACAGCAGTAACTTTGCAGCACACTCTTTGTCCTTTCTGTGGGTTTTCAGTTTCTGTCTCGCTCTCATTCTAAGTACAGAAGAACACACTTTAGTGAGCTCTAGATATATGAGAGCTCGTGTTCTTACACTGATGCTGCTGTTCTAATGTAAACCTCTGGTCCCTTCAGAAACATCCGAGCTTTTCTCAACAGGCATCTTCTGAACAGCTGCAGGATATCAGCTATACACTGATCAGGAAACTCAGAAACAACTCAAACCTCCTTAACGACACACATCTAGAATTTAATCATGTGAACTAGTCAAACACCTGATATCTGAAAACAACATTTCAAAAACACATTTAAAAGGACTTAGCCTGTTAAACATCTCTTCTTTTAACTTATTGTGACGAGTGGGGCGGGGCCGAGAGCCGTGGGAACGGAGCGAGGCCGGTGGAGTTAATGGTAATGAACGACACCTGCGCCACTCACCGGTCTCGAGTCCCACGGAGGAGCTCCGGAAGGATAAAAGGAGGAGCGACGACAGAGAAAGACGAGAGAGGACCAGGCCTGGATTTTATTTTCTGTTTTGTGTGCGGCAGTCGTCCGTGAGGGGCTGCCGCTTTACTTTTGTGTTTGTTGATTTGTTTATTAAAGTATTTTGAATGTTCGCCGGTTCCCGCCTCCTTCTTCCCGATCTACGAACTTTGTTACATTGGTGCCAAAACCCGGTAGGAAGGAGGGACACGCTGTCAGAGAGCCCTCGCTGCTGAGGGGGATCGCGGTGCTGAGGAGGTCGGGCAGCAGGAAGAAGCGGAGACCGCCAGTGGCTGCCCGAGGCGGTGGTGCTGGAACGATAGAAGATCAGGTGGGACGGAAGGCTCGCTGCCGTGCTCCTGGGTCGAGGAGGGGTGGCTGCCGTCCAAGAGGGAGCGGAGGAGTCGGCGCCGTTCGCCAGGAGGCCGGAGCCTGCTGCCATCCGCCATGTCTGGGGAGGAGCAGGGAACGGGGGACTCGCTGCCGGCTGCCCTCGACTGGAGGAGCCATCGCCGTCCGCCAGGAGGCGGAGGAGCGTTAGGCCGTCCACCAAAGATGTCCAGTACCATCGCATGGCACCGCGAGTGAGAGCCTCTCAGCTGGTTGAGGACCGAGCGGCAGTGTGTCAGGGAACCGGACAGAAAATTTTTTTTTTTTTCCTCTCTCCCCTCTCTCGTCTCTGTCTCTCCTCATCCTTCCGTCTCCTTTTCTCTCGCCTCGTCTGTCCTTACCCCCAGGTACGCCGCGGCCGCCCTGACGGGCCCCCCTAGGAGGGGGGGGGGGGAGTAGAGCGCAGTCTCGAGGGTACCCCCCGGCCTGCGAGGGGCGATGGGGGTATGTGACGAGTGGGGCGGGGCCGAGAGCCGTGGGAACGGAGCGAGGCCGGTGGAGTTAATGGTAATGAACGACACCTGCGCCACTCACCGGTCTCGAGTCCCACGGAGGAGCTCCGGAAGGATAAAAGGAGGAGCGACGACAGAGAAAGACGAGAGAGGACCAGGCCTGGATTTTATTTTCTGTTTTGTGTGCGGCAGTCGTCCGTGAGGGGCTGCCGCTTTACTTTTGTGTTTGTTGATTTGTTTATTAAAGTATTTTGAATGTTCGCCGGTTCCCGCCTCCTTCTTCCCGATCTACGAACTTTGTTACACTTATGTTCAGTCATTTATCAGTTTTTGGCCTTAATATGAAAGTAAGTATCAACTTATTGGTACCGAATACTAGAGCATCCCTAATTTCAGTAATATTCAGTTAGAAATGTTGCACTAATATGTGTTTTTGGTTAGAATTACATGAAAAATAGCGTTACTGGAAGCACCTGCAGCATCATCATCCTCAGAATCACCTTCATCAGGATCACTGGCATCACAATCTGTCATACATGAACACGAGAAACATCTTCATCTGTATTCAGAAGTCAAATAACAGAATCACGCAGCATTCATGAATCATTATACTACATCCTACAGTGTACACATCACATAATTCAGAGATGAGTTTTCTTAAAGCTCCTGTGAGTGTGAAAGTTCTGCTGTAGCACCTACACTAGGATGGACAGACCTTCAGTCTCAATCTCATCCAGTGATCTTTTCCATCTCTTTTTCCATGGCCAGAAGTAACTGTGATATTTCAGCAGCTGAGTGGCTTCTGATGGCCTGTGATAGTCGTGGTGGATGCAGATATCATGACCTAAGGAATCAGTGATCTGATTCATGTTTTTCAGGTTTAGGATTTGGGAGAGAGTAGCCATGTGTTTGCACAGATCAGCTGATCTGAGAAACTCTGCATTTGAGCTCCACATTCACTTACACAGAGCCTAAGAGAGTCCTGGCCTCTGTAGTGACTAACAGACAAGAAATCATTTACTGTTTATCACTCCACATTCACTTCTGCTGACCAGCAGCGTCAGAGCTTCAGCCACATCAGGAGAGAGAAGAACAGCAAGCTGTCTTCCCCTGATCTCAACTCCACTACAATGACTGCAGAGTATTTGTTCAGACTCACGACAGCATCATCATGAGAGAAGTGCTGTCTGTCTCTTTGAAACCTTTCAGCAGCATTTAGAGACTCTCCTGAACATCTGCGATTGAACACAATCAATCAAGTGTTGCTTTGGCCAGTTCTGCAGAGCTTTGAGCAGAAGAGGTGTTGTCTCTTTGAGTTTGAAAGTGCCTTGCTCAAGGGTCTCACCTCAGTCGTGGTATTAAGGGTGGAAGAAAGCGCTGGTTATTCACTCCCCCCACCTACAATCCCTGCCGGACCTGAGACTCGGAAATCTTCTCAAATGACTGCACAGATCTCTCTGTACAAACACCACTTACATGCAATGCACAAACTGCTCTGAATCTCATTCCCTTCTTGTTGCTGTTTTATTTTCAGACCTTGTCTCCACACTATCAAACATCTGTGTTGTGCTGATAGATGCTCTTGTTCCTCAGTTTCTGCAACATTGATTTACATTCTTTCGAGTCAAAGCCTATTCACCTTCAGCCGTGAGAGTTTTGTAATGTGGACTGAGGTTTCCTGCAGATGTAATAATAGTTCTTACTGTTTGCTGATCAGGAGGTTTTTGCTGACTGCACACACTGATCTTCTTCAGCCACGCTGCTTTCCCTCTCTTCCTCTCTCAGCGCTTCTGCTCTTTTCTCACTGCTCTCCTCTTCATTGTGTGATGGGCTCATGATATAAGCTCATTTGTTGACCTCTGAGCTTTGCTTTCTGGGACGGTGACATTCAGCAGAACTGTCTGACTGTCTCAACATCAGTCACCGGCTCCTCATGAGTCTGTTTCTTTGGCCTTTAAGATTCACTTTCCTTTGCACTCAGACACATTCAGAGCAGTTACGTCTGATCTCAGAGCTTCACTAAACTCAGAGGATGCAGATTGCTGTATATGTGAGAGGAGTTTAACTGGATCAGATCTGCTGCTCCTCTGAAGTGTCTGACTCAGACTGTGGTTTGTATTCCTTGTCTGACAGCTCGTCTTCCTCTGAACTGACTTCCTGTTGTCAAGATATTTAGGATTCGTTTATAGCGCTGGTCATTCATAAGGAGCAAACATAGATAATATATTCTCTTACCCATGATGACTGTGTTCCATTCATGACGCTTTGAATAGCAGGACTGACAATGGTCTGATAAACACCTACTTCAGCAGTTATATAACCTTGAGATGAATTCATAACATACTCATATTGTTAAGGTTTTTTTTTTTTAATTAATATTGTTAAATTGTTAAGGCATGCCATGCTGCAAAAGTAGGTCAAGACATCAGACTAACATTTACATCTCAGGTCAGTCCACTTCCAAATGCCTCCATCAAATGCACTTCAACCGATTGAGGCATGCTCGCCGCTTCAAACATCCATCCCCACAAAGACACACAGAAATTCAGCTCCGCTCACCTTATCCGTCTCTCCTTTCGTGCCAGTCGCTGCTCCGAGTGATTTCCCTTTACATCCCGAAAGCATCTATAACGATCCGATGCCTATGCGGTAACGTTATTCCTAAATGTTTAATCCATAATCTTATTAAGTAACAAAATCCTGAACGAGTGATGTGTTCCTTCTCTACAGTGTACGGTAAATGATAGGCATTTCAATCTCAGCGAACGATCAAATCCAAACACGCTCCATCTGTTAAACAGTGCCCAATTGGTGTCTACATATCATCCCAGCACACCATATCCTAGATCAAGTTCATATTGGTCGGATTACCAGCGTTTTTCAAATTACGTTTTTAACACAATCATCATTGCAACGTGACCGGATGCCAGAAGTCACAGCTTTAGTCAAATAGCACATCATTGAAGTCCGTAAACATTATCTCAAGATCTATACATTGCTTTATATTGTGCATAGGCTCGTTTGAATCAGGATTAATTGCTCTAAATATCGATATGCAATCTATGCTTTACTAACGTTTCACCAATTTATAAACCAAAACATTGCACAAAGCTTACTGTGTATACTGTTTATATTTGCGTACGTGGTTTATATAGCTTGAGCTCTAAAATAAAATTTTCTTTGTTGTATTCTGCTAGTTGAAATCTTAATGATACTGTACATATCAAGACTACCTTTATGTATCATGTTTTTTCAGATCGAACTAAAATGCTAATTTCTCTTTTCATGCCATAAAAACGGAGCACCTTAATTTGTTAGCAAATTTTAAAGCCATTGTTAAGAGTGAACAGACACTCTTTGTCCAAGACTTTGCTCCCACTGCTGTTTTACCTTACCTTGCCCAAAACACACCCATCGTCACTCAAAGTCAAAGTCAAAGTCTGCTTTATTGTCAATTCTGCCACATGTACCGTACATACATACAGAGAATTGAAATTGCGTTACTCTCTTACTCCCTGGTGCATACAGATAACACTAAACACTAACAGTAGAACGCAACAATACAGATAAGTACAAATCAAATATACATATACTGTATATACACACACCCATACATACACACATACATACACTAATGCAACTATTACAAATAAGGACATGTAGAAATAATAATAATAAATAGATAAAGTGGCATAAGGCACATGGTAGATAGAGTGCAAACCAGTGAAATAACCAAACAGTGCAGAATATGAATGGTGTAGTGCAAAGAGCTTATTAAGTCTTATTAAGTCTCCTCTCCATTTTACCCTTTCTTAGTTTTTTTTTCAAAGTGGCACCTAGCATGAGGCTGCCTCCACAACAAGGAACCGCTCTGGCTGTTCCTTTACATAGCTCTCTCTTTTCTTCCTATAACCTTTCTCTCAGAAGAGCCATAGCGTGAGGCTGCCTTCCGCAGAAGTGCCTGCCTCTTCTCTCCCCTTACTAGCTATCCACCACCTACATCAGCTGAACATCCATCTTGCACCCTCTTTACAGCCACCCAAATAGCAACCCCAACCCACATCGCCGCTATGAAACCTCCGCCGGTCTGGGTGTTTTCACACATACTCATTTTAAGGAGTCTGAACATGTTCCACTAGATTTGGCTCGTATGTCAGCACCTAAAAATATTGCAGACTTTCGTAAGTCAAGTCCATCTTGGGAGGTGGTCTGAGTATGGTTCGTTGTCAGCTATCAATATAGTTCTGTAAACTGTGCATCATGAACTCAAATTGCTCCAGGCTTACTTAATGTTTGTGAATTCCAGTTTAGCTGGAAATAAGATGCTACTGTTTAAAGTGATTTGCCATTCTGGCAGATTTCTACAAAGTATGTTCACGACATACATTTTTGTGTTAAGCTCACAACATGATATTTAATGATATTATTAAACCACCGTATGAATATTTATATGTGGATGTCACAATTGCTTCGAGCAATAAATTATTTAAGTGAAATAATATAAAATGTGATCTATAATAATTAGAAATTTTATTTCAGTCCATAGTAAGTCAGCAAGTAAAATCAGTTCTATCGCATCTATCTCAAATGTTTCCGCAGTGGGCCATGTGTAAACCATCTTCTTTCGCATTTCGCGTTTCTAAAGATGGTCGGCCTGGTTCAGGTTAACTAAAACTCAGCCACGTGTTATAAAATTCGGCCTGTGAAGAAGGATACTTTAAATGGCTTTCATCAAAACTTGATATCTCACGTTACTTTACCGCATTACATTACTTTATTTCTTCATTCTACAGCAGTTTTTATGATTAAGCCGTGTTACTTAACTGCCGCAGCAGGCATTTCTCCCTCCACTCATCGTGTCCACCACCCAGTGATTGGGACTCCAAAGCATTTTCTTCCATCAGGACTACTTTACTGTAGTCTATCATTTCAACAAATGCAGATCAAGTTCTGCCAAACAAATGCGGTTCTTCAAGTGTTTAATCTGGTCATCTGTTTGCATTATAATTAAAGCAGAACTTATAACTGGGTTTAAAATTCAAACTGCTGTCTTTTTCACTTTCTCCCTTTCAGAAATTTTGGTGATTGGCTCCATATGAAGTCTGATGTTCCAGTAAATCATTCTAATTTTTCTAAAATCTAATCTTTGATCAACAATGCCACCCAGCAAAACGTCAGTAAGTCACTGCTGCAGCAGTAACATTTTCCACGGTTCTCAAATCAGCCCTGCTATTTCTTACTGCCACAGCAGTGATTTTCCCTGACAAATCACTTGTTAATACAACATCGTCACCGCAATGAAATCCCCCTACAATAATTTTACTGCCGCAGCAGTGATTTCTTTTTTGTTATCAACAATTTTTTTTTTTTTTTTTTTTCACACACAACACAACATAATATCCAAAATAAAACAAAACAAAACAGCAGACACATACTCAACATCTCAAGGTTCAATCAAAAGGGAGGGAGAGAGGGAAGGACAACAAGAACACAAAAGTCACTCCTTAATATAGTCACGTATATTCAACAAAAATCACTGCCAAGCCTCAATGGTTGAAGGCCTGGCCCCACCGACTCGCGCCGTTGTACATTCACATGAGACAATTTGCAGGAGGCTACGGATCCAATATGCCTCTCTACACATGTGCGGTGTAAAAAAGTTCTGAATTATTGTCTTCTTCACATCTGTAAAACCAGCAAACAACATTCTCTTTTGCATTGAACTAATACAGAGACCAGAATCATTATTAAGAAGACACAAACTTGGGTTAACAGACCAATCAATTCGCAGTAATGATGATAAAACCAGGTTTACATGTGTCCATAGACTGATGATGACAGGACATTCCCAAAACATATGCAGAAAAGTGCCCGATGATGTAGTGTTACATATATGGCAGTTCAAATTTGACTGCAGTTTCATTTTAAATCTTTTGTAAGGAGTTATGTATGCTCTATGAATGACTTTGAAGTGAATAAGACGATGAGCCAGATTTTTAGATGTTAAGCTGAGATTAGACCACACTCTCTCCCAGTCGACAGATAAATTAAGGTCAGATAATTCCCTATTCCAAATAGTTTTAATAGAAAGAGGTTTTGTAATACAATCAATAATTTTATTATATATTAAGGAAACAGATGGGCGACCAGCAGATGGTGCAATCCAGTCTCGCATAGGATGAGAGGAAATAGAAGAAGACCAAGGAATGCCATACGCTTTGAGAGCAGAACGTAATTGAAGAAAAACAAAATATGCAGATGCTGGTAGACAAAATTTGGCTCTCAATGCCTGAAATGAACCGAGGCCCTGGTTATCATATACAGGTGCTGGTCATATAATTAGAATATCATCAAAAAGTTGATTTATTTCACTAATTCCATTCAAAAAGTGAAACTTGTATAATGTATACATTCATTCCACACAGACTGATATATTTCAAGTGTTTATTTCTTTTAATTTTGATGATTATACTGACAACTAATGAAAACCCCAAATTCAGTATCTCAGAAAATTAGAATATTACTTAAGACCAATACAAAGAAAGGATTTTTAGAATTCTTGGCCAACTGAAAAGTATGAACATGAAAAGTATGAGCATGTACAGCACTCAATACTTAGTTGGGGCTCCTTTTGCCTGAATTACTGCAGCAATGCGGCGTGGCATGGAGTCGATCAGTCTGTGGCACTGCTCAGGTGTTATGAGAGCCCAGGTTGCTCTGATAGTGGCCTTCAGCTCTTCTGCATTGTTGGGTCTGGCATATCGCATCTTCCTCTTCACAATACCCCATAGATTTTCTATGGGGTTAAGGACAGGCGAGTTTGCTGGCCAATTAAGAACAGGGATACCATGGTCCTTAAACCAGGTACTGGTAGCTTTGGCACTGTGTGCAGGTGCCAAGTCCTGTTGGAAAATGAAATCTGCATCTCCATAAAGTTGGTCAGCAGCAGGAAGCATGAAGTGCTCTAAAACTTCCTGGTATACGGCTGTGTTGACCTTGGACCTCAGAAAACACAGTGGACCAACACCAGCAGATGACATGGCACCCCAAACCATCACTGACTGTGGAAACTTTACACTGGACCTCAAGCAACGTGGATTCTGTGCCTCTCCTCTCTTCCTCCAGACTCTGGGACCCTGATTTCCAAAGGAAATGCAAAATTTACTTTCATCAGAGAACATTACTTTGGACCACTCAGCAGCAGTCCAGTCCTTTTTGTCTTTAGCCCAGGCGAGACGCTTCTGACGCTGTCTGTTGTTCAAGAGTGGCTTGACATGGACCCTGAAACCCATGTCTTGCATACGTCTGTGCGTAGTGGTTCTTGAAGCACTGACTCCAGCTGCAGTCCACTCTTTGTGAATCTCCCCCACATTGTTGAATGGGTTTTGTTTCACAATCCTCTCCAGGGTGCGATTATCCCTATTGTTTGTACACTTTTTTCTACCACATCTTTTCCTTCCCTTCGCCTCTCTATTAATGTGCTTGGACACAGAGCTCTGTGAACAGCCAGCCTCTTTTGCAATGACCTTTTGTGTCTTGCCCTCCTTGTGCAAGGTGTCAATGGTCGTCTTTTGGACAACTGTCAAGTCAGCAGTCTTCCCCATGATTGTGTAGCCTACAGAACTAGACTGAGAGACCATTTAAAGGCCTTTGCAGGTGTTTTGAGTTAATTAGCTGATTAGAGTGTGGCACCAGGTGTCTTCAATATTGAACCTTTTCACAATATTCTAATTTTCTGAGATACCGAATTTGGGGTTTTCATTAGTTGTCACTTATAATCATCAAAATTAAAATAAATAAACACTTGAAATATATCAGTCTGTGTGGAATGAATGTATACATTATACAAGTTTCACTTTTTGAATGGAATTAGTGAAATAAATCAACTTTTTGATGATATTCTAATTATATGACCAGCACCTGTATATCACCGCACGTGTTTACACCTAAAGAGGACCAAGAGGGTTGGACAAATGGACGATTTCCACATACAAAGTTAAAATTGTGCCATAAAGGTGTACTGCTACAGAATTTGAAGGGTCCACCTATCCGACGTTCAACCGTTTTCCAGATTTTAATAGAGTTAGCCACAACCGGACCAAATTTATAATTATCCCCTTTTTTTCCTGTGCCAGTAAATAAAATATCTTGAAGTCTATTTGGTTTAAACTTGTCAGCTTCAATCACCCTCCATGAAACTGTAGATTGAGGATCAACCCAATTATGAAGGGCCTTAAGCTGGAACGACCAATAATATAATTCAAAATTTGGTACAGCCAGTCCTCCTGCGCTATTAGGCTGTTGTAATGTGGTGAGTTTAATTCTGGGACATTTATCATTCCAGATAAACTTAGAAATTATGGAGTTGATCTCCTTAAAGTAACCTGGAGGGGGAGAAAGTGGTAGCATAGAGAAAAAAAAATTAAATCGAGGTAACATATTCATCTTAACAGTGGATATTCTTCCTTGGAGAGAGACTTTAAGATTCTTCCATCTTTGAATGTCATTTTTGACCTTAACTAAAATGTTATTAAAATTGTCCCTGGCAATCTTATGAATGTTTTTATATATGGTAATGCCCAAATAGATGAAAGATTCCTTAATAGGGATAAATGAGGGAATAGAAAAATTAACCTTAACATTGTTAATTGTCATTAAAGCAGATTTGCCCAAATTTATTTTATATCCTGATAGGCTACTAAAATTATCAAATTCCTTAATTAGGGCGAATCCCATTTCTCTGTCTTACCCCTTCCCCTTCCCCTACCCCTTCGTCTTACCCCTAGCCCTTGTCCCTCGAAACCGAGTGGTAAGCGCTAGGGGTGAAAACATACCCCTATGAAATGAGACACCACTTGGTTACGGTTACGTCATCGTACATCGTCGCTAGCTGGCTGCTACGTCACCAGAGGCGACGAGTGTTGATCACAAACTGCCAAGTTGCCGTCTGCAAGTGTGTGTGTGTGTGTGTGTCGATCGCGTGGGTTTTATTAGTGATGTTTTTGCGATTGTTGTGCAAATCAGCGATGTAACTTTAGCGTAGCAAACTAGCGATTTTTTAAAACGTTTCAATTAAGAACATGGTTGCAAATATATATGTACAGTACTGTGTAGAGCACAAAACAAGACTGTCGTAATTTTTAAATAAATTATTTAAGCCGAAAATGGGACTCTCTGTATGATCTGGCCGACATTGTTGCCGGTTGCGCAGTGTGTTCTGGGTACCCCTTGGTTTCAAGTAAGCTCGCGAAAATGCTTGGTTTTAAGGGCTATCTACCCCTTGCCCTTAGCCCTACCCCTCGATCAAAACGAGAATTGGGACAGCCCTTACTCTCACGTGAACGCGCAAAACTAAGGGGAAGGGGTAAGACAGAGAAATGGGATTCACCCTTACACTAGAGACCGAAACATCAAAGTGGTCTAAATATAGAATAATATCATCAGCGTATAATGAAATACTATGATTATGGTCATGAATCTTAATCGATACTTCAGATTTCCTGATGGCTTGTGCTAAGGGTTCAAGGGATAGACAAAACAATAAGGGGGAAAGTGGACACCCCTGCCTCGTTCCCCGCTGTAAAGGGAATGAGGGGGAAATAATATTACCAGTTATGACTGATGCTGCAGGTGAGTGGTATAATGTCTTAAGGGGGAAAGGGAAGTGGTGTGTGGCCAAGTATGGTGACCCATACTCGGAATTTGTCCTCTGCATTTAACCCATCCAAGTGCACACAGCAGTGAACACACACCCGGAGCAGTGGGCAGCCATGTTGCGGCGCCCGGGGAGCAGTTGGGGGATCGGTGCCTTGCTCAAGGGTCTCACCTCAGTCGTGGTATTGAAGGTGGAGAGAGCACTTGTTCCCCCCCTGCCAGACCTGGGAATCGAACCGACAACCTTTGGGTTACAAGTCCAACGCTCTAACCATTAGGCCACGGCTGCCCCGTGTCTCTTAACCTGTTAACCTGCACCCCCCATATTGGGAATCACAGCTGAAAATGACTAACTAACTTAAAATGGTAACAGCTCCTGACTTCAGTGTGCCACACACACAATTGTGGTGTCTTTGGAAAGAAGACCATTTGACCTTTACTATCCATCATCCAGAGTTGATAATGCTCAAAAATATAAAAAGTTATAGACACTGAAGTGCCTTGATAAAAATTGTACCACACTGAATTTTTTTTTTATTTCATATAAAAATACATGAAATCAGTCCTGGAGCAATCTAGAAAAGTAATGGGTTGAAAGTCACATGTCTCATGAGTTTATATTTCAAACCTGCAGAAGATACCATGAAAAATTAGATTCCTGCAGACATTTTTCTAGTCCTCCCCCCCCCCAGTTTGAGGAAAAATATTTACCAAATTATTGAAGAGTTCTACTACATACTTTTTAGTCTTTATACATGCCACTGCAGTTTTTCAATTATAAAACAGTAGACATAATCATATAAATCGTATAAGTGATTTATTTGAGCACTAGAAAAGTACAATAATAATAATTTTTGAGTGATGAAAAAAAAAACATAATAATAAAAAAAATAACTTAATTACATACTGATTTCCTGACAAACAGATGCTCTCCTGCTCATACATTAGGTAATCACTTGCTGAAGATCATTCATACAGATGCTAATCATACTGATGGCTGCCCAATATAGTCAATATTCACATTATAATGGCCTTTTATATAGACTGCATTCACACTGATATCTGTGAACAGTCAGTAATTACATGCTAATTATCAGCCATACGGATGTTAATCACACAGATACAGGCACATTCTCCACAAAACACGCAAACATATATGAAAACTGCTGAAGAAGAAAAAAAAGAAATGTTTATTTGTGCTAAAAAGATCGCTAAGTTACGCCCCCATCAGATGACAGGTGCGTCACAGCGTGCGTCACACGCCGTCGCGAGGGAGCGCCAGTATTCAAATAATCAATCTTCTGTGTATCTTTGACTTTTTTTTTTTTTTGGATGATTTCATTCTGTTTGGAACATTGTCTGCTTCAAAATCATGCTGTTTTTTTACCACCAAGACGCTGTTTTTGAGCGTAATTTGTTCCATAACGGACACAAACAATAACTCTCCCTCAAGAGATGAGACGTAAACAAAGGATTAACGATCTAAATTACAGCGTTGTTGTTTCTTTGGACTAAAAGTGCTCGATGGAATGTTGTTCACTGGACCCTTATCTCTCAAATGAAACCAGGATTTACAGCAGTGGATACGTTTGAGAGTCGTTATCAGGATGAATATGGTATGTGCTGTGGGTTTTTTATACATGTTTTGATGTGTACTGCTTACACAAATTTAGCAAATACATTCAGTATAAGCTTTCTATCGAAAAACAGCGATCTGTCGTCGATGCTAGAGGCTTAGACCTTCAAAATGATATATAGTTTGTCAAGATTCATTTTGTCCTGTTTTACTTTATCTGTTTGAAAACAATGACGTGTGCAAACAAAGAGCTTTCAGTGCGTCCACGTCCTGGTGCGGGTTAACAGGTTAACCTAATCATAGAAACAAAGTGTTCACCGAAGCCAAAACATTGCAGAACTGCCCACTCTAGCCTGTCAATTGTGAAAAGACCGCACAAGGTGTTGGGTGGGAGTCCGCAAAGTCAAGAATATGAAGGAGTCGACGCATATTGTCAGATGCATTGCGCCCCTTGATGAAACCAGTTTGGTCCTCCTTGATCAGACTGTAAATTACCTTCTCCAAACGAGAAGCAAAAACTTTAGCATGGATTTTTAGATCACATAGGATAAGCGAAATCGGTCTGTAGCTGGAACAATCTAATGGATCTTTCCCTTTTTTAAGAAGTAATGAAATCAGTGATGTTTTTTGATCTCTATGAAATACCCCATATTCAATTGCAAAATTAAATGAGTTAAGCATAAGTATCCCTACCAAATCCCAAATTTCTAAATATAATTCAAGGGGAGACCATCTAGACCCGGCGATTTCCCCTTTTGAAGGCTTTTTAGAGAGACGTGAAGTTCCTCCAAACTTAATGGGGCCTCCAAAGATTCTTTATCCATCTGTGAGATCCGAGGCAGTTCCAATTTATCTAAATACTGCTTACAAATTGGTTCATCAAAATCCGTTTCGGTTTTATACAGATTTGTGTAAAAACCTTTAAATATGTCATTAATTGCCACAGGGTTCGTGGTGACCTGATCATCTGATGATTTTATTGCGCTAATATATGCCTTAGATTCGCATTCTTTCAACCTAAGGGCCAATAAATGACTAGGTCTCTCTGATTCAAAATAATATTTTTGTCTAGTCCTATGTAAAATAAATTCTGCCTTTGAGTGTGAAAGTAAATCATATTCTTCTTTTAAAGAGGACAGCTGTGTAGCCTGTTGCTCAGTAAAATGTAGGTTTTGTAATGATTGGATTTTATTTTCTAATTGTGTAAACTGGTGAGTTTTCGCTTTGGCAAGAGTAGAAGAGAAAGATATACAGAAACCTCGTATAGCACACTTAGTCGTTTCCCACAGTATTTGAGGATCCACATCAGAGGGCATATTAATTTCAAGAAATTCCTTAATATATTCTTTTAGAGAGGTAATGAAAGTCTGATTACTTAATAATGATATGTTAAAGCGCCATCTAGGGGACTTGGCTTTAACATTGGAAAGAGGAACACTGCACAACATAGCAGAATGATCAGATAATAAAATTGGTAATATAGATATAGAGGAATTAGATGAAATTAAAGATGGGCTGAGAAATATGTAGTCTATCCTAGAGAAAGTCTTGTCTATTAGAAAAAAAAGTGAAGTCCTTAGTTTTAATATTCTGAATTCTCCATAAATCGATTAAGTTGAGCTCAGAGATAAATTTATTAAATAATTTAGAGGATGGATTGGCTGTATCAGATTGAGATTTATCTAAAGCAGGATTTATGACAGCATTAAAATCACCACCCAGCACTAGAGGGCAATCAATCTCCTCAAGGAAAGTTTTGGAAATCTGTGTAAGGAATGCACTGTCTGTCTCATTCGGACCATAAATAGAGACCAATGCTAACTTATTATATATTTTGCATCGGATAAAAACAAATCTACCCTTCTCATCACTACCAAGGTGTTCAATCGTTAAATTTAACTTCCTGTTAACAAGGATAAGCACCCCCTTAGTTTTATTTTGAGCGCAGGAAAAAGCTATTAATTTGTAATACTTATTCTGGAAACGTGCCATGTCAGATTGTTTTAAATGTGTCTCTTGTATTAAGGCACAGGAAATAGATTTATGGTGTAAATATTCTAACACACGGGTTCTTTTAACAGCAGAATTTAAACCATTCACATTCAGTGAAAAAATATTTAAAGTATGCATTGAATATTCATAATCCCAAGATTGTACTCAAATGCAAAAAAAAAACAGAAGCACTTCCATTCCGTAAATAACACGTAAACACTGATGTGCATTTTAGAAACCAATCCTCCTATATGAAAAATCCCTATAGAAATAAGGTAAAATAGATAAAAGTATAAATGTCTGCTGTAAAAAACAAAAACAACATAAAAATGTGAACAACCGACAACCATAAACAGAGAAACACTCAGACGCACATTACCGAGAACATAGGTCTGACTGAGCAACAAAAAATAGTGATGGTTCGTGACCAATCCACTCCAACGCAAGACATGTCTCCCGAAAGGCTCACACAGCCAAAAAATTTTTTATTTTTTTTTTATTAATTAAACCTACTCTCCATTAGTCCCCTCCAAAAAAGAAAAATGGAGTGTCAGTCTTACCAGCAAAGAGATCGTTGTACCGGATAAATAAGGACAATATTTCAAAGAGCTTCAAAGAGCACTGACCTTCAAAGAGCACATTGCAAAGTCTGCTCGATCTTGCAGGTTTGTGCTACACAACATCAGAAAAATCAGGCCCTTCCTGACAGAGCATGCTGCGCAACTTCTTGTCCAGGCCCTTGTCGTTTCTAGGCTGGACTACTGCAATGCTCTTCTGGCTGGTCTTCCATCAAACACAATCAAACCTCTACAAATGATTCAGAATGCTGCGGCACGACTGGTCTTCAATGAGCCCAAAAGAACCCATGTTACACCTCTCTTCATCTCACTGCACTGGCTACCAGTGGCAGCTCGCATCAAGTTCAAGACACTGATGCTTGCATACAGAACGACCACAGGCTCAGCACCCTCCTACTTCCACTCACTATTACGAATCTACATCCCCTCCAGAAGTCTGAGATCTGCTAGTGAGCGACGCCTTGTGGTACCATCACAGAGAGGCTCAAAATCACTCTCCAGAACATTCTCATTCACCATTCCTGGATGGTGGAATAATCTTCCCACCCCTATCCGGAATGCTGGATCCCTGTCAATCTTCAAGCAACAACTGAAGACTCATCTCTTTCGGTACTACTTGACTTCATCCTAAACTTATTCTTAAAAAAAAAAAAAAAAAAAAAAACCTTTCCCTTTATCTTTCTCTCCTTCCCTTGCTAGCTTGTACTTATTTGAACAATGACTGAGACTTGGTGTTACGAGCACTTCCTCTGTCTGATTGCCTCTTCAAGATGAATCGCTTTATGTACTCCCCAATTGTAAATCGCTTTGGATAAAAGCGTCTGCCAAATGACTAAATGTAAATGTAAATGTAAATATCCCAGTAGGAGAGAAGAAAACGCAAACAATAGGTTTAGCAAGCATCCATGTTCATCCTGCTATCATCCCCTTCTGGGCAGCTAGGGCCAAGTCCATCCTGGCCATCACGCCCCTCCCGTCGAACTGGAGAAACAGCAGTCGCTGCTCCCCCGTCGTCCCCCCGCAGAGCTGCGGCATACGACTTCTGCTGAGACATGTAGCTGATAAAATCCTCCGCTTTCTGAGGGGAATCGTAGCTTTTCTGTTCCCCTTTGTGCCGTAGCTTAATTACAGCTGGATAGATGAGGAAGGGCTGGAGACCAAGTGCTGTCATCTTCTTCAAAACCGGACCAAATGCCTTTCTCCTGATCGCTGTAGCCGGACTAAAGTCAGGAAAAAACAGCAGTGTGACATTGTTCTGTGCGCACTTCACCGGATACGCCTGCCGAGCACCTTTCAGGATATCTGATCTGTCATGCCATCTCAGTACACGGAAGATGAGAGTGCGCGGCCGATCGGAGCCCCTCCCTCCGTCATACATGCGATGCGCCCAATCAATCTCAATCTCACGGCCCCTCAAGGAAGGAATCCACTTGGAAAGATTAGCTCGGAAGAAACTAGCTGCATCTGGACCTTCCATTCCTTCTGGGAGCCTCACCAGTCTAACGTTGTTCCTCCTAGACCGGTCCTCCATATCTGTCATCTTCTCAGTGAGTCGCTCCAGCTGATCCTTTAAATCCGTAACTGTTCTCTTATCTTCACGCGCCGCTGCCTGAACAGAATCAACGCGGTCACGTGTCTGCTTCGTCTTGGTAGCTATGGCCTCAAACTCCTCTCTTAGCTCTTTAACAGACATATTGGTCGCTCGCTTGTATGTCCTCACGCAGTTCGCGCAATGCTGGAATCAGCACAGAGTCCATCGCATCTTGTACCGCCGATTTCACAACCGAATTCAAAGTGCTTTGGTGTTCTTTAAATGCTAGTTCAATGCGGTTAGCAATAACATTGTCCAGGTCTTCACTGGAGATGGCTGAATCTCTGAATTTTTTCTTCATTGGCGATTGCTCAATCTCTCTTTTCCGATCTCCTTTGTCTGCCTTAGTACTCATGATGGGTCTAATGCAGAGTGGTTCAAATGCGAAAACTAAGCCTGCATCACCGTCGAGGGGTCACGTGATCCTCCTAGCAGTGATTTCTAACACGTCAATAATTACAGCAGCAATCTTTTTCTCTGATTAAATTTGCCATTGCTTACTATTACCATCTTCAGTAAAGTTGCCCATAGCTAAAATAAATGATTGAACAGACAAACTATTTCTCACTGCCGGAGCAGTGATCTCCCCCACCACTTTTGCAGCAGATATCATTCTAAATTCTATTTCTCACTTCCACAGCAACAACTTCTCCCACCACTCTCGCAGCAGATGTCATACTAACTTCCATTTCTCACTACTGCAGCAGTGAATTTGTGCAGCACTCACAATACCCGGACTAAAACTTCATATATATTTTCGTCCAATTGCAAGAGCAGTGATTTCTCCATTTTATTTTTATATCACTTCCACGGCAGTGATTTCTCACTGTTCTCCCACATGATCCCTCTTGTTTGTTAGTCCGTCACTTACCTTAATATTTCCCCAATGCTTAGCTCACAAAAGTTCTCAGATTCAATTTCCCACCAATCCCCTTTTCACAGATGACCACAACAGCCCCATATCTAGACATTGGTTTTAAAAACACCTAATCAGTCTAAACCAGATCAGGCATTCCAGCAAACCATTATTTCTGCATAGATGCTGCAACTCAAAATGCCACGCACCTGTTCTTAGTTAATCATTAAACTCCACTCACTCTCAGTTTTGCAGAAATAGCAGGGATCCCCCTTCCTCACCCTCTAGCTCCCATTATGTCACCTAACCCAATCTCTGCAAGCAAGGAATTAACCCTTTTTTTAAGTTTAGGATGAAGTCAAGTAGTGCCGAAAGAGATGAGTTTTCAGTTGTTGCTTGAAGATTGACAGGGATCCAGCATTCCTGATAGGGGTGGGAAGATTATTCCACCAGCCAGGAATGGTGAACGAGAATGTTCTGGAGAGTGATTTTGAGCCTCTCTGTGATGGTACCACAAGGCGTCGCTCACTAGCAGATCTCAGACTTCTGGAGGGGATGTAGATTCGTAATAGTGAGTGGAAGTAGTGCTGAGCCTGTGGTCGTTCTGTATGCTTGGGATGCAATAATAAGCTTTATTAATCCTTTGTCTCGCAGCCCTCGCAGCAAACTCCTAACCTAATGTGGCAAGGAGTGGTCAGGTAGGAGAAGTTACCAGTAACAACAAAAATCCTATAATCGACTATGCCACCTGGAATACACCAGTTCAGAACAGCCCTATATAAGGGCACACAGGTTCGTTGCCAAAGGCAGGGTGAGCATAAAAAGACAATACATATCAACAAGAATTACTTTATTCAAACACACAATTAATAAAAACACAGTCAGTCTACACAATACGTCACACAAGGTCTCAAATCATAAACAATACCAGTAACATACAAAATTAAATAAAAAGAAAACAAAATCAAGAGATAAAGAGGGAGGTGGCCAACAGAGACCCTCAAATTTCTACCCCACACTCAATACCCATAACACACTCACTCTTGTGAAAACCAAAGCAAAATGTTAAGCACAGCACTCCATGTTGTCACACCAGTACAGGGTACCATGGCCAACCCCTCCCAACTTTAAAGACCTATAGCCACACAAAACAATACAAAAGACATTAATCAAGTCAATTCAATAACAATTTACACAAACACCAAAACACAAACAAACACAGCCACTGGCACCGAGGGGGGAAATAAAATGGGCAAGATCCAGATTACAGAAATTTAGCCTCCCAGATAACTCACGCGCAAACTAGCGCAATCCTGTGCCAGTGCTTCAAACACAAATAAAACAAGCAATAACAGAATGGTGAGTTCAGGTGAGTTCCAGACAAAACCGTTGAAACTAACAAAGACAAAACAGAGCAGCAGTGCAGTCAGTCACTTGATAGTTAGGCTTCAATTAAGATCATTGGAAACTCCTGGACGTGCAATCAAACCTGCCAAACATTGAACAGAAAAAGTTACTCATTCTTATTAAAAACGAACAATAAACTCTCCATACATACCATGGAAACAGTAAAATGCTGCAATACACGTGGTCGCTCACCACGCAGGATTACAGCTACTTGCAGGGCCATGTCTAAAAACAAACAAGGTAGTAAGCCTCACCATCGAACAGGCAAAAGGCATTTTTAAAACAGGGACTAACCTGAGAACTGGCCAACAGCCAGCACGCATGACAGACAGGAGGATAACCCAACTGCTAGCACTCATTCAACTGCTAGCCACATTTCACAAAGGGGCGGTACCAAGGATGATGCATCCCAAGCAACCAAACACTTTCCTCTTTTATAGTCACAACACAGGCACTAATAGGCTCATGAAACAATCATAATGAACTACAAACACTGATTGGTTCACCTGTTTGGATGATGCCAGCCAATCATACTGAGGCTATACCTCACTCTGCTACACTAAGAAGGAACGAGGATTGTATTCTTTCTAGACTAAAGCTGGGGCATACAGAACTTAATTCAACATTGCATACAATAGGAAAGCATCCAACAGGGCTGTGTGATTGGTGCGGAGTTAGAGAAACAGTGGAACATATTTAGTGTAATAGATATACAGAGGAAAGAGGTAAATAACTGAAAAACTACACAAGAATGGAGAACAGATTTAACATTAACAGATCTTTCGAATCCAGTAGAAGGTCATAGTCTACTAATACAATTTCTAAAAAGTACTCGTTTAATTCAGAGAATATAGATTATTATTATTATTCCTCTTCTCTGGGTCATTAGGGACTTTTTATTTTTTTATTTTTTCTTCTTTAATCTTTCTTCTATAATCTTATTAATAGCTCATCAGTTCTTCCTCATCACTCCTGCTGTAGCCCCATGCTCAAAAACAAACAACCAGTACTTCACTGCCACAGCAGTGATCTTCTCTCCGCTACTGCAGGAGCCTTTTTTTCCCTCTCAAAGTTTTTTTGGGGGGGAAATGATCAAATTCTTTAAAATTTGTCTACCACCAAATTGCTCGCAACCGGTCGTCAGCTTGCTGTCTTTCATAAGCCTTTTTTGGGGAGTTATTACTCCGAGCTCGAGCAGAGCCTCGGGTTCGAGCCTCCTTCACGGACAGCAAGCCAAGTTCGTTTACCATTATCTGGCAGGGCTGAATGGGCAGGTGAACTCGTGAAATGCTGTAAATGTTATGTGACCATGAAAATAATGCATATTCTGTGACTGTTGTGTTCACAAATACACATTAAACTGTCAGCACATGCAGAGATGGAGTTTCACTGCATTCACTGTGACATGAAACACAGAAGACACCAGATCACGAGCCGATCACGTGAGGACAGTAAGCGCTTCGCTTTAAAACATGCAGCCTTTTGTGATTTGTTAAGGGCACTGCTTTCGTTTTCGGTTTTTTTTATTTGTTTGACGGAGACTTTGCCAAAGTCTAAATAATGAAATCAAAACGTGTGAATAACTGCTTGACTCCTTCGTGTTACAATTCTACACTACAATGTTGCGAGCATGTATACAGCAATGTTGCCATAGTATAAATGGAACGTTTGTTTGGAAATGTTATTTGTGTTCTGTCTTGTGACAAAGTCTCCTGGTTCAATTTTGTGTCAAAACTGCAGTAACTGCAAAATCCAAGCTAATACCAAGAAAAATATAGGCAGCAGATAAAACTCCTCTCCTCTCTTCAAACACAAAAAAATATTAGCCTTTATAGACATAGTGTTTCTTGAGTAAAGAAAATGCTGTACTTATTTCAAACATCAGTTAATGCATTGCAAACAAGCAGAAATCTGTCTCCAAACTGCTTCATTCTGAATGGAGGGCGGGGTGGAGTTACGAGGTTTCGCTGACAGTTTGAGGATTTGATGTCACTTTGCTGAGGAGGTGCAGCTAACTTTTAGCTAACTTTGCCTAACAATATAACTTTACTGGAGCCAGCTAACTTTTGAAGGAGTAATTCCTGTCACTACAATTGGATTACTGCCTGAAACATGGAGAGCTGTCCGAATCAACAAACATCAACACGATTATAAATCAGATTGTCAGAGTGGATCTTGCATTCTGTGGAGCAGTAGGCTAAAATGCCTGTTTAAGGAGAGCTCAAATTAATTTCCCTGGAGGGTGGATTTATTAAACAAAAGGCTTAATCGCCATGATTCGTGCTCCGGTGCAGGGGTGCTCTTTGAAAGGGGGTTCCAGGGCAACGCTGATGAGAACTCGGGATGCTCGTCACACTTGTTAGCGGCTGGCTAGTTAATGTTAACAGATTATAAAGCTGTCATTTGCCTTGCTAGGAGTTAATATGTTCCTATCTTCCTTACCTGTCTTTGGATATTTGATACAAACTATCATTTGGCGGCGGGATTGTAGGCTAGCTGGATGGCTTGCTGGTTCTGTGTGAGTGTAACATACTGTATCCCAAGTGAAAAACAAGTGCACTTCCATAATGTACTTAAAGTGCTCTATTTTTGCGCACTAATTTTGTACTTAATATACTAAAAATGATCCTTTAGTACTTCTTAAGACAGGGGTCACCAAGTTCGGTCCTGGAGGGCCGGTGTCCCTGCAGAGTTTAGCTCCAACCCTAATTAAACACACCTGAAGCAGTTAATCAAGCTCTTACTAGGTATACTTGAAACTTCCAGGAAGGTGTGTTGAGGCAAGTTGGAGCTAAACTCTGCAGGACACTGGCCCTCCAGGATCAAGTTTGATGACCCCTGTCTTAAGATAAACTTAAGATCATCTAAGTGTACTCAACTGCTATTTTGAGACACCATGATTATGAAATAAAATGCACTTAACATTTACATTTACATTTATGCATTTAGCAGACGCTTTTATCCAAAGCGACTTACATTGCATTCAAGTTACAGTTTTACATTTCATCAGCTCTCCCTGGGAATCGAACCCATGATCTTGGCGTTGCTAGCGCCATGCTCTACCATTTGAGCTACAGGAAAGATATTAACATATTATCTTTGTATTTAAAAAATATATTTAGCTACCACTTGTAGTACACTTGAGTGTACTAGTGAATGAAAGATGGGTTCAAGTGTACTACAAGTGGTAACTAAATAAATATTTTTAAATACAAAGATAGTAATCTATCCCCCTCCCACCTTTCGGCAAATCGAATCACTCCTCCGTTCTGCTTCTGCCTGCTTATAGGCAGAAACTGAAACATGAAGCACCCGCCCTCAGGACAATTCAATGCTGGTCGGACCAATCGGACGCTATACTACAGGACTGTTTTGATCACGTGGACTGGGACATGTTCCGGGCAGCATCTGATGATGACATAGAGGAGTACTCAGATTCTGTAACGTGTTTCATACGGAAGTGTATAAAGGATGTAATTCAAACGACAATATAAAAACAAAGTTGAAGAACAATTCAACAACAACAACCCAAGAAGCATGTGGCAGGGCATCAACAACATCACAGGTTTTAAAGGGAATAAACCAGCCACTGTGAACATTGCCGCCTCTCTGCCGGACGAGCTGAATACCTTTTATGCTCGTTTCGAGGCTCATAACACCGCCCACACAGAGAGCGCTCCCACAGCTGCTGCAGAAGAGGTGAGTCCACTCTCCCTTTCTGTCGCGGATGTAACTCGATCCTTCAAACGGGTGAACATCCGCAAAGCTGTGGGCCCGGATGGCATCCCAGGTCGTGTGCTCAAAGCATGCGCTTACCAACTAGCCGGGGTTTTTACAGACATCTTCAATCTGTCCCTCTCTCTGTCTGTGGTTCCCTCGTGCTTCAAAAAATCCACCATTGTGCCCATACCTAAGAAAAATAAAATCACATGCTTGAACGACTGGAGGCCCGTTGCTCTGACACCCATCTTCAGCAAGTGTTTTGAGAAGCTCATCAGAGACCACATCTGCTCTGTGCTGCCTGCCTCACTGGACCCACTACAATTTGCATACCGCAGAAACCGTTCCACAGACGACGCTATTGCCTTCACCCTGCACACTGCTCTCTCCCACCTGGAAAATAAGAACACCTATGTGAGGATGCTGTTCGTGGATTATAGTTCAGCATTTAAACTATTTGTTTGTGTGCGAGTGATGTGTGTGTGTGAGCGAGTGACGTGAGTGTGTGTGTGTGTGTGTGTGCGAGTGAAGTGTGTGTGTGTGTGTGTGTGAGTGAAGTGTGTGTGCGAGTAACGTGTGTGTGTGTGTGTATGTGTGTGAGTGACGTGTGTGTGCGTGCGCAAGTGACGTGTGTTTGTGTGCGAGTGACGTGTGTGTGTGTGTGTGTGTGTGTGTGTGCGAGTGAAGTGTGTGTGCGAGTTAAGTGTGTGTGTGTTGGTTAGTGAGCATCAATTAAAGCAGTGCATTAATATGGAACGGTGATTAAACTGACAGTTTTACTGCATACCTGCCAGCCAATCAGAATCTAGTATTCAGACAGACCATAGTGTATATATACTGTATATATAAAAGACTGGCTGCTGCTGTAAGAGGTGATGATTGGACGGCAGTCTCACACACAGCTGGAGAGAGAGAGAGAGTCAGTTCAGTAGATGGGGATTATTAGGAGGTCATGACTAACACTAACACAGTGCTTTTGGTAATATATTGCATAATCGTCACCGTCTGTTTGATTACATGTACTTTAACTAACAGCATGATTTTTACTCTACATTTCTGTCACTAATAACCTACTCCTAGATATATTGTAGAAACTTACATTTTCTGTAAAGCTGCTTTGCATCGATTTGTATTGTGAAAAGCGCTATACAGATAAACTTGAACTGAACTGAATTGAATAAGGGCCAGTGGAGGGGATTTGGCCAGTTACACCCCCACTCTTTATGAGAACTGCCATGAGATGTTTAATGAGCACAGAGAGAGTCAGGAGCTCGTTTCACATCTCATCTGAAGGACGGTGCTTGTTTACAGTATAGTGTCCTCGTCACTATACAGGTGCATCTCAGAACATTAGAATATGGTGAAAAAGTTCATTTCAAAAAGTGAAACTTTCATATATTTTAGATTCATTACATGTAAAATAAAAAGAGACTTAATGTAACTCATATAGGTTATAACATATTACATGCACGCACAGTTTTAAGGCATGTAGTTTTAATCGCCTTTTTGGTAACTTCATGCCTTGACTGACCACGACATTGCATGCACGTAGTTTATATGAACTCATGATACAGGCTACAGCGCGCTGGTTTCCGCGCTCGTTCGTCTCGCACCTGCTGCTGAAGTGAAGCTGGAGCGCGTCTGAAACATCTCCTGTTTGATGTTTTCGTAAAGACGTTCTGCCACTGAATAAATGCACTTCTTGTCAAGAAAAAACAGACAGAAACAGCAGTTATGAGTGCGGTGGCCAACCCTGCACTGCACTTTTCTTTCCATTGACTTCCATTCATACGTCACAGCATGACCTCGTATCTGAATTAAAAGAACAAATTTAAAACTGCAGCGCTGCAGGAAAGTGTAGTAGATTGTTTTGTGTTGAATTAAAATTATTGAAAAAAAAGCTGCACAGCGTGACCGTGCCTTTAATCTGAAAAACTAATGGCCTGCGTTAACGCGCTAATTTTGTCAGCACTAGTACAAACTCAACATTAGGCTGAGGAGGTTTAGGCCTCGTTTACACTGTCAGTTAAATGTGACCCAATTCCGATTTTTTGCTCATATGTGACACAGATCGGATCTGTTCTGTGACGGTGTAAACAAGAAAAAACCGCATGCAGTCGGATATAGCGAGATCGGATTCGGGCCTCATTCATATGTGGAAATGAATCGGATATAAATCGGATATGTGCCAATGCGACTGTCATGTAAACAGGCAGATCGGATTTTCTGAGGCATCGCGTTCTGTACGTCATTAAAACTTGACAATTTGGTACTTCTCCACGGTTTAATGACGTTATATGGGACCCATGCATGCTGGCAAAATTAGTGTAAATGCGCACAGGCTATTTTGAGCTAACATTACAGGCAAAAAAAAAAAAAAAACGTGAAAAATATAGAATTTGTGGTTTTCACAAAAATGTATTCATTAAGCCCTCGTTTAGCTATCCCAATGCTCCACATAGTAATTAAACATCTAAAAGTATCTTTAATTGTATATTTTCTGAGAGGATGAACTTTTCTCCGCTCGCTTCTCGCGCTGATTGTCATCTGAAGAGCGCGCATAACGGCGCGCGATCCTAATAAATACACAGAATTACAGTATTACAGTATTGTACAGTACTGTCCCAAACATATGACTGCTGTACATTCACGAAAATATAATAATAATAATGATAATAATAATTTAAAGGAATATCATACAACAACTGTATTTGTTTCATTAATTTATCCAGTTCTGTTGTGCAGTATATTTGACAAAATATAACAATGATTTTTTTTTTTTTTTTTATTATTAATTATGTTTTAATTTGAATACATTTTAAAGAATTTCAAAAGTGTCTATTACTTCATTTCATTAGATATATTATTTAATGTTAAACTAGTATTGAATGAAATGTAGAACAGAGTTTATAGAGGAATGAAGTGAAGACCTTCAGCCGTGTGTCTGAGATCTCTGAACATCTCAGCTCTCTTATATAATATTCTCATTAAACACTGTTAAACACACACATATATATATGAGAATATAGATCAGAGTGTGTTCTGTGACACAGGTTTAGTGCAGGTTATTATATTAAAGATCATGTGTTTGTGTGTCTGATTTATGAATTGATTCATAATTCCTGATTGTGATGTGTTTTATCTCCATCAGATTCCCATCAGCTCACTCTGGATCTTAACACAGTGAATAACTGGCTCCTTCTGTCTGAGAACAACAGAATGATTACTGACACTCTCACATATCACAAGTATCCTGATCATCCAGACAGATTTGATGAGGAGAGTCAGGTGCTGTGTAGTGAGAGTGTGTCTGGACGCTGTTACTGGGAGCTGGAGTGGAGTGGAGATTTTGTGTATATATCAGTGTCATATAAGAGCATCAGCAGGAAGGGACGGGGTGTTGAGTGTGTGTTTGGATCTAATGATCAGTCCTGGAGTTTGTTCTGCTCTTCCTCCAGATACTCATTCACACACAATAACATAACAACTGATCTCCCTGTAAAGTCCATCAGCAGTAAAATAGGAGTGTATGTGGATGAGAGAGCAGGAACTCTGTCCTTCTACAGCGTCTCTGACACAATGAGCCTCATCCACACAGTCCAGACCACATTCACTCAGCCGCTCTATCCTGGGTTTATGGTTTATTCTAGATCATCAGTGAAACTGTGTTGATGAATCAGAGAGATTCTACCCACAATGCTTCGAGCTGTAGATCAATAATAACAGATGTTATAGAGTCTCTTCATCACATTAATATGAAAATCAATCAGAATAAATGTGTGTCAAAGATCAGTCATTCATTCAGAAAATATTCATATGATTTTTCTGGATTGTTTATAATAAAACACATCAAATCATCTTGAGCTCAGATTGTAATTGATGAATATGTAATCTATATTTCTAGTGTCTCACTGTAAAGATGCTTTGAATCAGTCTGTACTGTACAATAAAGCTGATGAATGTCTGAATGATTTATGAATCATGAATATAATTGATTCCTCAAAATATTACATTAATAACAGCGTTTAATCAAATATAGTTATTATAATTACAGTAAAGACATATTACATTATTACCAGATTTCCTCCAGAGAAGAACATGACAGAATATTTATTTTAAAATATTTCATAATATTTATTTTGTTTGAAAGTGTTTTAATGACAATAGATTCATCAGAAAAATCATATTTTTGAATTACTTAAACATGTAAAAATGTGTTAAAACATGTAAAAGCTTTGCTGATTGATTTGAACAAGTGTAAATATATAATGCAGATATTACTTTAGCTGAAGTATTTGTGTCAATACTGGAGTCCTTTTTATTGATTTAACTATTATTTCATTAATAATAAACAGCTAAAGAAATGTGTTACAATTACTATAATCCTACTGTACTGAAAAATAAAAACAATAAAAATTTTTTTTTATTTTATTCTTTTATTATTATTATATAAATTATAACAAATACAAATAATTATTAAAATAAAACAACAATAAAAATATGCCACAATTGCAATAATCATATTGTACTGTAAAATAAAAACGATTTAATAATAATAATAACCAAAATATGAATTTTATTTTATATGAATTTTATTATTTTCAGCATATAAAAAGGAAATGTTACAATTGCAATAATCCTACTGTACTAAAAAAACAATGGGTATTTATAAATATTAATATCCTAAATATTTTTGTTATTTATTAGTTATTTATTGTTATTATAAAAAATTACCCCAAAACCATAAAAGCAAATATTACTATACAACAAAAACTCAGTATTCAGTAGTAATAATAATAATAATATTTTATTTTATTATTACTTAAAGTACAACAAAATAAAGACATTTTATACAATTACAATAATCATATAATTATTATTATCCACTGTAAAAAAATACGTTATTATTATTATTATTATAAAGAATAAGAAGAATTGTATTTAAATAAGAACAATAAAAATCATAAGATAATATTGCAGTAATTGTACTGAAAAATAAAAAGTGAGTAATAGTAAAATGTTTTCAATTGTTATTTAAATAATAAAATAAAATTATAATAAGCAAAAAATAAATAAAAGGAAATGTTACAAATGCGTTACTAAAAAAAAACAAAAAAAACTATGGGTATTTAAAAATAATAATATCCTAAATATTTTATTTATTTATTTATTGTTAATTATAACAATTACTCATAACCATAAAAGGTTACTATAAAATAAAAAACTCAATGATAATAATAATAATAACAATAATAATAATAATTTTATTTTATTATTTAAAGTATAACAAATGAATAAAGATTTGTTACAAATTTTTAATATGTAATATTTGTAACAATTGCAATAATCATATTGTTCTGTAAAAGAAAAAAATCAGTATTTGATAAAAAATAATAATAAATATTATTATTATTTAAATAAGAATGAAAAACATTTTACTATCACTAGTTACTATTGCAATATTTGTACTGTACTATAAAATGTGAGTATTTAATAGTAACAATAGTAATAATAACAACAACAACAATAATAATAACCAACATATGCATTTTATTTATTCTTTTTTCCCTACATGTTTATCTATTTAATTTTTTTATTATTTTAATATGAAAGAGGAAATGTTACAGCTGCAATAATCCTACTGTAAAATAAAAATGAGTATTTAAAAGTAATAACAAACAAAATATTTTAGTTAGTTATTTATTGTTAATTATAACAATTACCCAAAACCATAAAAAGTAACTATTGCAATAATCCTATTGTTCTGTAAAATAAAAACTCAGTACATAGTAAGAAGAAAAATAAGAATATAATTGTATTATTATTATTATAAAGAAGAAGAATTGTATTATTTAAATAAGAACAATAAAAATCATAAGATAAAATTGCAGTAATTGTACTGAAAAAAATAATAAAAAGTGAGTAATAGAAAATGTTTTTAAATGTTACTTAAATAATAAAATATAATTAAAATAAATAAAAAATAATAAAATATAATTATAAAATATGAGTATAATAATAATAATAATAGCAACAACAATATATTTTGTTAATATAACAAATCAATAAAGAAAAGTCACGGATGCAATTATCCTATTACACTATAAAATAAAAAAAGAGTATTTAAAAAATAAGAATAATTAAAATATTTTTTAATTTATTTATAAATTATAACAATTAAACATATTCATCAAAAAATGCAACTATCACAACAATCTTATTGTACTGTAAAATAAAAAGTGAGTATAATACAGAAATATTAATTTTATTTTATTATTATTTAAAATATAACAATTAAACAAATCCATAAAAAGTTACTATTGCAATAATCCTATTGTACTGTAAAATAAAAGTGGGTATTTAATAATAATAATGATAATGAGCAAAATATGATTTTTTATTTATTATTATTTAAAGTATAAGAAATTCATAAAGAAATATTATAATTGCAATAAAACTATTGTACTGTAAAATAAAAATTGAATATTCAATAATAGTAATAACCAAAATATTAATATTATATTGTAATTATTTAAATTTTAATAAATCATTAAAGGAATTTTATGTTTGCAATAAACCTATTGCACTGTAATAATTTTTATTATTATTAATAATAATAACTTGTAATGAACGGGAGAGTAGTGCAAGCTTTTATTAAAACCAAACAGGCAGCGTTCAACACCAGCAACACAGTAATATCCAGAGAAAAGCAGAAGAGTAATCCAACACAGCGATGGTCAGGGGTGTATATATAGACCTACACCATGGGCAGAAAATATTAAACATAAAAACATAATTCATTCAGGTTAAGCTCCAAGTGTAAGGGTTCATGGGTGTAGGCTACTTGACTTTACACACATTTGACATATTCAACAAATATCAGTGTTTCAATCTGCAGCGCTCTTTTCCACATAGTTTAATGATATTTTCACATAATTAAATGTTCTCTAATCCAACATACAGTTCTTAATTAGGGTAATGAAATACACATTTGACTTCTATTCAGGCAGAGACTCGTTAAATATGGAGATAACCTGCACCAGCAGCACTGACAGATGAAGAGGAGATGCCACAATACCAAGATTAAAATCCAGCTGGGAAAATAATAATTGTTCTTTTGTAGGGAATAAAGATGACCAAATAAACTGTGAATGATTTGTGTTTGTTTAACAGTTATGGTGGTGGTTATGGCATATATCTTGTCCATACAGTAATCTGATTCATTTTCAGAAGGTGTGATGATGGGAATATGTGTGTCATCACTGCATCCGACACACACTGCAAATCCTGAAGGAGATTATGATTATTAGGTTACTTCCAGTGTTCACAGCAAGATGTTGTCAAGTGAACGTCATTTAAAAGTGGTAGCGCTCAAATTAATGTGGATATGTGGATATGGCAAAATAGAATAGAATAGAATCCTCTCCTGATGTAAATGTGACTCCCTGCAAATCCTCAGCCTCCTCAGCTACAGGATCCCGTGTAAAAAGACATGCCATTTTTGTCACATTTACAGTGTCTGCATGATGAAAATGATCAGTATTGAGCACTCGGTGGATCTAGAAAGAAATTCACACACAATCTATTGCTCAAAGTCTCTCTAGGACTTCATTTTTAGGGACAACACCAGTGTTTCATGAACACCTGATCCTGCTGTATGATGTTAACAGAAGCGTTTCTCGACTTCAGAAACTCACAAAGCTCATCTTGACCACGGTCAGCAGACATATCACCCTGCAGCCCGAGACTGGTCACCCCCTGAAGCTAAGCAGGGTTGAGCTGGTCAGTACATGGATGGGAGACCACCTGGGAAAACTAGGTTGCTCCTGGAAGAGGTGTTAGTGTTAGTGCTCACCCTGTGGTCTGTGTGGGTCCTAACACCCCAGTATTATAGTGACGGGGACACTATACTGTCAAAAGCACTGTCAGTGTATCACCGGCCCAGCCAGCCACCGCACATTAATTGTTAAACAAGTACAATTCAGCTATCAGCAGCTCTACAGAAGACAGTATGAGTTGTTATTTAGCTCTCATTATTTCAGTGTCATTGTTGTAAAATGCATCATCTATATAGAAGAACTCAATTAAGTGTCTTCTAAACTCAAAGGTGATAGTGGTCAGGAACCTAAACTCCATCAGGTCAAAACTTTGGGAGAAACCAGGCTTAGCTCTTCTCTGGCCTAAATAAACGATTTAGAATGTTTTAGAATAAATTTAGAATAAATTTGATATTGAATGATATTGACTTCAGGCTGCATCTCAAGTCAAATCTGTTGAGTGATTTTATTAAAGAAAATTCAAATAATAAATAAGGCATTCTGCTTGAAGACTGTAGAATGTCATGCTGGCATTAAATAGGGAAATGTGGAAATAAGCGTGTTATAGGTGTCCAGCAGAAATATTTTGGGGAAAGCGTGTGTGCTCATCATGAGGCACTATCTCAGAAGAAAGCTGAAGATTCATCATTCATAATCCAGTCCTTCAGAGGTTTCAGAGCTAGAGATCCTGCTCAGCATTGAATGGTCTATTAAATGCACTCGGCTACGTCATAAAAGTTTCCATCCTCACAGTCAGCACAAATTTACTATTAAAGTTCTATTGAATATTCACTTGTAGGTGATAGAAGAATGAAAAGAATACACCTGATGTGTCCATCAAAACATGTTGAATGAAGGACGAGAAACAGATGAGAGATGAGCACTTGCTCTCTCAGTCCGCTGCGCTTGCTCTACAAGAGACGTCACTAGCCCTCGACACAAATACATTGAAGAGATATTGCAAAATATTTTAGTATTGTAGCAAGACCAAGCTGCTTTTGTTTTTTTTAAGATTTTTGTTGCTGCATACGTATATGTCTTTATTGTGGGATTATAATAAATGCAGCATTGATAAAAGCTAGCGAATGAGAAATTTAAGCAGCAATGCAAATATTTTCCACCAGAGGCAGAAACATGATAAATCCTTTTAGATCTCAAAAGTTTAAAATCTTGACAAATGGTTCTATTCACCTTATTCCGCCTTGCCCACTTTTAATACAAAAGCTCTTCTGCATTTTGTCATCCGACTTCCGCTAAACTGACACGGCAAATCTGGTAACTAGTTCAGTAGTTATAAGATTGTTTATAGCTAGCTATAACTGTGGTGAAATGCCAAATAACCCTAATGCCGTAAATGTTTTAAATTGAGAGCACAGTGAACACTTCTTAAGACGATCAGATGATCTCATTCTTTCCCATCCATCGTCACTGTTAACATGGGTAGACAATATGAAGAAGTGGCCAGAGGTAACCTATGGGGACATATTTAACTAATTCGTCCTGTCAGATATGGATAGTCAGGAGTTGATGGAGCAGCAATGAAATATTATAAAAGTACTAAGGCCTACTAATATTCACATAGTGGGAAAGTGGGTCGTGTACTGTTACACAGTGAGGGTGATTTCGTCTGTGATTTGTGTTTTAGAAAATGTATAATTTAATATAAGTTGTATGAAATCAGTTGTAAGAAGTTAGAATTTTCATATTTGTAATGAACCTAGATGGAATTAATTTGCAAACTTGACATGACTTATTCCTTCAAATCAGGAGACTTAATTCCTTTAAGTTTTAAGTGGAATCTACAGAGCTTACATTGTATGGTTTTCTAAGAAATTACAGAGAGCTAACATCTGGTAACATTGTAAAGATAAAAAATATTCACAACAGGTAACATCTGGTCACATTGTAAAGGTGTATAAAAATAAGCATTTACAGATAGTCATCAGGAGCTGATCCTATAGCTGGAAGCTGTTGGTGTATGTACTGGTAAGGTGCTCGGCAACTGAATGGAGCGCATCCATTGTCAACCCTGTGTAGAGCAATTGTTCTCTCCTCCTAATCCAATTGTTATGGCAGCCCCTAACTGATCATATAATCCTTTACATATTTGTGTTCTGTTATCATCTACTGTTACCGATAGGATTACGGCTAGCAACTAGCTTAGGTCCCTCTCAGCCGGAAGAAATATGAATGAATGCATGAATGATGCATTTATATAGCGCTTTATTGTGTATTGTTGTACACCCAAAGCGCTTTACAGTCATGTGGGGGGTCTCTCCTCAACCACACACCAGCTACAGGTGGAGAGGAGAGAGAGATAGAGCCAATCAAGTGGATGGGGATTATTAGGAGGCCATGATTGACAAGGGCCAGTGAAGGGAAATTGGCCAGGACACCGGGGTTACACCCCTACTCTTTACGATGAGTGTCATGGGATTTTTAATGACCACAGAGAGTCAGGACCTCGGTTTAACGTCTCATCCGAAGGACGGTCTAAAAAATTTACATTTAAGGGGCTCCTGTTTTGGTGATACTTGGTGAAAGTTTTTAGACAGCTTTCAAAATGGCCGCCAGACAGTGTGCAATGATCTGATTGACTTGAAATTATAGGAGGTATATAGTAACAAACACATCAATTGGTTAAGACATCAAGTAGGATAATAAATTATTCTTACTTTTTATAATCCGATCTCAAAAATGGAACTGTGCTTAATGGGTACTGAGCTTAATAGGTACGTTTACCCTATATATAAATAATTAAATTCAGTTGATTCCTTTGCATAGTCATATTTTCTTTCTGCTGCCAAAATTTTGCTGCTGCAGAAGTGTTTATTCCTGTCTTGTAAATGCATTTAAATTTATTACATTTTTAATAACGACATCTCTTAATCTTTAGCAGAAGAGTGAATTGCGTGGACTCTCGTGAGAAGTGAATATAAGTCCAGCTGACGCTTTGCTGATCTCTCCACGCTCCGTGTGATTGGCTGTTTGCTGCACGCGCTCCAGAGTTAATCACAAACTGCTTCAAACTCTGAGTTGGGAGAGAATGTTTATATCGAGCTTTGTGAACCCGGTGAACCTGATCTAAACCAGGTTGACTTTATCGGGTTTTGTCAACTCAAAACTTACTCTGCAACTCTGAGTTTGTTGATCTCGCTTCGTGCTACAGGCCACTGATCTTATACAACTACACGTTTCATCCATGACCTTATGTTGCTGGGGGTCTCTAGAGTAAGACTGAAGCACAGGGAGATCATGCCTTTGCTGTAGCTGACCCTAAACTCTGGAATTCGTTACCATCGTCTGTGAGGATCGCCCCAACTCTGTCTGCTTTTAAAACTAGTCTGAAAACACATTTTTATTCATTGGCATTTAATTCAGTTTGAGAGCTGTGGATTTTCTTTTTGTCTTTGCTGTTTAGTTTTTCTAATCAGTAATGTACAATACTATGTACAGCACCTTATTGTTGTTTGTTTAATGACAGCACTTTGGTCAACTACTGTTGTTTTTAAATGTGCTCTAGAAATAAACTAAACTTGAAGCTTGAAACCATCAACAGCTTCTTCAGTTCACAGTAAGGTACAGTAAGTGTTCACACTAAAAACACAGACATTAACTACATTCCCTTCACCCTTCATAATTACATCAGACTTAAACATATCATTAGAACACAACATTATCAACATGACTTTTTTTAACAACAACAATCAACCCTTAACTAAGCAGATATATGCTTTTCACTTTTTTAATGTAGGCTTAGACTAAGGACTTCAGTCCCAGTAAGTGCAGGGTGTATTCTTACCCTGTGGCTGGAGAAATTACTTCTATTCTACATATAATCCTTCAGGTAACTTTGTGTCTTTTTATCTCTGGTGGACTTTTATTATTTCAGGTCTCCCTTCTACAGGTGTCTGGTGTCTCCATTTGTTCCCTTCACATCACTGTCTTTTGATAGTGTTCTGTTCAGTACTGGACCTTAATACTTTCTTCAGTAAAACTGTCTTCATAATCACAAAATTAGTACGCTTTTTATACAAAATAAAAGTTCACAATGTAGCCTAATAAGACTAATAAACCTAATTTTAATTTAATATAATAGCTTATTTTACATAAAACTATGATTGTGTTTTGTGCTCAAATGTATTATATTGAAAGATAATTATGATATTGTAAACATATAATAATAATTGCTTTAAATTATGTGCTGTATTACCTAATGAACTGTGATTACATTATAAGTTGCCACAGTGTGTTCATAATGTAATACATTTATCTTACAATAACCTATTACATTATGTAAAAAATTGTTATTACATTGAAAAATTATTATTACATTATGAGCTCAAGATTTTATTACGTTTTGAGAACATGTTTACATTATGAACATTTTATTACAATAATAATGTAATACTTATTACATTATGCACAGTTTTTACATTATGTGCAGTTATTACATTACAGTTATTTACAGTTATTACATTACATTATGAGTTGCTACAGATGTGGACTTATTTAATGGATATGCCTGTATCCAGTGTTCAAATTGTGTCAAAGCCCCCCCCCCCACGCCCTTTCCCCTTCAATAAATAATGAAATTAAATGAAATGTTTTTTAAATAGGATTCATATTTGTGGCCTTGTCCTCGTTATCGTTGAGAGCCTAATTCTAAGATAAGCTTACGATGATCAGTGTGTGCCAAACAATCACCGAGCAAAGAAGAATTAGGGGTGTGCGATATTGACAAAAAATTATATCACAATTTTCTGGGATTTTATCAATACCAAATAATCAGACAATATTGTGTTGCGCTGCAGGACTGCCATAGACAGCTGACTCATAAAGTTTATGATATTCTTCATATTCTGTGTGGTCAGTTCACAGAAGTGACAGAAATTAATCTTTCCAACAAGTTTAAAGAGATTTTTACCCTTTATGGCCATTTTATCTTTAAAAAGCCATTTTGTTCTAGATATCTTTTGCGTCAGATTCTTATATTTAATCAATAAAGTTAGTTAGAATAATAAGACATTTGGGGCTGTTACCAAACAAATAAAATCATTATCAACTAAATTTATCTTTGCAATGTTGAGGAAACACAGAAGTTTAGACACATATATATAGCTTAGGCCCTGTCCACACCAGTGGCGGAGCCAGGATGTTATCATAGGGGAGGCCAGGGAGGGGCCAGCAACCAGCCTGGGGGTGGCACAGAAATATTCATTATTTCAATATAAAAATGTGATTGACTATAAAGTATTGGACTGTTTGAGTGCCTAAAACACAACTGAATACAATTCATTTCTACTAAATTGTAATTGAGATATTTGTGAATTAGATCAAGTAATGCTGAGTGAACATAACTTGTGTATTATTCCTCACCTCCAGGTATTTTAATAAAGGGGATCACTATAGCTTTATTTCTAAGTCAGCTTGATTCTGGTTCTCAAAACCCCTAAAAGCTTGTTCTCCATCATTGCATACTCATTGATGAGACATGCAGATAGTGATAAGAATTGGTTAATAAAAATGAAAAAAAAAAAAAATAAATGTCCGGAAGTCAACAGCACATAAATGCCAGTAAAATTAGTTATTTTATGCATTTAAATGGTTTCATTTTCGTTTGTACTTTACAAATTAAAAAAATAAAAACAGCGCATATTTTCTAGTATAAGTGCACTGTGTTCATATTTATAAACATCAGCTTGCTTTATATTGTGATCTCAAATTGCACAATATTTTAGTAGGCTACGTGCATTTGAGAGACGTTCTTTAATGTGATGCTATACATACATGAATGCACTAATTGCCTTTTTGATAGTTTCATGATTTAACTGACGACAGAACTTTGTATGCTCAGTTTCTTGCGCGCATTATTTATGATGAGGATAAAGAGCGTGCGCCTTATATCCACGTAAAGTTGAAGAGTGTGCGCCGTGAGCACAGTGACGGCTGACAGAACAGGAAAGTTTGTTTTGCTGATATATAGCCTAACAGCATCTCATCAGACCGCAGTTCACTGTTGTTCTACTGAAGCTCGTTTGACCTGCGCCTGGCGCTGAGGCGAAGCTGAAGTGCGCGTCTGAAAAGTCTCCCGTTTTATGTGGTCATAAAGATATACGGCAGTTCCGCGTCTTAATAAATGTATTTCTTGTCAAGAAAAAAAAGGGACAAAAACAGCAGTATTGAGTGGGGTGGCCAAAGGGGTGGCCAAGCTTAGGTCAATGGTGGCCACGGCCCCCCCTGGCCACCCCCTGGCTCCGCCCCTGGTCCACATGAATGCAGGTATTTTCAAAACCACAGCTTTTTCTATGCGGTTTGGCCGTTCGTCCACACACAAACACAGCACCAGGTCACTGAAACAGAACCTTTTTGAAAACTCCTGCCAGGGTGAAGATTTTCAAAAACTCTGGTTGCAGTGTTATCGTGTAGATAATTAGCCTTTTTCACAAAAATTGGAAATTACATCAGCGCAGGGTAAAGTTAGTTCTGTTACAGGTCTGCACCCATTATATCAGTATGCCCTTTTCTCAAATAATGCTTCTTACCTTTTTGTCTGTTTTCCAAGTTGTTGTTATATAATCTATAAAGAAATATAATTTTACTTGTTTGTAACTTTGCCACTCAGACCGCTGACTCGTGAGATAATGCACTCAACATAGCATTCTCCGTCTCAGGTAAAGTCCCTTTTTTCAATAGTCTTTGATCTCCGGTACATTTGAGCGCATTACCTCAATTTACTCCCTCGAATCACCATATCATGATAAATTACTACAAAATGACAACATTTGACCAGATGCACATATTTCCAAGAATACATTAATTCTCAGTCCGGTTGAAGCATATTAAACTCAACACAACAACGTAATCCTGATAGAATAGGAACAAAGCCATGAATCCCAGTCATCTCTTGTTTAATATGTATTTGCCAGGGCACATTATACAACGTACATTTACTCCATCATATTAATAATTGAAAGGAGAGCAAGTAGAAAATACAACATTACTTTAATAATAATAATAATAATAGTGGGATAAAAAATCACGTGGAGAGTCATAATGCACAGCCAGCAACAAATGAACAGAACAGCAAAGCTAACTTTAACTGAATTATAACTGCCAGCATTTAGAATTAAACAAACTTGTGATGACCCGAGCTGACCAAACAGTTAACTGTTAAATCATTGCGCTTTGTAGAGTACAGTACCAGCAGTTCAAGCATTTTCATAGGATCTAATTTGTAAAAAAAAGACTCTGATTCTCGAGCTCATGCTTGTTCAGTACTGTTATCACCAGAAACACTTTTACCCTGCAAGCGGCTGTCCGGAAGCCAAAAACACAGAAGTGTGAAAAAGGCTAATGAAACCGAAGATTTGGCTTGTGACGTCGGAGCATGCACTGTTATCTCCTCCTACTGGAAACTTTTTCAGGCTTCTGATTGGCCATCATGGCTTTACGGTTGAGATTATATCGCCACCTGTTGGTTTGGCATGCTCTTGACAGTGCTTCATAGCATGCGCTTGCGTTTTCAGGTGGACGGAGATTTTTTTTAAAAAAATAGAAGGAAAAACCAGTGTACGTGTGGACATGACCTTAGAAAGATCATTACCAAAAATGGGGATGACAATGCAAGAGTGGGAAAATTAGTAGCCGTGTGACTGAGAAGATAACAGGTGTTCGACTTGAAGCAGTACTGCACACATTAATCTGTGTTTGACATTAAAGGAACACTCCACTTTTTTTGGAAATGGGCTCATTTTACAACTCCCCAAGAGTTAAACAGTTGAATTTTACCATTTTTGAATCCATTCAGCTGATCTCTGGGTCTGGCGGTAGCACTTTTAGCTTAGCTTAGCATAGATCATTGAATCGGATTAGACCGTTAGCATTTGGTCATCAAAAATGACCAAAAGAGTTTTGATAATTTTCCTATTTAATGCTTGACTCTTCTGTAGTTACATCGTGTACTAAGACCGACGGAAAATGAAAAGTTGTGATTTTCTAGGCCGAAATGGCTAGGAACTATACTCTCATTCCGGCGTAATAATCAAGGAGCTTTACTGCTGTACCATGAGTGCAGCAGTGCCTGAAAGTAGTCCCCAGCTAGGTAACTAGTTATGATATAGCTGGGGACTACTTTCAGGCGCTGCGTAATATACAGGTGCATCTCAATAAATCAGAATGTCGTGGAAAAGTTATTTTATTTCAGTAATTCAACTCAAATTGTGAAACTTGTGTATTTAATAAATTCAATGCACACAGACTGAAGTAGTTTAAGTCTTTGGTTCTTATAATTGTGATGATTTAGGCTCACATTTAACACAAACCCACCAATTCACTATCTCAACAAATTAGAATACTTCATAAGACCAATAAAAAAAAATCATTTTTAGTGAATTGTTGGCCTTCTGGAAAGTATGTGTCACACTCTCGGAGGGGAGAGCAAGGAGCAAGGAGCGAGGAGACCAGGAGAGATTCCAACATGGGTTTTAATCAAACAAGGAAGACATTTAACAGTGAACCCAGGACACAGTCAAGTCAAGTCAAGTCACCTTTATTTATATAGCGCTTTTAACAATACAAATTGTGACAAAGCAACTGCACAATATCAAAATGGGAAAATAGTGTCAATAATGTAAAATGACAAGATTAAACTCAATTTTCAGTTAAAGGCATTTCATTGTTGAATTCAGTGATGGCATCGTCCAGCTCAATTCAGTTCAAAAAGTTTCTGTTCAATCAAGTTGACGATATTGCTGGAAATTAAGTGTCCCCAACTAAGCAAGCCAGAGGCGACAGCGGCAAGGAACCAAAACTCCATTGGTGACAGAACGGAGAAAAAAAAACCTTGGGAGAAACCAGGCTCAGTCGGGGGGCCATTTCTCCTCTGGCCAGACGACAGCAGTTCAATTCCAACTGCTGCAAGGTCAGATTGGAGGGCTCATCTGGTTCCCGAGATCTTGTCCTGATGGCTGTCTAGGTGACGGGGTCCTCACTGGGGGTCTGTCTCTGGGGCTCATCTAGGCGTCCTGGGCCCGTATTCATAAAGATTCTAAGAATCCTCTCAGAGAGCTCCTAATTTAGCTTAAACATTTCTAGCTAGGAGTCTTAGCTTAAAAGTGATTCAGGACCAATCTGAGAGCAACTCTGAGCAAGGAAAAGACAAAAACTTTTATCTTAGTGAGGAGGCGGGGCTGACCCCGTTGCTAGCTATGACACAGTCTTTTGAAGACTGTGATTGGTTGGTTGTCCAAGAAGGAAGTAAGAGCGCTTTTAAGAGTAGGGTTTATTATAAGCCTTCACTTTGAAATTACAAGCGTAATTTTTCCTGTTTTACCGTAGTCTCTCTCTCTCTCGCGCACGCACACACACACACACACACACATTATATTCTTTATTTTTTATTTACCATGCTGTCATACTTAACGTATTTTATAGGAAATGAACAGCATCACAATAAGGTTCTGAAAGTGCTGTAACAGACCCAAATCATCGCTGCTGCATAGTTGCATTTTTCCAGTTGCCAAATATGTTAATGTAGTTAATGTAGTGATTACGTCCATTTCTGGTGCTATGGCATTTCTGTGCAGTGTCAGGGATGTTAACATGTCTTTAATAAGATCTGTCACAAACATGATCCCTGCACGATCTAATGTGTAGTGTCTTATTAACTCACTGTCATGCATTGTGTGCAACACATTTCTTCTCCCTCTTCATGTTTCATCCATTTTCTCCACTGCTAAAGAAACTCTTAAGCCTCTTAAAAGTCCTCGTCCGTACTCCTAACAATTTCGGACCTTAAGACCTCTTTTAAGGGTTAAGATGCTTTCTGAATTACTTTTATCTTTACTAGGATATTTTCTTTAAATTTAAGAGGAAACACCCACATTTCTAAGAATTTTCTTAGAATTTTGTTACTATGAGCAACTCTTAGCACTAAGATTTTTCATGAATACGGGCCCAGGTCTCCGCTGACGTTCAGGGCTGTAGAGGTCGTCTCTAGGTGCTGATCCACCATCTGATCTGGTGAATGCAGTGACCTCGGAATAAGAAACAAACAGACTAATATTAGCGTAGATGTCAATCTTTTTACGATGTAACAAGTACATCGTGTGTTATGGGAAGTGTTCCCGGTTCCGGTTGATCTAATTAATGCAGCCTAACAATCCTTTAACGGATTTGAATAATAGAAGTGTATTATGTGTACGCCAGGTTAAAGAGATGGGTCTTTAATCTAGATTTAAACTGACAGAGTGTGTCTGCCTCCCGAACAGTGTTTGGTAGATTGTTCCAGAGTTTGGGCGCTAAATAGGAAAAAGATCTGCCGCCCACAGTTGATTTTGATATTCTAGGTATTATCAAATGGCCAGAGTTTTGAGAACGCAGCGGACGTGAAGGACTATAATGCGATAAGAGCTCGCTCAAGTACTGAGGAGCTAAACCATTTAGGGCTTTATAAGTAATTAACAAGATTTTAAAATCTATACGATGTTTAGTAGGGAGCCAGTGCAGTGTTGACAGAACCGGGCTAATGTGCTCATACTTCTGGTTCTAGTAAGAACTCTAGCTGCTGCATTTTGAACCATCTGTAGTTTGTTTATTAAGCGTGCAGAACAACCACCCAATAAAGCATTACAATAATCTAACCTTGAGGTCATAAACGCATGAATTAATGTTTCTGCATTTGACATTGAGAGCATAGGTCTCAGTTTAGATATATTTTTAAGATGAAAAAATGCAGTTTTACAAATGCTAGAAACGTGGCTGTCAAAGGAGAGATTACTATTAAATAGCACACCTAGGTTCCTGACTGATGACGAAGAATTTACAGAGCAGCCATCAAGTGTTAGACAGTGTTCTAGGTTATTACTTGTGGGGGTTTTAGGTCCGATAATTAACACCTCTGTTTTTTCAGAATTTAGCAGTAAGAAATTACTCGTCATCCAGTTTTTTATATCGACTATGCATTCCATAAGTTTCTCAATTTGGTGTGTTTCACCAGGCCGTGAAGAAATATAGAGCTGAGTATCATCAGCATAACAGTGAAAGCTAACCCCGTGTTTCCTAATGATATTTCCCAAGGGTAACATATAAAGCGTAAAAAGTAACAGCCCTAGTACTGAGCCTTGAGGAACTCCATACTGCACTTGTGATCGATATGATACCTCTTCATTCACTGCTACGAATTGATGGCGGTCAGATAAGTACGATTTGAACCATGCTAATGCACTTCCACTAATGCCAACAAAGTTTTCTAGTCTATTCAAAAGAATGTTGTGATCGATAGTGTCGAACGCAGCGCTAAGATCCAGTAGAACTAATAGAGAGATACAACCACGATCAGATGATAAGAGCAGGTCATTTGTAACTCTAATGAGAGCAGTCTCAGTACTATGATACGGTCTAAATCCTGACTGGAAATCCTCACAGATATCATTTTTCTCTAAGAAGGAATATAATTGTGAGGATACAACCTTTTCTAATATCTTTGACAAAAAAGGGAGATTCGAGATCGGTCTGTAATTAACTAGATCTTTGGGGTCAAGTTGTGTTTTTTTAATGAGAGGCTTAATAACAGCCAATTTAAAGTTTTTGGGGACATATCCTAATGACAATGACGAAATAATAATAGCCAAAAGAGGATCTATGACTTCTGGAAGCACCTCTTTTAGTAGTTTAGATGGAATAGGGTCTAACATACATGTTGTTGGTTTAGATGATTTAACAAGTTTATACAATTCTTCCTCTCCTATAGTAGAGAATGAGTGGAATTGTTCCTCAGGGGATCTATAGTACACTATTTGATGTGATAATATCACAAGGCTGCTCTCTTTAGAGTGCGAGTGTGCTCATTATACCACGGTGTTGGACTCTTTTCCTTAATCTTCCTTAAGCGTAAAGGAGCAACCGTATCTAAAGTTCTAGAAAAGAGAGAGTTCATAGTTTCTGTTACATCGTCAAGTTGTTCTGAGCTGTTGGATATGCTAAGGAATTGAGATAAATCAGGAATATTACTTACAAAGCAGTCTTTTGTGGTAGAAGTGATGGTTCTACCATATTTGTAAGAAGGAGTTGAATTTACAGCTTTAACTATATGGAGTTTACACAAGACTAGATAATGATCTGATATATCATCGCTTTGCTGCAGAATTTCAACACCATTAACATCAATTCCATGTGACAGTATTAAATCTAGAGTATGATTTCGACTATGAGTAGGTCCTGAAACGTGTTGTCTAACCCCAATAGAGTTCAGAATGTCTATGAATGCTGATCCTAATGCATCTTTTTTATTATCAACATGGATATTAAAATCACCCACAATTAGGACTCTGTCTGCAGCCAGCACTAACTCTGATAGAAAATCAGCAAATTCTTTAATAAAGTCTGTATGGTGCCCTGGTGGCCTGTATACAGTAGCCAGTACAAACGTTACGGGGGATTTATCATTAATATTTTTTTCTCTAGATAATTTTATATGAAGCACCATTACTTCAAAGGAGTTATACTTAAAGCCTGTCTTCTGAGAAATACTGAGAATATTGTTATAAATTGTAGCAACACCTTCCCCTTTGCCTTTTGGACGCGGCTCATTTTTGTAACAGTAATCTTGGGGGGTAGACTCGTTTAAAATAATGTATTCATCTGGTTTTAGCCATGTTTCTGTCAAACAGAGCAAATCTAGGTTATGATCATTAATCAAATCATTTACAAAAAGTGCTTTTGTAGAAAGGGACCTGATATTCAGTAAGCCAAGTTTTATCAATTGTTTCTGTGTATTGTAAACATTTTTTATTTGTTGAACATCAATTAAATGGTTACTCATAAATTGGTTTGGACGTTTTCTGTATTTTCTAGTTTGGGGAACAGACACAGTCTCTATAGTGTGATATCTAGGTGAAGGAGTCTCTATGTGCTGAGAATTAACTGACTTCTGTGACGTGAGGCGGCTAGCAGACGGTCGGTTTAGCCAGTCTGTCTGCTTCCTGACCTGGGCTCCAGTTAGTCAAGTATGAACTCTAAGACTATGTGCCACATTTCTAGAGAGAATAGCGGCACCACCCCAGGAGGGATGAACACCATCTCTTTTCAACAGGTCAGGTCTGCCCCAAAAACTCGTCCAATTGTCTATAAAACCTATGTTGTTTTGCGGGCACCACTTCGACATCCAGCCATTTAGTGATGACAGTCTGCTATGAATCTCATCACCCCGATAAGCAGGGAGGGGGCCAGAGCATATTACAGTGTCTGACATCGTACTTGCAAGTTCACACACCTCTTTAACATTATTTTTAGTGATCTCCGACTGGCGAAGTCGAACATCATTAGCGCCGGCGTGGATAACAATCTTACTGAATTTACGTTTAGCATTAGCCAGCACTTTTAAATTTGCCAAGATGTCAGGCACTCTGGCTCCCGGTAAACAATGGACTATGGTGGCTGGTGTCTCTATTTTCAAGTTCCGTACAATAGAATCGCCAATAACTAGAGCACTTTCACCAGGTTTCTCAGTGGGTGCGTCACTGAGTGGGGAGAACCTGTTTGATGTTCTGATCGGAACGGAAGAGCGGTGTTTTGACCCGCGACTAGGCCGCCTCACAGTCACCCAGTTGCCCTGCTGCGGGGGCGCTAATGCCGGAACCGAACAAAGTACAGGAGTCCCTGAGCTAGTCACATCCAAAGCAGTATCTACAGCCCTGACATTCTTACTGTCCTCAACTAAAGTTTGGATGCGTGTCTCTAGTTCTAAAACCTTCTCTGTCAGCCTAACTATTTCCCTGCATTTATCACATGTGAATCCCTCATCGCTGACAGAGAGAGATAAACTATACATGTGGCAAACTGTGCAAATAACAATAGCAGGAGAAGAAGCCATTACTCACCGTGATTGATGAATGATACCAACTTAACTTACCACTTACCACCTACCACTTACCACTGTTGTTTGATGAACTCGTGAAAAACGGAGCGAGACAGAAATGAAAACAGAGCGATTAAAAAGAAAACAATAATAGGCGCGAATAGCAACGCGAATGGAACCGCGAGTGACAAGCTAACCGGCTAGCGAATGCTAACGCACTGCACTCGCGGTTTTAAAAGCGAGCGATCAGATTAGTTTGATAGATAATACCAGAAATATGGTGGGAATTAAGTTATATATTATTACTTTAAACAACAGACAGTGAAAGTAAGGTAAATATTCAAAAAAGCAGAGCTACAATCGCAAACCTCTCAGCAGTGCAACAGACTGAAGCAATCGATCAACAAAACAGTCACAGGAGACACAGGGCTTATAAACACCAGGAAATCAAACGAGGAGAACTGAAACAGGTGGGGAGTAATTAAACACAGACGGAGACTAATAAACTAATGACAGGAACTACCAAATATGGGCACGAGAGGAGGGGAAACATGTGACATGGGGAACACAGGACTGACAGTCTGTTAATTTACTGTATATGTACTCAATACTTGGTAGGGGCTCCTTTTGCTTTAATTACTGCCTCAATTCGCCGTGGCATGGAGGTGATCAGTTTGTGGCACTGCTGAGGTGGTATGGAAGCCCAGGTTTCTTTGACAGTGGCCTTCAGGTCATCTGCATTGTTGGGTCTGGTGTCTCTCATCTTCCTCTTGACAATACCACATAGATTCTCTATGATTCTCTATGGGGTTCAGGTCAGGCGAGTTTGCTGGCCAATCAAGCACAGTAACACCATGGTCATTGAACCAGCTTTTGGTACCTTTGGCAGTGTGGGCAGGTGCCAAGTCCTGCTGGAAAATGAAATCAGCATCTCCATAAAGCTTGTCAGCAGAAGGAAGCATGGAAGTGCTCTAAAATTTCCTGGTAGATGGCTGCGTTGACTGTGGACTTCAGAAAACACAGTGGACCAACACCAGCAGATGACATGGCAGCCCAAATCATCACTGACTGTGGAAACGTCACACTGGACTTCAAGCAACATGGATTCTGTGCCTCTCCAATCTTCCTCCAGACTCTGGGACCTTGATTTCCAAACGAAATGCAAAATTTACTTTCATCTGAAAAGAGGACTTTGGACCACTGAGTTCTTTTTCTCCACAGCCCAGGTAAGACGCTTCTGACGTTGTCTCTGGTTCAGAAGTGGCTTGGTAGCCCTTTTCCTGAAGATGTCTGAGCATGCAGACTCTTGATGCACTGACTCCAGCTTCAGTCCACTCCTTGTGAAGCTCTCACAAGTGTTTGAATCAGCTTTGCTTGACTGTATTCTCAAGCTTGCGGTCATCCCTGTTGCTTGTGCACCTTTTCCTACCCAAATTCTTCCTTCCAGTCAACTTTGCATTCAATATGCTTTGATACAGCACTCTGTAAACAGCCACACCTTTCATTAATGACCCTCTGTGACTTACCCTCTTTGTGGAGGGCGTCAATGTTCGTCTTCTGGATCATTGCCAACTCAGCAGTCTTCCCCATTATTGTGGTTTCAAAGAACAAGAGATACCCAAAATTTATACTGTAGGGATGGTCATTAATTGAAACTCAAATGTAAATATTCTAATATTTTGAGATACTGTTTTTTGACCTTCATGAGCTGTAAGCTCTAATCATCAAAATTAAAACAAAAACTTTTGAAATGTTTTACTTTACATGCAATGAATCTAAAATATATTTTGAAATAACTTACAAGAAAGAATGAACTTTTTCACAACATTCTAATTCATTGAGATGCACCTGTACATACAACTGCAGTTTTTCAATTATAAAACAGTAGACAGAATCTCAGACATCGTATCAGTGATATATTTGAGCACTAGAAAAATACAATAAGAATAATTTGAGTGATGGAAAAAAAAGACAATAATAAAAAAAATAACTTAAGTACATACTCTGATTTCCTGACATACAGATGCTCCTGCTCATATATCAGTAAATATTATTATTATTATTTAGACATTTAGCAGATGCTTTTGTCCAAAGTGACTTACAGATGAGGGCAATAGAAGCAATCAAAACCAACAAAAGAGCAACAACATGCAAGTGCTATGACAAGTCTTGGTTAGCCTAACGCAATACACGTAGCAAGGTATTTTTTATTTTTATTATATACAGTATATATATATATTTTTTTTTTTTTATTAAGAAACAAGTAGATTAGAAAGAGACAGCTAGTGTTAGTTTTTCAAGAAAAGCTAGCAGTTACAGAATAAATATGCAGTTGATAGAGGGTCAAGTGTGTTTTTTTAAATAAAAAGAAGACAGATAGATAAAATAGAATTAGAATAGAGAGTGCTAGAGTTAGAGGGTCAAATAAAAATGGAAGAGATGTGTTTTTAGCCGTTTCTTGAAGATGGCTAAGGATTCAGCTGCTCGGATTGAGTTGGGCAGGTCATTCCACCAGGTGGGAACAGTTAATGAAAAAGTCAGTGAAAGTGATTTTGTGCCTCTTTGGGATGGCACAATAATGTGTCGTTCACTTGCAGAACGTAAGCTTCTAAAGGGCACATAGGTCTGAAGTATTGAATTTAGGTAAAGAGGTGCAGAGCCAGAGGTAGTTTTGTAGGCAAACATTAATGCCTTGAATTTTATGCGAGCAGCTATTGGTAGCCAGTGCAAATTGATGAAGAGGTGTGACATGCGTTCTTTTCAGCTCATTAAAGATTAACCTTGCAGCGGCATTTTGGATTAATTGTAGAGGTTTGATGGAATTGGCTGGAAGACCTGCCAAGAGAGCATTGCAATAGTCAAGTCGGGACAGAACAAGACCTTGAAAAAGGAGTTGTGTTGCATGTTCCGAAAGAAAGGGCCTGATCTTCCTAATATTGTATAAAGCAAATCTGCCAGACCGGGCAGTTTTAGCAATGTGGTCTGAGAAATTCAGCTTATCATCAATCACAACTCCAAGGTTTCTGGCAGTTTTTGAAGAAGTTATGGTAGATGAGCCTAACTGGAAGGTGAAATTGTGATGAAGTGATGGGTTTGCTGAAACAACAAGTAGTTCTGTCTTAGCTAGGTTGAGTTGAAGGTGATGGTCCTTCATCCAGCAAGAAATGTCTGTTAGACATGCTGAGATGCGAGTAGCTATCGTCGGATCATCAGGATGGAATGAGAGGTAGAGTTGAGTGTCATCAGCATAGCAGTGATATGAAAAGCCATGTTTCTGAATGACAGAACCTAATGATGCCATGTAGACAGAGAAGAGAAGTGGGCCAATAACTGAGCCCTGAGGCACCCCAGTAGCTAGATGTTGCGACTTGGATACCTCACCTCTCCAAGATACCTTGAAGGACCTATCTGAGAGGTAAGACTCAAACCACTGGAGTGCGGTTCCTGAGATACCCTTTTTCAATAGGGTAGACAGGAGGATCTGGTGGTTGACCATATCAAAAGCAGCGGACAGATCCAGCAAAATAAGTAATGAAGACTTGGAAGTCGCTCTTGCAAGTCTTAGGGCTTCAACAACTGAGAGCAAGGCAGTTTCAGTCGAATGTCCACTTCTGAAGCCAGACTGGGTGCTGTCCAGGAGGTTGTTCTGTGTTAGAAAGGCAGAGACTTGGTTGAACACAACTCGTTCAAGTGTTTTTGCAATGAAAGGTAGAAGGGAAACCGGTCTATAGTTCCCTAAAAGAGTTGGGTTAAGAGTGGGTTTCTTAAGAAGTGGGGTTATACGAGCCTGTTTAAATGATAAGGGAAAAACTCCAGTGTGAAGGGATGTGTTAACGATGTGAGTGAGTACAGGTACAACTGCAGGAGAAATGGCTTGAAGGAGATGAGATGGAATAGGATCAAGCGGACAAGTAGTAGGATGAGTGGAAAGGATGCGTTTAGAGACTTCTGCCTCAGAGAGTAGAGAGAAGGATGTAAACGAGTGTATGTTTTCTGGTAAGATGTGTTTGACAGTTTAATAAGTAATCACATGCTGAAGATCATTCATACAGATGGTAATCATACAGATGGCCCATATAGTCAATAATCACATTATAATTTATTGCTTGATGCTGTATTGTGTCACATTTGGTGAGAACGCTCATCAAACTTGAAATTGCTGGATCTGAAGAGGATCTACATACTGTGATTGTTTTTTGTATGAATGTGTAGAGCTGATGATTGAATGAAACTCTTCCCACATGCAGTGCAGTGATACGGTTTCTCTCCAGTGTGGATGCTCTCGTGTCTTTTAAGGCTTCCTGACTGAGTGAATCTCTTGTCACAGTGTGAACACTTATACGGTTTCTCTCCAGTGTGGACCCTCTGGTGCCGTTTTAAACACTTTGCTGAAGTAAAAGTCTTCTCACACTCAATGCACATGAACTCTCTCACAGCAGTATGTATTTTCTGATGTTCTTTCAAATTTTCTAGACGTGAAAAACTCTTTCCACACAAATGACATGAATGTGGCTTCTCCTTTGTATGAACTCTCAGGTGTATCTTCAGGTTTGAAGCCCTCGAAAATGTTTTGCCGCATTGATCACATGCATGCAGTTTTTCTTCAGTGTGGATGATCATGTGTGTCTTAAGGTTTGCCGAGTTTGTGAAACTCTTCCCGCACTGATGACAAGTGTACGGTTTCTCTCCAGTATGAACTCTCATGTGAATATCAAGACCACATTTGCGTGTCAAACTCTTTCCACACTGAGTGCAGGTGAAACATTTCTTGGCTCCTCTTTTCTTTAAACGATTCTGTTTGGTTTGAGAGCAACTCAAAGTTTTTTCTCCAGTTTTGACATGATTTTTCTCCTCAACTTCTCTCGAGTCTCCATTCTCCTTGTTTTCTTTAATCAACTCTAAAAATGAAAGTAAAAACGGTTTATTTTCAGTAACTCGTAAAAAGCAGAGAAATATGGACATGAAAATTAAACCTAATATAAAAGTGTAAAGTAGATAATTATTATACAAAATGTTTTTTTTTGGTAAATTTTCCATCCCTGAAATCTTTTCCATGAATGAGGTATGCTGATCTTCAAATGATTTTTAAAACATTATTGGCAAAAATCCATGTTTCTATAGGAAGAACTATTAAATATGTTTGATACACTACAAAAATTATAAGACATTTTGTTATTGAAAAAAGTTCCCAGTTCATAGAAAGTGTCTCTTACGGCTCGTTTCCACCAAGCGGTTCGGTACGGTACGGTACGCAATTACATCCGTTTCCATTGTCAGAAGTTGTGAATGGTACCAAAATAGCGAACTGTACCACTTTTTTGGTACCCTTCCATTGGGGTACCTAGCACAGCAAAGGGTACCAAAAGGGTTTGCTCGGCTAGTCCTCCCAAAATCTGCTGCTGGCTATGATGTCTCTGTGGTGATTAAACATGAGATACAATCCGTTTTGTGTATATTTAACAGGCATTTGTGGTCTCGTGAATATATTATTTGTTCCTGGTCATATCGTTTTGGCTGAACATAAAATTATGTTTAACTTTATTTATTTTGAACTTTACCATGCTATAACGTTACAGTGCTGACTTTGTAGCATTTGTATGACTGAATTGTTTGCTTTAGTCTTTATTTCCTCTTAAGCCTCTTATACTTTTATAACATTTAACAAAAAGAAGCAGAGTTGTATTTATTGTCGCGCTTTATTGCCGATCGTTACTTTCCGGCATACACCACGCCTATCAAGTAAGGGTACTCAAGCTGGATCAGGGTGTTCTGTCCCAAATTGTACCGTACTGTACCGTACTGACCCGTACCGCTCGGTGGAAACCAGCATTACAGGGCTCCAGACTAACATTTGAGAGCAGTGGCACCAGACCCAGTAAGAGCTACAGATGGTAAAAGTAGATGCATATGGGAGAACTTATGGTGCATTCAAGTCATGTCAGATACATTGTATTTACGAGTTGAACGCACATGAACGCCACCACAAAGTCGTTATAACGAGTGGGAAACTCAAAATTTTCTTTAAGCCCCGAGTTTCCGAGTTGGGGGCGTGTCAGTAAGAGTTGGGGGGGTGTCTGTGAGAGTTGGGGGCGTGTCAGTGAAAAAACGTGTCGGATGCAATGGACGCAGCCAAAGACTAAAGATATGCAGCATCGGTAAAGTTGTTGAACTGAATAAAACGATAATTCTTTTTGTAATGTATAATAAAACTATATAAATTACACATACAAAATATTATATTATTGTATAATTATAATAGAATATATAATTATTCAGTTTACATCCCCATCATAAATTAAATAAAAACAGAAAAAAGAAAAAACACAATGATGCACATTCTTCATTCATCATTTTATAGATGTAGAGTTTAAATATTTTTTTTGAATTTTATGTAGAAAAGTTAAATCGCCATCTTGTTCCGACCAAAGTGACTTGAACGCACCCAACATCATAATACCGACTTGTCAACTCGTAAGTACGAGCTTCCCAGGAGGACTTCAACGCAGCATAAGCAAATATAATTTTTCTATCACCGTTTGGTCCAACAGTGAAGGAGAAGGGCAGACAAAAGAGATAAAATATTTAATATTTGTGCCAAGGTAATATAACACCAAGTACAGTGTCATAAATGTACATTAATTATTTTTAGACAGAAAACAGGTACAAAATGTTTGAGATTACACAAATGCAAAAACAAAGTAAATCTGATGTGTCTCACAGGCTCTGAGTTAAACAGATTTACGATTCAAAAAGCAACGAGTGAAAATAAAATATAAATCTTCTCGTTTTCAGTTCTATCACATTTTAAAGACCTTTGAAAGGTGGATTTAAGACTTATTTTTTACATTAAGGAATTTAAAACTATCTTTAACACCACAAACTCATTAAAGATGAATGACGAATAAACACCAACCTCCTTGTTCCTCCTGTTTTATTCTCCAGGGTTCTGGTTCCTCCTGTTTTATTCTCAAAGTTTCGGGTTCGGGTTCTGGTTCCTCCTGTTTTATTCTCCAGGGTTCTGGTTCCTCCTGTTTTATTCTCCAGGGTTCTGGTTCCTCCTGTTTTATTCTCAAAGTTTCTGGTTCGGGTTCTGGTTCCTCCTGTTTTATTCTCCAGGGTTCTGGTTTAATCATGTTCTCCTCTCTCTCCTCTTTAACAAACACCATCTTCACAACAGCAGATCTCAGTTCAGCTGATACTCCTCCAGATATTCCTGCTTGCTTCAACACTTAGTCATGACTGTGAGGATGAGAATATTACAGGTAAAGTTAATTACTGATCTGATGCAATGTTGTATCTTTCTATTTAGAAATAGTAGGCTAGATTTCAACAAACAGTTTGTAGCATCCCAAGATAACAACAGAGAGCCTAGTGAAACTGATCTTCTTCCTCTGGGGTTTAATGGTGTTTAACAAACAAACTGTGTGTTTTAGCAACACCCGCTGGACTGGAGTGAAGCAGCGAGAGGAGGGAAATAATGTGAGAAATACTTTGCGAGTGTACAGATATAAATTTGGCAAAAAATCAGCTCTGCATAACTTAAACAATATTAGCAAATACAGAGAATAATGTGTTGCCTACATACCCTGAGATATTCTCAGAAAAATAACATGAACATAAGCAGATCCATTTTAATTTGGAAAAAATAAAGAACAAGCCTGTTCATAAATGATGAGGTGCAGCCACACAGACATTTAAAAAAATAAAAACATGTTCAGCTTCCTCATATTTGACTGATAAATACTCAAACATTAAGTACAGGGCTTGAAAACAAACAAAAAAAAATCAATCGGTTCACTCCAAGCAGAATCGATATTTTAATGTTTCTGTTCCTGCGTTCCTCGTGTATTATTATCATTCCGAAACCGGTTAATACCGGTTAATAACGTTTTTTTTTTTTTTTATTTGCCTATAATAATAATAATAATAAAGTACAGTGTTTTCTTTATTCAAAAAAAAGAAAAAAACAACACAGAAAATCTGATATCTTAACCCGCTGCTCTTAATCATAGCCAATACAGCATCATCTTTTATAGATTTTGGCCAAATGTAGCTAATAAACAAAAGAAAAAATCTGCTGACGCTTTAACGACATTAAAGTATCTTTTCAAGATATGTAAAAATGTTTGCTGCATTGTTAAACGCTCTTATAAAATTGCGTTTTGAGAGGAAAAAAAAACATAGGCTAGGTCGCATTTTATGATTACATTCAGAAATAATGTAGGCTAAAATGCCGGTAAAAGCAATGTTTACAAACATTATAAACACAGTTAAAGTTCCCTTCTCTCCACAACAAATCCTCTAAAGTTAAGGCGATTTAAAGCGTTTAGGCTATAAATGTAAAGCCAAAAACGAATTAATTTAAGGCGAAACTGATGCCTACCTCTCTCATTCGGCATGAATCCAAATGTTTTCATATTCGCGACGTATCTGGATGCTAAAATATTATTATTCATGAAATATGCTTTGTGCTTCACTCGCATCCTTCGCATATCAGCATAGTGGTCATGCTGAATGCAACAGATTGTACAACGGAGCAGTGCTAGTTATTATATGGTTCTTTAACTGTATTTTGATAATGAACAGGCTGCAATATCGCAAAACTATGTTGTCTGTGTGCGCGTCAAGCGCTGGCGCGATAACCATACTGGTATACAGAAGCAAGACATTCAAAACTGTCAAGCTTTTGCAAAGTAAAGAAAACTACTTTCTGTTGTCGTTTTCCTTTCCGTGAACTTTGGATCATGTCACAATAAACCGAAACTCAGCCCTTTTTTTTCTTTCGTTTTGTTAATCTGTCAATGATTTAAGTGAAATATATTTTGTGCATAGGCCTATATATATTCCTTTTTATGTAAGCCTATAGTTTTATTCTGTTTTCTGACTTCACAGAAGCGATGCATGTGCATGTGATCTGTTGAATCCATCTTACACTATCTTCGGATAAACTCTAACGCCGGTGCATTGCCATTGCGACTTACCAATGAGGAGTTCACAGCTGAGCGCGGGCGGGCATTTCACGCGCTGGAGGCGTCAGCGCCACATTTGCAATATAGGGCGTAGCCTTGAATTCCTGATTGGTTGACAGCAAATTTCAAATATAAAATGGAACGATAAAATAATGTTATTAACCGGTTAATGGCCATTTACATTTTTTGATTCTGTTCAGAACTATAAAATTTGATTTCGTTTCTGGTTCTGGTTCTGTTCCTGTCAAAATTTCATTCGTTTCCGGTTTTCGTTTTAATTCCTTGAACCGGTTCAGAGCCCTGATTAAGTATTTACATAAGAGCGGTGCAGACGTTTTATGAAAGTATAACTCAGATACAGAACCGATCCTCCCTATACGCAGAATACGCAGGCTGCATAGGGCCCCCGAAACACCAGGGGGCCCCTTGCTCTAAAAGATGTTTTAATTTTAGTTTTGTTTTTGAATTTGGCCAGCTGTTGTGAAAACATGAATGATCATTTCTTCTAATGCGGTGCGCTGTCACGCTCTCTATGTAAAAATCTAGTAACGTGAATGTCCTACAGTCTCTTGTTTGAAAAAAAATAAATAAATAATGAGTTGAAAGCATACCGCGAAGAGATACTGTTTCTTGAGCGCCTTCCGCGAGCGCGATTCGAGATGAAGTGGAACACCATTTCATCCATTCCTCAACACAACCAGAACTGTGAAATATTGATTTTATACAACAGTTCAATAAACAATAAGTTAATATCAAGAGACTTACGTTTTAGACACCATACTGGCTGTTTTTGCTCTATTTCGCCAGCAAAAAACATTCCAAACACAGCCACGGCGCTGTTTTGCGTCTCTGAGCAACATGACAGTGTTTTGTTCCTGAATCAATCAACCGTTTAAATTATTTGGTTCAATCGCAATGACTCAGTGACTTGCTGCCACCTGCTAGCGGTTTTAATTTCACATTTAAAGTATCTTTTCATTTTTAAAATAATTTCAAATATCAGTATTCAACATTTCATGTTTAAAATATCAAAACAATAGGTTACTGTTCGTAACCCCGGTTCTCTGAAACATCGAGTGGAGAGATCCACCTATGGGAAGGGCATCCGCGCCTGACCTCTGCAGAAGCATCCAATTGCTCCAAGTCTGGCTTGACAGACAGGAGCACGTGTCCAATGGCAGGTAAGGGGCCGCCCCTTAACCGAGCGTATAAAGCCCCCGCACGTGCTACCTTTCCTCAGTGAGCATATTCACTTCTCGTGCAGCAAGCGGGGCAAACTTGGTGGATCTCTCCACTCGATGTTTCAGAGAACCGGGGTTATGAACAGTAACCTATTGTTCTCTTTCATCATCTAGTGTTCGAGATCCACCTATGGGAGATATGGACAGCTCCCCGGTTGCCCAGTACACTCACAGCGAGGCCCTGTAAGCCAGAGGACGGTCACCTGGCAAGGCGGTGCTTGACACGTCACCAAGTATCTGACCCCACACAAAGTGAGAATGCAATCAATACTGGCCATGTACGAAATGGTAACATGCATACAAAACCTCACAACACACATAATGCCAAAGGCATATATTATAAAATTATACATATGAATATATTGTCATACATATAAAAATATAATAATGTGGCAGGAAAGGGTACAGATGACCTGCTTAAAGAGATGAATAAGCCGGGCTGAACAACCCAGGCTTAAAAAGGTGTAAAGGGTCTAAGAGCACAAGGCTACAAATAGCCCACACCAAAACAGAGTAAGCTACCAGGGTGTGGGTAACATCAAGCTGGTAGTATATGACAAATGTGTGTGGAGAGGCCCAGCTTGCAGTGGCACAAATGTCCTGCAAGGAAAAACTCCTTTAGATAGAGCCCACACGGCCGCTATGGCCCTAGTGAACTGCACTCTGAGGCCCACATAGCCGCACTCCATTAGACTCATATGCCAGAGCTTGCTTCCATGAGCCAATGAGAGAGGCATTGGTTAGAAAAAGGGTTTCCCCGTGTTAAGGGGGCCCAAAAATTGAAGAGCTGATCACTCCTCCTGACCTCTGCACAACAGGACATAAAGCATTTAGCCTCTGATCCTCTGCAGAGGAGAAAAGGAGAGGGTGAAAAGCAGAAGCTCAACACTTTACAAGTGAAAGCTGGGAAGTATTCTGGCATAAAGGCCGAGTTAGGTCAGAGAAAAACATATCTCCACTGTGAGAGGATTAGTGCACGAGGGATGAACAGAGCACGCATGCAAATCACTGACATGTTTTGGCGGAAGCCAAGGCCAGGAGCAGAGCTGTCTTGAAAGACAGAAGCTTACAGGAGATATCTCCCTGTGGCTCAAAGGGCTGCTGAGACAGGACATCCAGCACTATGGAGAGTTCGCAGTCTAGTGACTGGAAGAGAAAAGCGAGTGCCCTTCATAAATCTATGAAACTTAAGGGCGTGTTGCCTCACCGTAGTGCCATCAAACCCAACATGGCATGCAGCAATAGCTGGTAATAGCCCAAAACATCAGTGACTGAGCACTGATATGATATCAGCTTGTACCCCTTGAACCACTCCTCAAATACATGCCACTTGCAATCATAAAAGGAGCATGCCCTAGAGGCTTCAGAAGAGGCTTCTGCCTTCTGCATAGTAGCAATAACACATGGGGGGGGGCAATGTGTTTAAGTTTGCCCTCTCATGGGCCAGGCCCAGAGAGCCACCCAGTCCAGGTGAGAGTGGTGGATTTCCCCATTCGCTTGGGACAGGAGGTCTGTGCGTAATGGGAGGGGCCATGGCTAGGCATACAGAAGAGGGATTATCCCTGCCAGCCATGGAGCTTTAGGCCACCTGGGTGCTATCAAAATCAGCGTTAAACTCTGTTCTTTTTCGTTTTCGCATGAGACGAAGAGATGAACAGATCCTGACCAAACCTCTTCCATAGCAGTTCCGCTATCTGAGGGTGGAGGCGCCATTCTCCATAGAGTGGGTTCCCCCACGACAAAAGGACTGCGCCCCTGTTCAGAATGCCCGGGACATGGCGGTTCATATGACTGTGGTGTTGTCACAATGCACCAGCACGTAAATTCCTTGCAGGCGGGGCAGAACATGTTTCAGAGCCTTCCGAACTGTGAGGAGCTCCAAATAATTTATGTGGGCGAAGCAGAGTGTGCTCAGCCACACACAGTTCAATGTTCTGCTCTCCTGGATGGTTCCCCATCCTGTTAAGGACGCGTCTGTCGTTTCCACTTTCCGCAACATGATGGCCCTCAGTGGGTCCCATGAGCGTAACACTGCATTCCTCCAGTGATGCAGCGCTGCTGTGCACGAGCTCATCACTGGCTGAAATGAAGCGATAAAACCCACATCATGAACGCCCTCATTTCCAGACGGCCCAGAGGTAGGACATGGACAGCCGAAGCCATAAGACCCCTTAGTCTGAGACATGTGCAAAAAAGACATGCTCGCTCCTTCCCTGAATTGCGAGAGGCAATTCATGAAGAAGAGAAAACGCTCTTGCGGCAGGCGCGCGCACGTTATACTGGAATTCAGCTCCAGACACAGAAATATCACATTCTGGGCAGGAGTGAGGTTGCTCTTGCTCGTATTCACTCTTTAGCCGAGGGCTGTGGCATGAGTGAGCACACGGGCCGTGATTTGCATCACTTTCTCAAGAGCGCGCAAGCACTGAAATGCAGTTTAGCTCCAGACACAGAAATATCACATTCTGGGCAGGAGAGAAATCACTCTTGCTCACCTTCACTCTTTAGAAATGCATAAACATTATTTATGCATCTGTAACTGCAGGTTAAAGCATCCCATGTCCCTCTAAGCTGCATTAATATGTGTAAATACATCTAAATGCCACTTCAGATGCATCTTCCGTAAAGATGAATTTTCTTGATACTGATTTCATTTGTTTAGTAACAGCCTAAATGTATTATTATTATAAATGACTGATTAAATGTAAAAATTTGGCTCAAGAATATCAAAAACTTTCGGAGTCAGCTGTCCACAGTAGTCCTTAAGATATCAGCCTCAAGCTGTTGGTTTATTTCTCTCTTTTTTTATTTATTTTTAATTTTTAATTCTTAAAAAATTAGCAGCCAAATTGGCTGGTGAGTGAAAAAGTTAATTTCAATGCCTGACTATATGATCTATGATCTATGATCTGTTGAAAAACAACAACAACAACAAAAAACTGAACAATTTATTTTACAATGCATCTGTACTTTGATAGCTGGTACTCTGAAATATAGCGTCTTTGTTTCATGTAGTTTATATTGGCTAGAATAAAAACACTATCCAAAAAAAACAAACAAAAAAAATTATAGCAATAATTGAAAAGTTTATATTCCTCACTACGTGAACGTGACTGAAATCACATGTGAAACGTGTCACAATAATGTGTTGAGCAATAAAAGGACTGTCCCATATACATCAGGATAAAAACAACAGCAGGTGTCACACACTAGTGTCAATGGTCCACTCGTCGATAGGTGGCGCTAATGCACTCATCTGTGTCCAATCCGACCTAAAACACTTGAGAAGAAGAAGACCACCAGCTCATCAGTCAGCGCTGGGTCTCCGGAGGTAAGACAATCAGTGCACGGTGCTTCATAACTGTACAATTATAAAAACACAGTTTATTAAAGCAGCATTTTACTGAGTCATTCTGTATTGTTTCCATCTGCTTCAGCGCTATTTGTGCGTCTTTTCTGGCATCTGCTGACTGAAATAAACATTCAGCCTAGCAGACAACAACAATGTGAGGAACTAATGCTAAATACACTGAAGAGCTGTGATACTCTCTCTCTGTCTGTGTGTGTGTGTGTGTGTGTGTGTGTGTGTGTGTGTGTGTGTGTGTGTGTGTGTGTGTGTGTGTGTGTGTGTGTGAGTGTGTGAGTGTGAGTGTGAGTGTGAGTGTGTGTGTGTGTGTGTGTGTGTGTGTGTGTGTGTATATTTAATTATTTAGATTATTTGGAGCAATAATGGTATTGTTTTTGAGTGTCACTTGATCAAAAGTCAAAGTATGATCTGTGAGGGGAATTACTGGGAGTCTAACTTGATTTGTTTTCAAACATTCACATATTATATTTATTGCCTGTGGGTTAATGCATTTTTTTTTGTTCCCATCAGCCTAAAAGTGAAGAAGATCAAGTTTGTGAGAGAAAGCTGAAGACATGAATGATACAGAGCCCTGCGGAATAAAACAGGAAGATATTGAACAACAAATAGGTTGGTGTTTGTTCTTAATTCTTTCATAAGTTTATAATACTTAAAGCTGGAAAACAATTGGGGTTAAAAATGGTCTAAAATCAATTATATATTTTGCCTTGTTCTAGTATAAATATCTTGAATCAGGATGCATTTACTTGACAAGTAATATGATTTAAGACACAATGTGTTGTTAACTGAAAAAAATATCCAAATTGTGTTAGTTTTTGCTTAAAACAAGCAAAAATATCTACCAATGAGGCAAGAGAAATAATCTTGTTTATCTTTGAATTAAGATTATTTTTCTTACCCCATTGGCTAGGGCTGGGAATCACCCCACGATACGATATTATCACGATACTTGTGTCACGATACAATTTTATTGCGATTTTAAATGTATTGCAATTTATTGCCATTTTCCAACTTCAAATTATGTCCCTAAAGGAAAACTTTGGCAACATGTGTTTTAACTAAAAATAAACATTCTCAGTTTGTTTATCTCACTTCAGTTTTATTAACCAGGTTTCCATCCAAGGATTTTTTAGCACTTTAAAATATTTGTGATTATAGCTGATGGAAATCTTAAATTTCTCATGTGTCGACACAATCTTTTTCCGTTTAACTGTGGCGCATACATTGTATATCGATACTTCAAATGTCGCAAAAATTAGTTTGGAAACACTTTTTGTCGAGAAAAGGGGCTTTAACGCAAATAAATGTGGTGTCACATGACAGAATTAGCCTATAGGCAGCGTCCGTGTTCATGGTGTTGCTCACGTTAAAGCACCGTTGTAGTTCAAAAGCTCATATTATTAATATGTATCTAAAATTATTTTATACATGGTAAGAAAAAAAACGAGTTACCTCTCAAACATACTTATCTTAATTTGATGTTCCTTTAGTAGACTAGCCTACGTTTACATTATTTTTTTACAGTGCACTGTTCAGTTTAAATAGCCTTTCAGCGTGACAACATACCCCGGTGATATTATGCCAAGCACATTTTGTTTTACATGGATATTGGAACGCGAAGTACAAATTAATTCGTTTTGGCTTGTTAGCTTCTTATTTTTATTCTTGTTTTGTTCTGAGTTCTTTCTAGCGTTAAATTTAAAGGATTTGTTGTGGAGTGAGGGGAAATAAAATAGCATGTTTTTTCAATATGTTTGTCTGTCTGTATTTTATTATGACAGTGAACAGGCTGTGTTGTCGAGGCTAATGCTTAATGCACCGGCACAATCCCTTGATTTTTTTTATTTATTTTTTTCCTTATAAATGTGGAAACAGCTTACAGTAGCCTACTCCTTCATTTGTGGTTATATAAGAGTAAGACATTCAAAACTATTCAAAATATTTATTTTATTTAAAACATTGTGCTTTTGTGAAATAAAGGAAACAAACAGATGCCGCTTTCTCAAGAGTGCATCACAAAAATGAACTGGAATTCTGCATATAGGCTGCTAATTGTTGCAGTTTTTTTTTCTTTCTTTCATTTTGTTAGATTAATTAGAAAAATATATTTTGCATATGGGCCTATTTATTTCTTTTATATATAATGTTCTCCGTTCGCAGAAGCGCTGCAGGTGCGTGTGAATCCTCACGTTCATGTTGTTTATGCTGCTTTTTGCATGTATAAAATTAATCCCTGGAAAACAAATTTAGGTGTTTTTAATGGGTCACAGACACCTATCAGTTTAAATGTAATTTAACATAATCTTGTCGATTAACGGTTAATATGGCTTAACAACCGTCGGTTAGGAGAAATAAAATAACCGAAATGAACAGTCCTATTTCCTATAAACGTTAATCAGAAGGAAAAAAAAATAATAATAATATAACTGGACCTGTTTATGATTATTGCTTGATTATCAAGTAGCCTATCTATCTAATAGTCTATAACAAAGTAGGCTACAAAAAAACAAACATGACACTTGTTAATAAAAAAATTATGTAGGCCTATACAATTTAATAATAGGCTGTTTTGTTTCAAATGGATGAAGAACAGGCTACTAGCCTATAATTTACACAATAGGTGAAATTATGTTTGGAAACGGCTCAAGGGCATTTTTTTTTTTTTGCGACACACCAAAACGTATGCGACAACCTGTTTTTTTTAGGGATGACGTCATCACGCACACCATTTTATCGGTAAAAGGCCAGTTGGCTGGAAACAGGCTGTAGACAGCAAATTTCGCAAAGTTTTTTTTAACGCATATTCTCTGTCAATAACAAAACAGCGCAAAAACTGGATGGAAACTTGATTATTGCTGCAGTGCAAAATGGGATTGTCAAGCAGACAAACTCGTGCTGATGCAGCGAGTATAAACCAGGCTCTACACCTTCGCGCTCGTGCTGACGCAGCGAGTATAAACCAGGCTCTACACCTTCGCGCTCGTGCTGACGTAGCGAGTATAAACCAGGCTCTACACCTGAAGCGCTCGCGCTGATGCAGCGAGTATAAGCCAGGCTCTACACCTGAAGCGCTCGCGCTGATGCAGCGAGTATAAGCCAGGCTCTACACCTTCGCGCTCATGCTGACGCAGCGAGTATAAACCAGGCTCTACACCTGAAGCGCTCGTGCTGATGCAGCGAGTATAAACCAGGCTCTACACCTTCGCACTCGTGCTGACGCAGCGAGTATAAGCCAGGCTCTACACCTGAAGCGCTCGTGCTGACGCAGCGAGTATAAGCCAGGCTCTACACCTGAAGCGCTCGCGCTGACGCAGCGAGTATAAACCAGGCTCTACACCTGAAGCGCTCGCGCTGACGCAGCGAGTATAAGCCAGGCTCTACACCTGAAGCGCTCGTGTTGACGCAGCGAGTATAAACCAGGCTCTACACCTGAAGCGCTCGTGCTGACGCAGCGAGTATAAACCAGGCTCTACACCTTCGCACTCGTGCTGACGCAGCGAGTATAAACCAGGCTCTACACCTGAAGCGCTCGCGTTGACGCAGCGAGTATAAACCAGGCTCTACACCTGAAGCGCTCGTGCTGACGCAGCGAGTATAAACCAGGCTCTACACCTGAAGCGCTCGCGCTGATGCAGCGAGTGTAAACCAGGCTCTACACCTGAAGCGCTCGCGCTGACGCAGCGAGTATAAACCAGGCTCTACACCTGAAGCGCTCGTGCTGATGCAGCGAGTATAAACCAGGCTCTACACCTGAAGCGCTCGCGCTGATGCAGCGAGTATAAACCAGGCTCTACACCTTCGCGCTCGTGCTGATGCAGCGAGTGTAAACCAGGCTCTACACCTGAAGCGCTCGCGCTGACGCAGCGAGTATAAACCAGGCTCTACACCTGAAGCGCTCGCGCTGATGCAGCGAGTATAAACCAGGCTCTACACCTGAAGCGCTCGCGCTGATGCAGCGAGTATAAACCAGGCTCTACACCTGAAGCGCTCGCGCTGACGCAGCGAGTATAAACCAGGCTCTACACCTGAAGCGCTCGTGCTGACGCAGCGAGTATAAACCAGGCTCTACACCTTTGCGCTCGTGCTGACGCAGCGAGTATAAACCAGGCTCTACGCCTTCGCGCTCATGCTGACGCAGCGAGTATAAACCAGGCTCTACGCCTTCGCGCTCGTGCTGACGCAGCGAGTATAAACCAGGCTCTACACCTTCGCGCTCGTGCTGACGCAGCGAGTATAAACCAGGCTCTACGCCTTCGCGCTCGTGCTGACGCAGCGAGTATAAACCAGGCTCTACGCCTTCGCGCTCGTGATGACGGAGCGAGTATAAACCAGGCTCTACACCTTTGCGCTCGTGCTGACGCGGCGAGTATAAACCAGGCTCTACACCTTTGCGCTCGTGCTGACGCGGCGAGTATAAAGCAGGCTCTACACCTTCGCGCTCGTGCTGACGCGGCGAGTATAAACCAGGCGCCACACCTTCACGCTCGTGCTGACGCGGCTAGTATAAACCAGGCTCTACACCTTCGCGCTCGTGCTGATGCAGCGAGTATAAACCAGGCTCTACCCACGAAGCGCTCGCTCTTCACATGATCAGTGAAATCTGACTCCTGCTACAATGTGCCACGGCTCTGCAGCGTGCACTGTATGAAGCAGACGCTTTGGAGCAGCGCAGACCATGCACATTTGCACAAGTGCGAAAGTCAAATTTTAACTCGCACATTCTCAAAAAATGGTCGCAGTCTAGAGCCCTGTGTATATATACCAGATGCATTTACACTTGTCCAGTTTCGTCTGGAATGGGGCCAAGACCACCTCCTGAAGTGGTTTGAGCAATTGGATTTAAATCTCTCAAATGCATTTCGGAGGGCATTTACACCTGTTTTTTTTCATGATCGGATAGCTATCTCATCAGAGAAAATGCATAAAGTGACCAAGTGTAAACAGGCCCTAAGGTTTTGAGTAAATGAGTGATGGTTTAAAAAAAAATGTTTTAGAAATTCAGAAAAACTGTAAATGTATTAGAGGATTAATGAAATATTACAGTAACTGTTGTTGTTAAACTATAGCATTTATATTTATACAAAATGTATTTAGGCTACTTTTTTCATATACAGTACATACCATAGAAACCATATAGTTACATATGCATGGTGTAACACAGTTTGTAGAACGGGAAGGAGGCGGGAACCGGCGAACATTCAAACAAGTTTAATAAAACAAATAAACTAACACAAAAGTAAAGCGGCAGCCCCTCACGGACGACTGCCGCACACAAAACATAAATTAAAATCCAGGCCTGGTCCTCTCTCGTCTTCCACCGTTGTCGCTCCTCCTTTTATCCTTCCGGAGCTCCTCCATGGGACTCGAGACCGGTGAGTGGTGCAGGTGTCGCTCATCATCATTAACTCCACCGGCCTCGCTCCGTTCCCACGGCTCTCGGCCCCGCCCCACTCGTCACACATGGATTTACCTATCAGTATCATGATCTAAATGTATGGTACTCTGAGTGACCAATGATTTTAATAAAAGTAGAGTCCTAACTCAAACAGTCAGAATATTTCAGTTTTGCCCTATAGGGCCTTTCGCACCGTGGGAACCTTTTCATAGTACCAGAACTAATTGTGGAACTAGCCACTTTTTGGCGTTTTCGCACCGCCGGAACTGGGTGCGATTTTAGTACCGGACTGCTTTTTTCTAGAACCAAATTAGCTCCTACTCTGGAGCAGGGTCTAACCAGCACAACTGGTACTAACCGTGACGTAAGTAGACGTTGATTGGCCAAACGCGTATGAAAACACTCTCACCCGCCATGATTTAAAATGCAGTGTAAACATACTGTAAACATTGTGCCAACTTATTTCGCAAGTATGGAGAACAGCGATAGATGGACGGACGCTGAAGTGCAGGCACTTTTGAACATTTATTTTGAACATTAGCACTGCCAGTTGTCGTTGGAGATTCTTAGTCCTCCTTTCCGTTCATTCAATCGGTTGACATATACGTCGACATTCCATGTCCATTATTGTGAAACCCGCGAGACACAACATAAACACAGCTCCGATCACAGTGTCCTCCATCCTTCTGTTGTTAACGTTGTTCTTTGTTTCCATTGTTGAACGCCGTGCACAAATGATGTCGCTGTTGACCGGCTTACGTCACTTCCTAGTACCCACTGTCAGTGCGAATGCAACCCTTTAAATGGTACTGAGAAATAGTTCGCGCAAAATCGTCCCAGTACTTTAGTACTGTACATTTAGTTCTGGAACTAAAGCAGTGCGAACGGCCCTTATAAGTGAGGTTTTTACAATTTTAACAGATGTCAAACATTAACATGGTTTTGTTAACGAACATCAATTTGCATCTGCATCATGCCATACACATTAGGAAACACAAACCTGTTTCATGATTTAAACCTATATCACTTGTTAGAACATGCAGGAACTAAGAAATTAATGTCTCTATTAAGATATTTTGTTAAGGGGGAAAAAATCATAAAAAATTACATTTTAACTTTATTCATGCATATGTTGATGTAAAATATTTTAGCATTAAAATGTTTTGAATATTGTACCTCATATTTCTGAAATGTTCATCTGGTTGACAAGTGTTTGTCATATTCTGACAAAAAAAGAGTAGTTTAAATGAACAATTTGTCTAGTTTCTACAACTTTCACTCAGGACATGAGAAGTTGTTTTGATTCAAATAAGATTGTGTAACATTGATATTTAAAGAAAAAAACAGAATGGTCAGACTTTACAGATTTGGGAAATTATGTTACGTGACACCTGCACAATACAAAACTAGCACATGGACTGAATGAAAACATTTCACTAGGTGGCACTTATAGTGATAGAGCATTTTCTGTTTACAGCTGAACACAAAGTAGCGGTGTGCTTATAAACACTACTTTATATGGAGCTAAAAGAAAATACCATCTAAACTTTCCTGAAGACAGTTTCATTCAGAGATTCCTATTAAACTCCCACCTCCAGTTTATATTTCCTTCCTATATTTCATGCATTGTGAACAAGTTTGCTTTGTCTATTTTTTTCTGCTGGCACATCTGTTCTCTCTTCTTTGTCTCCGTATTCAGTGCATTCAATCTCTGGCTTGTGTTAACATGCTAGTCCAGTACAGAGATCAGCCAAAAAAAAAAAAAAAAACTAGTTCTGTTCAGGGGTGTCATGCACTCATTATGTTTGAGGGGGCACGAGTGGGAGTGGGGGGGGTGTTGTCGTCATGTGACACACAGCAGCCACAATAGCATTTGTTCTTATGTTTTATTTATATTTTCATTTTTATTCGAAACACTCCCAAACACATTAACTATATCATGAAATATCTTGATTCTCATCTTTATAGATTATGTTAGTTGATCTATAGTGGGCGATGGTCAAAGTAACCTAATAATGTAGTCTATTACTTACTTACTTATGCCTACTACCCCTCCTGGGGAATAGGCCGCCGACAAGGGTCCTCCAAGCATCTCTGTCCTGTGCCAGTCTCTCCAGTTGTCCCCAGGTATAGCCTGCCTTCTTGCAGTCTGCATCCAGGTCGCGGCGCCAGGTGTTCCTTGGCCTGCCTTGCTTCCTTTTGCCTTGGTGAGGCAAGGTGAGGCAAGCCCTCACGTCCACGTGAGGGCTTGTCTAGTGATTTTGGAGGGCGGCTTTCGCAGGGTGTGGCCAATCCATCTCCAGCGTCTCTGGAGTATTGTTTCATCTAACGGCTGTTGTCCTGTTCTTCTTGGTTGCTGATGGTTTCTGGCCAGTGGATGCGGAGGACCCATCACAGGCAGTTGTTGATGAACGTCTGGGTCTTTTTGGTGGTTGCCACTATGGTCCTCCAGGTTTCAGCTCCGTACAGCAGAGCAGGCTTCACGATGGAGTTGAAGAGGCGGATCTTGGTCTTGATGGATATGTTTCCAGACTTCCAGATGTTCCTTAGCTGATTGAAGGCTGCTCTTGCTTTGCCGATTCTGACTTTCACGTCAAGTCAAGTCACCTTTATTTATATAGCGCTTTTAACAATACAAATTGTGTCAAAGCAACTGCACAATATCAAAATGGGAAATAGTGTCAATAATGTAAAATTACAAGATTAAACACTCAATTTTCAGTTAAAGGCATTTCATTATTGAATTCAGTGATGGCATCGTCCAGCTCAGTTCAGTTCAAAAAGTTTCTGTTCAGTCAAGTTGACGATATCGCTGGAAATGAAGTGTCCCCAACTAAGCAAGCCAGAGGCGACAGCGGCAAGGAACCAAAACTCCATCGGTGACAGAACGGAGAAAAAAACCTTGGGAGAAACCAGGCTCAGTCGGGGGGCCATTTCTTCTCTGGCCAGACGACACAGCAGTTCAATTCCGACTGCTGCAAACTCAGATTGTAAGGGCTCAACTGTTTCCCGAGGTCTTGTCCCGATGGCTGTCTAGGTGACGGGTCCTCACTGGGGGTCTGTCTCTGGGGCTCATCTAGGTGTCCTGGTCTCCACTGACGTTCAGGGCTGTAGAGGTCGTCTCTAGGTGCTGATCCACCATCTGATCTGGTGACTGCAGTAACCTCGGAATAAGAAAGAAACAGACTAATATTAGCATAGATGTCAATCTTTTTACGATGTAACAAGTACATCATGTGTTATGGGAAGTGTTCCCGGTTCCGGTTGATCTAATTAATGCAGCCTAACAATCCTTTAATGGATTTAAATAATAGAAGTGTATTAGTGTGTTATGTGTACTCCAGGTTAAAGAGATGGGTCTTTAATCTAGATTTAAACTGACAGAGTGTGTCTGCCTCCCGAACAGTGTTTGGTAGATTGTTCCAGAGTTTGGGAGCTAAATAGGAAAAATATCTGCTGCCCGCAGTTGATTTTGATATTCTAGGTATTATCAAACGGCCAGAGTTTTGAGAACGCAGCGGACGTGAAGGACTATAATGCGATAAGAGCTCGCTCAAGTACTGAGGAGCTAAACCATTCAGGGCTTTATAAGTAATTAACAAGATTTTAAAATCTATACGATGTTTAGTAGGGAGCCAGTGCAGTGTTGACAGAACCGGGCTAATGTGCTCATACTTCCTGGTTCTAGTAAGAACTCTAGCTGCTGCATTTTGAACCATCTGTAATTTGTTTATTAAGCGTGCAGAACAACCACCCAATAAAGCATTACAATAATCTAACCTTGAGGTCATAAACGCATGAATTAATATTTCTGCATTTGACATTGAGAGCATAGGTCTCAGTTTAGATATATTTTTAAGATGAAAAAATGCAGTTTTACAAATGCTAGAAACGTGGCTGTCAAAGGAGAGATTACTATTAAATAGCACACCTAGGTTCCTGACTGATGACGAAGAATTTACAGAGCAGCCATCAAGTTTTAGCAGAGCCGATCCTCCCTATACGCAGAATACGCAGGCTGCATAGGGCCTCCGAAACACCAGGGGGCCCCCTTGCTCTAACAGATGTTTTAATTTTAGTTTTGTTTTTGAATTTGGTCAGCTGTTGTGAAAATGCGGTGCGCTGTCACGCTCTCTATGTAATAATCTTGTAACGTGAATGTCCTACAGTCTCTTGTTTAAAAAAAAAAAAACGAGTTGAAAGCATACCGCGGAGAGATACTGTTTCTCGAGCACCTTCCGCGAGCGCGATTCGAGACGAAGTGAAACACCATTTCATCCATTCCTCAACACAACCGTACACCCCCCCCCCCTCCCCCCTGCCGGCCGGCAACACAGTTTTGCGTAGGGCCCCCAGAAGTCTAGGATCGGCACTGAGTGTTAGATAGTGTTCTAGGTTATTACTTGTGGGGGTTTTAGGTCCGATAATTAACACCTCTGTTTTTTCAGAATTTAGCAGTAAGAAATTACTCGTCATCCAGTTTTTTATATCGACTACGTCAACATCTGTGCCTCCTTGTTTGTCGATGATACTGCCAAGGTAGGTGAAGTTATCCACTTCTTCCAGCGCTTCTCCTTCAAGTCTATTAACTAAGCATAAAAACCTGTCTGTACCAGATATGGGTGTCATGCCATAATACTCAAGCTACTTATCATAAGACTATCATTGTACAGAAAGAGAGGAAAGAACATTTACATTATCAAAGAACATTTTCACTGACAGTCTAGAGTTCAAGCACTCTCAAAAACTCCCATTAAAATCACTGAAGCTGTTTACAATGTGAAATAAATATCTTACTAACAGATTCATACACACATCTGCACTTTACTGTTTCTAACGAGAGAATTTGCCAGAAAGAGGTATTCAGTCAGCGAGCGAGTGAAGAAAACACCAGCATTTTAGCGATGACTCATCTGAACACCTCTGATTGGTCATTGCATTCATAAGCTCAACAGAATCGTGTGTGATTGGTTATAATGCGCAGTGCTGTAAAAATGCTGGGCCAGCCAGCGAATGCAGATTTGAATTTAGCAGCTGATGATATGATGCACTGAACGATTTAATCATGCTGGTGTGATTGTATCAAATATAGAAAATATTATTCGGCTATTTTTTGTCTTTTGGAAAGCTGCATTCAAAATCCACTTGGCTCAAAAATCTGAGGGGGCACGTGCCCCCCTCACTTTGAATAGGCATGATGTCTCTGGTGCTGATTTATGGCCGGTCGACCGGTGCATCTCCATTTCAAAGCATAGTAGTTATAGGACAGGGGTGTGCTACTCCAGGAGGGCCACTGTCCTGCAAAATTTATCTCTAACCCCAGTTAAACAGAACTGCACCAGTGAATCAATGTCTTCTGGTAAATTAGGAAACTTCCAGGCAGGTGTATCGAGCCAAGTTGGAGCTAAACTCTTAGCCAGCCCTCCAATAAATGCAATTAAACTGAGGTTAACTTTAATTTGTTTGTTTGTTTTTTCTCCTTAGACCTAATGGCACTGAAAGAGGAGAGGGAAGTACTCACAGAAATTGACGTGAAAAATCAATATGAGGATCTTCTTGATTTCACAGCTGGAGAGAAATCTTTTTGTTGTTCACAGACTGAAAAGTCCTCCGCACGAAAAACAGCTCAAAAGAGAGGGAAAAAAAGTTATTTTACTTGTTTTAAGTTTGGACAGTCCAAACCTCAAGTCCATTTGAGAACCGGAAAGAGGAATTTCACTTGCCAACAATGTGGAATAAGATTCACTCTAAAAGGAAGCTGGAACAGGCACATGAGAATTCACACGGGAGAAAAGCCTTACACCTGCCAACGATGTGGAGAGAGTTTTGCTCTACATAGAAACCTTAAAGTCCATGCAAGAATTCACACTGGAGAGAACCCTTACACATGTCCTCGGTGTGGAAAGAGTTTCGATAAGAATGAAAACCTTAAAGTTCACATGAGAGTTCACACCGGAGAGAAGCCTTACTCCTGTCTTCAGTGTGGAAAGAGTTTCAGTAATCAAGGAAACCTTAAAGTCCACATGAGAATTCATACTGGAGAAAAGCCTTACACATGCCCTCAGTGTGGAAAGAGTTTCACTCAAAAAGTACGCTTTGAAGCCCACATAAGAATTCACACTGGAGAGAAGCCTTTCACCTGCCAACAGTGTGGAAAGAGTTTCAATCAACATCGAACCTTGAAAGACCACATGAGAATTCACACTGGAGAGAAGCCTTTCACCTGCCAACAGTGTGGAAGAAGTTTCACTCAAAAAGGAACCTTTAACAGGCATAGGAGAGTTCATACCGGAGAAAAGCCTTACACCTGCCAACAGTGCGGAAAAAGTTTCTGTCAGCGTCGAACCTTAGAAAACCACATGAGAGTTCACACCGGGGAGAAACCTTTCACCTGCCAACAGTGCGGAAAGAGTTTCTGTCAGCGTCGAACCTTAGAAAACCACATGAGAGTTCACACCGGGGAGAAGCCTTTCACCTGCCAACAATGCGGAAAGAGTTTCTGTCAGCGTCGAACCTTAGAAAACCACATGAGAGTTCACACCGGAGAAAAGCCTTACACCTGCCAACAGTGTGGAAAGAGTTTCTGTCAACTTCGAACTATAAAACACCACATGAAAGTTCACACTGGAGAAAAGCCTTTCACCTGCCAACAGTGTGGAAAAAAATTCTATCAACATCGTTACTTAAAAGAACACATTAGAGTACACACCGGAGAAAGGCCTTTCTCTTGCCAACAGTGTGGAAAGAGTTTCTATCAACATCGAACCTTAAAAAACCACATGAGAGTTCACACTGGAGAGAGTCCTTTAACCTACCAACAGTGTGGAAAGAGTTTCGATCAATGTCAAAAATTAAAAAAACACATGAGAGTTCACACTGGAGAGAAGACTTTCACCTGCCAACAGTGTGGAAGAAGTTTCAACAGAAAAGGAAACCTTAATGTCCACATGAGAATTCATACTGGAGAAAAGCCTTACACATGCCCTCAGTGTGGAAAGTGTTTCACTCAAAAAGTGTGCTTTGAAGCCCACATAAGAATTCACACTGGAGAGAAGCCTTTCACCTGCCAAATGTGTGGAGAGAGTTTCAATCAACATCGAACTTTAAAAGACCACACGAGGGTTCACACCGGAGAAAAGCCCTTCACCTGCCAACAGTGTGGAAAGAGTTTCACTCAAAAAGGAACCTTTAACAGACATAAAAGAGTTCACACCAGATAATAGCCTTATACCTGCCAACAGTGTGGAAAGAGTTTCACTCAAAAAGGAACCTTTAACAGACATAAGAGAGTTCACACCAGAGAATAGCCATTCACCTGCCAACAGTGTGAAAAGAGTTTCACTCAAAAAGGAACCTTTAACAGACATAAGAGATTTCACACCAGAGAATAGCCTTACACCTGCCAACAGTGTGGAAAAAATTTATATCACCATCGTTACTTAAAAGAACACATTAGAGTACACACCGGAGAAAGGCCTTTCTCTTGCCAACAGTGTGGAAAGAGTTTCTATCAACATCGAACCTTAAAAAACCACATGAGAGTTCACACTGGAGAGAGTCCTTTAACCTACCAACAGTGTGGAAAGAGTTTCGATCAACATCAAAACTTAAAAAAACATATGAGAATTCACACTGGAGAGAGTCCTTTAACCTACCAACAGTGTGGAAAGAGTTTCGATCAACATCAAAACTTAAAAAAACACATGAGAGTTCACACTGGAGAGAGTCCTTTAACCTACCAACAGTGTGGAAGAAGTTTCAACAGAAAAGGAAACCTTAATGTCCACATGAGAATTCATACTGTAGAAAAGCCTTACACATGCCCTCAGTGTGGAAAGTGTTTCACTCAAAAAGTGTGCTTTGAAGCCCACATAAGAATTCACACTGGAGAGAAGCCTTTCACCTGCCAAATGTGTGGAGAGAGTTTCAATCAACATCGAACTTTAAAAGACCACACGAGGGTTCACACCGGAGAAAAGCCCTTCACCTGCCAACAGTGTGGAAAGAGTTTCACTCAAAAAGGAACCTTTAACAGACATAAAAGAGTTCACACCAGAGAATAGCCTTACACCTGCTAACAGTGTGGAAAGAGTTTTGATCAACATCAAAACTTAAAAAAAACACATGAGAATTCACACTGGAGAGAAGACTTTCACCTGCCAACAGTGTGGAAGTAGTTTCAACAGAAAAGGAAACCTTAATGTCCACATGAGAATTCATACTGGAGAAAAGCCCTTCACCTGCTAACAGTGTGGAAAGTGTTTCACTCAAAAAGGAACCTTTAACAGACATAAGAGAGTTCAAACCAGGGAATAGCCATTCACCTGCCAACAGTGAGGAAAGAGTTTGTCAACATCGAACCATAAAAGACCACATGAGAGTTCACACCGGAGAGAAGTCTTTCACCTGCCAACAGTATGGAAAACGTTTTATCAAAAAAGGAAGTGTTAACAGGTACGAGAATTCACACCAGAGGAAAGGCATACATACACTTGTCAAAAGTGTTCAGAGAGTTTTGCTCAACATGGAAACCTTCAAGTCCACATGAGAATTCACACTGAAGAAAGTCTCTTGACCTACCAGTTTCAATTGAAAAGGAATTATTAACCCTCTGGGGTCTGAGGAGGTTTTTGGGCCCTGGAGATGTTTTGACTTGCCCTGACATTTGTGCTTATTTCAGTTTTTGATTGGTGTTTACACAGTATTCAGTATAAACTCTGTTACAATAATGTGTGTAGCATGTATGTAAAAGTTTTTTTTTTTTGAGAAAACATTTAAGTGTGGTTAGTGAAAAAAAAAAATTGTAAGTCATTGAAATAAGCCCGTAAATGCATCCTGAACATAGTTTCACAAGACTTTAGAGAACTTGATCCTGTAGCCTAGAGTTTTTACTACAAAATGAGCTGAAAATCATCCTGCTCTATAAAGAAATATGCGTTCCCCAAAATGATTCATATAAAACAATATATTGTTTTAAGTATTGTAATTAACTTTTTGTGATGTCAGTAATGAAGCTTATTTCTCCTCGATCATGTAGAATATCCACCCTGTGTAGATGAACTTACTGATGTTGGTACAATTTAAAAATACAAATAAATAAATACAAGTTAGAGCAGGTATTCTTCAACAGTACTTCACAGTAAACACTTGTCTAAACATTCTTAGACTCTGACATTCATCATGTTACAGTAGAAACTTTCATATTACATTTGTAGTGTATGCTTATTCCTTGCAATGGGCCTCATTTATCAATTCAATGTAGAGACGAGCACAGATCCAAGGGCGCAAATCAACTTATGACAGGGTTCTCTTCTTGAAACATTCGTATCCCACCAATTCCATCGTACGAATGACCGTACATTGATAAATGTGGTGGCTGAAAACAATCGTGTGAGTATCACACCCTTAAAAACACCCTGGTTTAGAAGCCTTACCCCTAGAGTTTACAACATTGAGTCAAGTCACCTTTATTTATATATCGCTTTATACAAAACAGATTGTGTCAAAGCAGCTTTAGAGTGTCGAACAGAAAAATAGTTTGTCAATAATGCAAGAGTACAATAACGAAGAATAATTTTTCAGTTAAAGTCAATTCATTGATTATTCAGTGATGCCATCATCCAGTTCAGCTCTTTTTCAATAGTGTCTGCAGAGCATGTGAGCAGAGCTGAGTGGTGAGAATTTCCGCTCCCCGCTCACGTGGGTGTTCGCTCCCCCCGCTCAAAGTCGCACCAGACCGCTCCGCTCTATTCCGCTCCCCGCTCACCTACAATTCCATCCCGCTCCGGTGAAATCGCTCCATGCTCGCTCAAATTTAAAATTCCTCTGCATGCCTAACACCTGCCGTTTTCAACCGAAGCCTTACGCCTGGGACACACTGCCTGCGTGGCGGACGTGGAGCGGGTTTGTTGCGTGACTGCTGCGGAAAAAATCCGCTTCACTTCTATTCTGTCATGGGGCCGAGGTTGCGGCGTGGTTGGACGCACCTGATACGCGCATATTCCGCAGGCAGTGTGGCTGCTCGAATCTGTTAACATAGGCGCGGAAAGGAAAATCAACACGCAGCAAACCCGCTCCGCGACGCATCCTATATCCTATAAAGAACTCACAGCAACAGCAATATCAGTCAAAATAGAACATATTTATTTCAAACAAACACAACAGCGAACATCCAAGTTTTGAACATAAATTAAAAGTTGGAGTGATGTCAGTCTGAGGCTTCAAACAAACTAAAAAGCTAAACTAAACATCCATGTGTTGAACATAAATTATCGATGCAACCTCGAACTAGCCAACCATAGACCTATAAGAACCACGAACTCCATCTCTCTTTCACAACGAACGATTTTTGAAGTGTAGGCTGACAGTTTTGTTAATTGTTGAAGGCACAGGTGAATTCTGGGTGGATTTGTGCATGCCCTAGACTCGTGGTGTGAGCGGTATCGGAGCAGAATCGGAGCGAGACAGAGCGATCGCTCCGGCCTTTGGATAAAAACCCGCTCCGCGCTCCGACTATATTTTGCACGCTCCGCTCCCCGCTCCGCTCTGCTCACATGCTCGGAGTGTCTGTGCAATCAGTCAAGCGTCCCCAACTAAGCAAGCCAAAGGCAACAGTGGCAAAACTCCGAAATGGAGAAAGAACCAGGCTCAGTTGGGGGGCCAGTTCTCCTCTGGCCAGACGAAACCAGCAGTTTAATTCCATGCTGCTGCAAAATCAGATTGTGCAGAGGATTCGTTTGGTTCCCGAGGGTCTTGTCCCGATGGCCGTCTAGTTGACATATTGCCTAGTTGCTAGCCTGCAATGCTGTATATAACAGTTACCCTATGCCAGGTGTGCCCAATCCTGCTCCTGGCGATCGACTGTCCTACAAAGTTCAGCTCCAACTCTAATCAAACACACCTGCCTTTAATTTTCAAGCGATCCTGAAGACCTTAATTAGTTGCTTCAGGTGTGTTTGATTAGAGTTGGAGCTGAACTTTGCAGGACAGTCGATCACCAGGAGCAGGTTTTGGGCACCCCTGCCCTATGCGGTCTATTCAGTCAGAACATGCTCAGTCATCATCAGGGCCAGATTTACCTGTAATTGTGACATAGGCAAAATAAATGTTTGGACCCTCTTGCCTATTAATATATAACATTACCACCCCAAACCAGCAAACAAAAATTAATCAGAATCCATGGAATTTCTTCGTTCTATGTCACAGAATCCCTGATTAAAAATGTTATTTTAATGTTAGTCAGGCTTCAGCCTGTAATATGCAGACTAATGCAGTTAAGAGAGAGAGAGATTACACGTGTGAATTACCAGAGTACTGCATCTTCGTCTCAACATTTTTTGGTAGCAGGATCTCTACCAGTAGCGAAGAATATGTAAGTTTAACTTATTCAAAAACAATGACATTACTAAATAGCTACTGAGAAATGTCATGTAGTTTTTCAGTTGCAAAACTATTTTACTGATCAAGTTGCCAGTCAACGCTGACAAGTTTATGTGCACGTGTTTGTTCCCCGTATGCTGGCGACAACCTGACCATATACACATGTTTATGCTTCCGACTGTCTGTACTGTATGTATGTGAGTAACAAGCACAATCACTGAAGAGAAACAACAAGAACAGAAAAAAGAGAAACACAACAACAACTGACTTCCAGTCACAGCCTTAGATGAACGCAACTGAAATAGAACGCATGAAATCTCTCAAGATCTCCGCAGGAGAGGATTAAACAACTCCATTTGATTATGGTCTGGGGGTGATATTATCACAGGTGCACCCAGACCACAGTGAACACAAAGTGGCATTTGTGTCACAAACTTATTCAACTGTGCAGAAGGAGGCTTTAGCACGTGTCTTGGTGTCTACAAGATTTTGTTATTGTTATTTGATAATTAGCTGCAAGGTTAAGATAGAGATAAAAATATTACATAGTTGTTATTACAAAGAATGAACACAAGGGGGACTAGAAAAGGGCACTAGATTTCTTCAATAGAATTCTGCCATAAAATCAGAAATTGTTTTAGTGTCTTCAGACATCTGCTCATTAATTTTAAGTTTATATATACTGTTAACACTAACATTTATTTTTTCTAAATTATGAAAGTATTTGGTATTTCACTATGTTCTGTCCATTTCCATCTAGAACGAATGAATGCCGCCCACGCCAAATTCTGATAGATATTATCCAACTCAGATTGTAATTCAATTAACATATTGATATCATTATTTTCTTAAGTATTCAGTCTTGTCTCAATATTTTTTCTTTAGGTAATTATTTTCTCCTTTTGATGGCCATATTACGGATCTGAAGTTTTGTATAGTCCCAATCTTTGCATTATATTTGATATTTTGTTTTGGCTTTTGTCATTTTCATTTATCATTTTTATGGCTTTTTCTTTGAATAATGTATCACTCAAAATTGTATTGTTTAATTTCCAATAATTTGGTATAAATTAAATTGATCGATTACTACTAAAGTGATCATATGATCAGATAAAACTGACGGTTGTATTTGTTTCTTCCACACTATCTAATAAATCATTTGAAATAAACCAAAAGTCAATCCCGGATCTCTTAGATAAATCTTTGTTATTCTTAGTGAACTGGACTTGATGTGATTTTTCATCAATAATTTAAGTGCAAACAGAGATTATTAAATTCTCCATAAGTACCTCTTAAGGATCTTTGAGGATGACAGTCTTTAATAGGGTCGTTTATGCAGCAGTTCCAACATGAACTACATTGTTTAGGATTTCCCCTGGAAGGAGCCCTTTAACAATATGGTTTGTCACATAACCTGCTTTCTAGAATACCCCCAGGACTTTTATTTTGGTATGATGTTGTGACGTCATATCTCTGCGCCGCGTTCCTGCATCTGTTGATTCTGCAGAAGAAAGGTTTGTGTTTTAAAACATTTAGTGTTTAAATCAATTCAGTCTGTTTTATAGTTTTACAAGCGATGTAAAGTTAATTCATTAATATTGATTGTTACGCTTTAATGTGCGTTATGTCGTGCGAGTAAAGCGCATCCACAGGTGAGTAACAGAATCGTGAATCAGTTCATCATAAACACTGAATCAGTTAGTGATGAACTCCGAGTCAATTGAATCAATTGCTTCTCAAAATGATTCTCTGATTCGATTCGCTCGATTCACCGCACACTGACGACACATAACGTAATGTGATTGAAGAGTATGTTTGTTTTATATTGTGCTGTATTTAAATGTGTATTTTTGTATGTATACATGTTGTAAGATGTGTTGGTGTTTCGAAAATGATTTTGAATGATTATAGCACAATAATGAGGGTGTTTTTCTGGCTCTGTTTAAGGAGCTGGTCTCTGTATAAATCAGTAAAGTATTGCACGTTTGCATCTTGCTACGATTTAAGCCTATTTGTGTTCCTGTTTTACAGCATTTCAGTTGTTAAGAAATTACAATTACAAGAATGATTCAGGTAGAGAATTTGTTTTTTTTGCGCCATAGGCTTAATAATAATAATTAATAATAATAATAAAGTACAGAGTTTTCTCAAATAGAAAACAAAACAACACATGAAGAGAGTCTTGATCTGGTAGCCTATCTTGTGCTTAATCATAGCTAATACATCATCATCTTTTCTAGATTTTGTCCAAATGTGTCCAAAACGGGTCATCAGATTCACTTTTATATGGTGTTTGAACATTAATGCAACACAACCACCCTATAATGATAAAAATCCACCCAGTACCCTGTGACCCTGGACCACAAAACCAATCATAGGGGTGATTTTGTGAATTAATAATCTTTCCATTGATGTATGGTTTGTTATGATAGGACAATATTTGTAAATCTGGAATCTGAGGGTGCAAAAAAATCTAAATATTGAGAAAATCACCTTTAAAGTTGTTCAAATGAAGTTCTTAGCAATGCATATTACTAATCAGAAATTAAGTATTGATATATTTACGGTAAGAAACTTACAAAATATCTTCATGGAACATGATCTTAATATCCTAATGATTTTTGGCATAAAAGGAAAAATGTATAATTTTGAGCCATACAATGTATTGTTGTCTATTGCTACAAATATCCCTGTGTTACTTATGACTGCTTTTGTGCTGCATAGACACTAACAGTGTTGGGGAGTAACTAGTTACATGTAATGGCGTTACGTAATTTAATTACAAAATAAATGTAACTGTAATCAGTTACAGTTACTAAGAAAAAATGTGTAATTAAATTACAGTTACTTATGAAAATAGTAACGATTACAAAGGGAGTTACATTTGAATAGCCTATTAACACATAACCACATACATATTGAATTGATTTCTTTCCCAAATTGCACTGACTACTCTAAAATATGAGACACACGGCCCTATGATTTTCGCGATGCGGTTCGTAGAATCCAGTCATAAAAACGGAATTTCTATAACGCTGAATGTCACGGATCATAATCAAAAAGTTGATTTATTTCACTAATTCCATTCAAAAAGTGAAACTTGTATAATGTATACATTCATTCCACACAGACTGATATATTTCAAGTGTTTATTTCTTGTAATTTTGATGATTATAAGTGACAACTAATGAAAACCCCAAATTCAGTATCTCAGAAAATTAGAATATTGTGGAAGGGTTCAATATTGAAGACACCTGGTGCCACACTCTAATCAGCTAATTAACTCAAAACACCTGCAAAGGCCTTTAAATGGTCTCTCAGTCTAGTTCTGTAGGCTACACAATCATGGGGAAGACTGCTGACTTGACAGTTGTCCAAAAGACGACCATTGACACCTTGCACAAGGAGGGCAAGACACAAAAGGTCATTGCAAAAGAGGCTGGCTGTTCACAGAGCTCTGTGTCCAAGCACATTAATAGAGAGGCGAAGGGAAGGAAAAGATGTGGTATAAAAAAGTGAACAAGCAATAGGGATAACCGCACCCTGGAGAGGATTGTGAAACAAAACCCATTCAAAAATGTGGGGGAGATTCACAAAGAGTGGACTGCAGCTGGAGTCAGTGCTTCAAGAACCACTACGCACAGACGTATGCAAGACATGGGTTTCAGGGTCCATGTCAAGCCACTCTTGAACAACAGACAGCGTCAGAAGCGTCTCGTCTGGGCTAAAGACAAAAAGGACTGGACTGCTGCTGAGTGGTCCAAAGTAATGTTCTCTGATGAAAGTAAATTTTGCATTTCCTTTGGAAATCAGGGTCCCAGAGTCTGGAGGAAGAGAGGAGAGGCACAGAATCCGCGTTGCTTGAGGTCCAGTGTAAAGTTTCCACAGTCAGTGATGGTTTGGGGTGCCATGTCATCTGCTGGTGTTGGTCCACTGTGTTTTCTGAGGTCCAAGGTCAACACAGCCGTATACCAGGACGTTTTAGAGCACTTCATGCTTCCTGCTGCTGACCAACTTTATGGAGATGCAGATTTCATTTTCCAACAGGACTTGGCACCTGCACACGGTGCCAAAGCTACCAGTACCTGGTTTAAGGACCATGGTATCCCTGTTCTTAATTGGCCAGCAAACTCGCCTGACCTTAACCCCATAGAAAATCTATGAGGTATTATGAAGAGGAAGATGCGATATGCCAGACCCAACAATGCAGAAGAGCTGAAGGCCACTATCAGAGCAACCTCGTAACAAATAACGAAACTGACAGGCAGGGAGAAAGCAAAGACAGAAAAACCAACTCAAATTGAAAATAACTGTGACAGAAGTAATATATTAAACAGGTGTTAGATATTTAATCATAATACAGTATCTGTACTGTAAAAAAATAATAGTAAACCTTTTAACAAAAAAATTATACTATTATTATTATTATAGGGATTTGTATAATTAAAAAAAAAAAAAATTGTAAATCAACAACTTAAAACCATAAAACCAAATAAAAGCCAGGAATACGAAATTAACTCACTAAGACCAACATATCCAAAATGTATAAATAGGACTGAGAAAAGAGATAGATATTCAATAATGATTAACTCTTTCCCCGACAATTGTCTCAATTAAGAGACAACGCTTCCCCGCCATTGATGAGTTTTTACGGCAATCCGTGTTCTAGGTATATTACGGTAAGGAAAGCCCTAGCGCCTGTCCTGAATGAGTTACGGGACTTCCGGGTCTTACGGGTCCGAATACAAGACGATCGGCATTAATGGAAGGATCAGAGGAAATGTAGATTATATATATGTAGATCATGTTTTGACCATTTTGAATCTGATCAGGACGAATTAGTCAGTGAGAGAGATGCCTTTACAGACACAGAAACATTTCTAGTTGTGTATGGACCGATAACCCATCAATTTGAATGTGTGTGTGTGTGTGTGTGTGTGTGTGTGTGTGTATGTGTGCGTGATGATATATATATATATGTATGCAGGTGCATCTCAATAAATTAGAATGTCGTGAAAAAGTTTTTTTTTTTTCTTGTAACTTATTTCAAAAAGTGAAACTTTCATATATTTTAGATTCATTACATGTAAAGTAAAACATAAAAAAAGCAATTTTGAGGATTAGAGCTTACAGCTCATGAAAGTCAAAAATCAGTATCTCAAAATATTAGAATATTTATATTTGAGTTTCAATTAATGACCATCCCTACAGTATAAATTCCGGGTATCTCTTGTTCTTTGAAACCACAATAATGGGGAAGACTGCTGACTTGGCAATGGTCCAGAAGACGAACATTGACACCCTCCATAAAGAGGGTAAGTCACAGAGGGTCATTACTGAAAGGTGTGGCTGTTTACAGAGTGCTGTATCAAAGCATATTAAATGCAAAGTTGACTGGAAGGAAGAACTTTGGTAGGAAAAGCTGCACAAGCAACAGGGATGACCGCAAGCTTGAGAATACAGTCAAGCAAAGCTGATTCAAACACTTGGGAGAGCTTCACAAGGAGTGGACTGAAGCTGGAGTCAGTGCATCAAGAATCACTACGCTCAGACGTCTTCAGGAAAAGGGCTACCAAGCCACTTCTGAACCAGAGACAACGTCAGAAGCATCTTACCTGGGCTGTGGAGAAAAAGAACTGGACTGTTGCTCAGTGGTCCAAAGTCCTCTTTTCAGATGAAAGTAAATTTTGCATTTCATTTGGAAATCAAGGTCCCAGAGTCTGGAGGAAGAGTGGAGAGGCACAGAATCCATGTTGCTTGAAGTCCAGTGTGAAGTTTCCACAGTCAGTGATGATTTGGGCTGCCATGTCATCTGCTGGTGTTGGTCCACTGTGTTTTCTGAAGTGCACAGTCAACGCAGCCATCTACCAGGAAATTTTAGAGCACTTCATGCTTCCTTCTGCTGACAAGCATCATGGAGATGCTGATTTCATTTTCCAGCAGGACTTGGCACCTGCCCACACTGCTAAAGGTACCAAAAGCTGGTTCAATGACCATGGTGTTACTGTGCTTGATTGGCCAGCAAACTCGCCTGAACTGAACCCCATAGAGAATCTATGGGGTATTGTCAAGAGGAAGATGAGAGACACCAGACCCAACAATGCAGATGACCTGAAGGCCACTGTCAAAGAAACCTGGGCTTCCATACCACCTCAGCAGTGCCACAAACTGATCACCTCCATGCCACGCCGAATTGAGGCAGTAATTAAAGCAAAAGGAGCCCCTAACAAGTATTGAGTACATATACAGTAAATGAACATACTTTCCAGAAGGCCAACAATTCACTAAAAATGTTTTTTTTTATTGTTCTTATGAAGTATTGTAATTTGTTGAGATAGTGAATTGGTGGGTTTTTGTTAAATGTGAGCCTAAATCATCACGATTAAAAGAACCAAAGACTTAAACTACTTCAGTCTGTGTGTATTGAATTGATTTAATACACAAGTTTCACAATTTGAGTTGAATTACTGAAATAAATGAACTTTTCCACGACATTCTAATTTATTGAGAAGCACCTGTATAACTGAAGTGATGTGTTGCCAAGTATGGTGACCCATACTCAGAATTCGTGCTCTGCATTTAACCCATCCAAGTGCACACACACAGCAGTGAACACACACACCCAGAGCAGTGGCCAGCCAATGCTGCGGCCCCGGGGAACTGTTGGGGGTTCGGTGCCTTGCTCAAGGGTGCTAGTTATTCACTCCCCCAGCGACAATTCCTGCCGGACTTCGGGTTACAAGTCCGACTCTCTATCCATTAGGCCACGACTGCCCCATATAAATGGAATATGCATACACGCCAAGTCAGAAAGTCACCTTTATTTCTCAAGTGCTTTGTACAGTACTATAGATTGTTTCGCAGCAGCTTCACAATATGTCATTATACAGCTCAAGTCAGTTCAGCAGTGATTCAGTTCATTTGCATAACTGTGTAAAATTCCTCAATGGTGCATATACACTATATATACAGTGTATATGTTTATTTGCATCTGATATGATATGTATCTGCAAGTGATATGACAAAATCCTGTGTACTCCATTGCACTCTGAACAAGCAAAAAACACAAGAGCAGTGTTTTACATTGGCATGTATGTGGCTAATTATTTTATGCTTGTGTGTAGAGTTCCTATGCAAAGATATCATTTTCAGAAGAGTTAAAATAGTTTTGAAAGAAGTGTTTGCTTTTGCAAGATGTGTGTGACGATTTGCATGTTGTGTGTGTATTGTGGTTCTGTGTGTAGAGGTTTGAGAAACGGAGCCATAGTTTCAAAAACTGTGTAAGCATTTTGAAAAAACTGTAAAAACAAAGTCAAATATTTTGCCTGCTATTTATTTATGTATTTTATTCAGTTTCAAAGACATTTTATTCAGTTTCAATCTTCACTTTCATTGGTTTCTTGAAAAGTTGCTTTCATTATATTGCGCACCACACAAATTTTATGAAACACCCGTACACCTTCTTCCAATTCAGTTTCAGTTTTTTATCTTGCATTCCAGAGAAAAAAATTTCTCCATATTGTTCACCCCTTCAGACAGTGGATCAATCTTTTCTACTGGGAGAAAACTGGCAGGGTCTTCCAGATTGGAGAAGTCTCTCAGGTAATCCTAAAAGGCAAATAAACAAGGAATTAATGGACAAATTATGGGCAATTGCAAAACAGGCAAATACAAGTATTACATGAAAAAAACATACCTCTGCAATGGCTTCATCTTTGTCAGATGGCAGTGAAATCGCTCCAGCATGAATAACAAGCAGCAGGCTTGCAAGAAAACACAGCTGGCAGTGAATCCCCATGTTGTGATTTTCTTCTTCTGCCTGTGTGTTTCGCTTCTGGTCGATTAGTGTCTGATGATGTCTTATATACTCTTAAAACTGAGTTGTTGAGCAGCAGGTGAAATTAAACCATCAAACTGACAGACAAGACAACAGGAGGATTTTCAGCTTTCTTGACACAGCCTCTTCCTCCTCGCCCAGATATTTATATTATTTCTCTTCCTCATACCTTTATTTAATGACTACATTTTTAAGTGTTCTATGTTTTATAAACACAAGAAAGAGCAAACGTTTGTTTGTGTTTTTAAATATGATGATTGAAAAACAATCATAAAACACGGTGATGACATTAGAAGTAGTACCGGTTTGTAAAATACTTACATTTACATTTACGCATTTAGCAGACGCTTTTATCCAAAGCGACTTACATTGCATTATACATGGTTATACATTTTTTATCAGTATGTGTGTTCCCTGGGAATTGAACCCACAACCTTTGCGCTGCTAACGCAATGCTCTACCACTGAGCCACAGGAACACTTATAAATACTTATAAAAAAGTTTTCTTTTTACATGATTGCTACTTAAGTATTATTTTGGGGGATTTGTACTTAAATACTATTTATAACGACTTCTTGTACAAAATTATAATAACTTAGAATGACTTCTAATAGACCCCCCCCCAGTAATTTTCACTCCTTACAGTTTTATGTCAACCAGCAAAGTACTTATTACAGTTTTGCATTTTATTTAAAAAAAATTCTGCACATGCGTTTCAGCTTCAGTTATAACTTTCATCAGGGAAATTTCTAGCGCTTATCATCAATTTGATTTCACAGATACTAATTAAACTAAACTGAGCTAGACAATGACATCTCTGAATTCAATACTGAAATGCCTTTAACTGAAAATTGAGTGTTTAATCATTATTGAATATCTATCTCTTTTCTCAGTCCTATTTATACATTTAGGATATGTTGTTCTTAGTGAGTTAATTTCGTATTCCTGGCCTTTATGGTTTTAAGTTGTTGATTTACATTTTTTTTTTAATTATACAAATCCCTATAATAATAATAATAATAGTATACATTTTTTGTTGAAAGGTTTTAATATTATTATTTTTACAGTATAGATACTGTATTATGATTAAATATCTAACACCTGTTTAAAATATTACTTCTGTCACAGTTATTTTCAATTTGAGTTGGTTTTTCTGTCTTTACTTTCTCCCTGCCTGTCAGTTTCGTTATTTGTTACCTTAGTTACTGATTTGATTAGTCATTCTATTCAGTAGTGTCCTAATTAGTTCCCTTTGTTTGTTCCATGTATTTAAGTCTTTGTGCTTCATTTGATTTTGGTCCAGTATTGTCTGTGTATGGGTGTGGTTCTTCATTTGCTAGTGTGTGGATTTACTGACGGATTTAAGAAAGACAGTTTGATCTTCCTCGCTGTTCGTGTGGTTTACGACCAGGTTGTGACAACTACTACTAAAAATGTTTAAAGGGGTCATATGACGTCATATGAGAACATTATTTTGTGTATTTGGTGTAATATAATGCGTTTATGGTGTTTAAGGTTCAAAAAACACATTATTTTCCACACACTGTATATTGTTGCTCCTCTGTGCTCTGCCTTTCTGAAACACATCGATTTTTACAAAACTCATCGCTCTGAGAAGCGAGGTGTGCTCTGACTGGCCAGCTATCCAGTGCATTGTGATTGGCCAAATACCTCAAGCGTGAGAAGGAAATGTTAAGCCCCTTAACGTATTGTGATGCCGTGTCCCGGTGCGTCGACACAAAAACAATAAAACTCATTATAAACAAGGCATTTGTTGCATCCAGTGAGAACATAATTACTGATTATAATGACTTATACTGTCTTTTTACATGTCATGTTGAATCTCGCCGTGTAATTTCTTATGTATATGTCAACAGTTTTTTTGTGTGAAACTTTTTGTGCTGCAATTTTGTCCAGGACTCCCTGGAAGAAGAGATTTTATATCTCAATGGGACTATCCTGGTAAAAAAAAGAATATAAATAAATATTACCATGTCTGCATTTGTGATCGGAGAAATGACAAACAACAAGCATTACTCTACACAGCTCAAAACTTGCGGTTGAATCGTCAGTGGCAAATTCTTAAAATATTAAAAGACACTTACAGGCTGTGAGTCAGAAGCGCCAGACTGCCCTTGCAAAGTTGGAATTGCCCCACTTTATAGAAACAGCCTTTGTGCACAGCTGGCAGGCTACTCCCACACTGGTAAAAATTATTTGTTGGATTTACTTAAAATATACTGTATATGCAACATTTTTGCATCACACTTTTTAAGTAAACCCAACTTGGAACAATTTTACTTAAAATAAACAAGGTAATCTTTGTTATATGAACTTAAATATTTGAGTTCACTCAACATTCTTTACTCAAACATGCAACATGATAGAATCTACCAAGTAATTTTAAGTTGTGTTAACTTAATATTTAAGCTCATTTATATGAAAAATATATAATTAATTGAGTTGAATCAAAATGCTTTACTTAAAAAAAATATGTAACACGATATAATCTACTAAGTAATTGCAAGTTGTGTTTACTTAACATTTAAGCTCATTTAATTAAAAAAAGTAATCTTAACATTTTAACTTATTTTAGATCTTCAGCTTTTGGTCTGCTTACTGCACTGCTCCAGTACATTCAATATCTTATATAAATTAAACACGCAAATCACACAAAATAAAGCATTTCAGTTTATTTTTTGACAGGCTGCAAACAAAGTTGACGCCTGAAACCACACATCATGAATGTACAACAAAATGTGACAAATCGACAAATGGAAGTTCACTTCCAACCAGTGTTGGGGGTAACGCATTACAAGTAACACGAGTTACGTAATAATATTACTTTTTTCAAGTAACTAGTAAAGTAACGCATTACTTTTTAATTTACAAGAAAATATCTGAGTTACTTTTTCAAAAAAGTAACGCTAGTTACTTTTTCCCATTTATTGAATGACAGTGTGCTGTGTGAACATGTTACTGTAGTTCTAGACTAAATGTGAATGTGCATTAATTCATCTCACTCACAAAAAAACAGATTTGGTATTCATCAAAATGAATTAAAACAGTGAAATGCAAACTCAGAATATGACGCAAACCTGCAATAATTAAATATGGTTAATAACACAAATGTATCTAATCCCATTTTATTAACCAATGTTTTGCTGACCTTTGATGATCCAGTTAAATCATACTAATAAGCAAAAATGACTTTAGATAAACTAACAATTGTGCTTCATAGTTTTTTTTATTGCTGAAGAGTGTTGAACCTTATTCTCCTGCATTCTACTGTACAGACGTGAATTTACTTTTCCTTCAGCCTGAAGTTTATTCATTACATTTTTAGGTGTGAAAGGGCTTTTACATTCGCTATAAATAGAACTTCTTGTATTAAAAACAATCAAGCCCTGCTCATATTTAAAAAGTAACGCAAAAGTAATGTAACGCATTACTTTCCATAAAAAGTAACTAAGTAACGTAATTAGTTACTTTTTTAGGGAGTAACGCAATATTGTAATGCATTACTTTTAAAAGTAACTTTCCCCAACACTGCTTCCAACAGGTCACTTCCTTGATTTTTCACCCTTGGCAACACTTCTTAAAGGATTTACATTTTTCCAACATTTACTTTTGGAACAAAATTCCTAATAAAATTAGAAAAAAGCATTTTCTTTCTTTTTGTTTTGTTTGTAAGACAGAGTTTGTAATCTTCACAAAAGTTTACAATAGGTCACTTCCTTGATTTTTTTTTCACCCTTTGCAATACTTCATATTCACATTTTTTGAACATTTACTTTTGGAACACGTAACAAACATCCTAAGAATAAAACAAGACTGCGATCAAACGTTTGCAGACTAACATTGTACTAGAGCCAGATGCGTATGGCTAAACATGTCTTGTGAGAAACATATTTCAAGTCATAATGGTCAGAACTATGGAAGCACATGGGTAGCATAATTAATTTTTAAATGTAATATTCAAAATGTCAATGATTTTCTGTATTTAAATTAGCATTTTTTCATACATGTGCAAAGTGAAAAATTTACATTTGCCATTTCCTACACTAGTTTTAATATGAAAATTAAAAACATTTTAAGGCTTTATAAGTTGCAAAATGAAAATGAAAATGTATTACCCAAATTGATCAGATATGTTTAGCATGTCCAAGCTAAAACTGTTGCAAAATTATCATTTCAATGCTGTTTTTCTAAATGCATTTAGACTCACGGCTCGGACACTTGGTATTGCCTTTTCATCATACCACGTGATAATTGTAACAAAATGCAGTGAGAATTTCAGAATGCATTCCGAGCCAAAGGTGCAGCAAAAGGGTAGCAAAATGGTGATTTAAATGTCTTTTTATTTTTCTTAAATGTACTGAAAATTACAATTAAGACGTTTCAATTGCATTTTCTTTAAATACCCTGCGATAATGTAGTTTAAGTCAATGTGGATTTGAAAATGCATTCTGAGGCGATCACGCCCCCGACCTGTCAATCATTGCATCAAGGTGGTGCTCGGCAACAAGACGCAGAAGTGTCATGCACGCCTCAAGATCTCTCACCGTTTACACTCCAATTGATGCACGTGACCATACAGAAAACGCTGCTACTGCTACTACTCTGCCTGCCCCAGATGACACTTCACCAGTCAGATGTAGGCGCAGCTGTCACAGAACAGCCATAGCCAAGGTGAGATTAAAATTCACAGGCATCAATCGCAGTGTCCGGTGTCTGTAAACGGTGAGAGATCTTGGCAGGCACATGACGTTTAGGTGCCACGGAACACTATATTATGAATTAAAATAGCAGAATAAATTATAAAGTAAGGTGGTGAATAAGTGTAGAATTGCACTATTTGCTTATGTGCATCAATCGGCGTGCAAACAGTGAGATGTTGAGGCAGGCGATAAAGCCACTTATTATGGATTAAAAGTGAAGAATAAAATGTAAGGTACAGTGAAAACTAGGTAAATAACTGTAGAATTTTACTGTCTGTTTGATCTCGTGCATCAATCGGAGTGTAAAAAGTGAGAGATCTTGAGGCAGGTGAAAAGCATTTGGTTAATGGTGAATATTGACCTGTTGTGCGTCCTGTTGCCGAGCACCACCTTGATGTAATGATTGACAGGTCGGGGGCGTGATCGTCTCGGAATGCATTTTCAAATCCACATTGACTTAAACTACATTATCGTGGGATATTTGATGAAAATGCAATTGAAATATCTTAAGTGTAAGTCTCAAAGCATTTAAAAAAAATAAAAGACATTTAAATCACCATTTTGCTGCACCTTTGGCTCGGAATGCATTCTGAAATTCTCACTGCATTTTGCTACAATTATCACGTGGTATTATGATGAAAAGGCAATACCAAGTGTCCTAGTCGTAAGTCTAAATGCATTTAGAAAAACAGCATCGAAATAATAATTTTGCAACAGTTTTTGCTTGGACATGCTAAACATATCTGATCATTTTGCAATTTATAAAGCATTAAAATATGTTTTTAATTTGTGTATTAAAACTAGTGTAGGAAATGGCAAATGTAAATTATATAATAAAATTTTCATTTTGCACAAACATTGCACATGCATGAGAAAATGTAAATTTAAATATAGAAAAACATTGCCATTTTGCATATTACATTTCAAAATGAATTATGCTACCTATATGCTTCCATACAGAACAATACAATCAATATCTTTCATTTTAACAAAGTAGCCTGTTCTTCAGAGAGTAAACTTTTTTAGAAAGTTTGCCACTGTCTAGTTCCAATAGAACCTTCTGAAAAAATTCAAACGAGTATCTGAGCTCTTTGGGGTAACTCAGATTAATTGCATAAATTATGGCAAGCAGAAAAACACAAGCCTTCGCAACACCTGCCAATCTTGTCATCACCTCTACGCCTTCCAGCACCATCCCAGTCTGTAAAGAATCATCTGTTGAGCCACCTTTCATGATGATCTTCAGTGTGAGCTGTTCCAGTTCCTCCTTGTTCCCATGAGTATCCTTAAAAAAAAAAAAAAAAAAAGAAATGTAGCAAATGTGTATTTACTTACAACACCACTTGGTATTTTTCAGATTGTTTCTCAGTGCAAAAAAAACACATTGCAATGAAATAACAAAATTAGACAATATTTTGAAATTGACATTTATATTTTAAAATAAAGTGTCTTACAGCCATTAATTTCATTTCTATCTATTTTTGTTTAATTTAATTAACTGTCATTATACAAGTTGTTTATTTAGGTTTGGAGCGTTGTTGATCGATGTCAGATGCTCAGCTCACCTGATAATGCTTGATGAGATTCTCAGGATTTTCAGAGAGGGAGAATTAAGCATCGAATTACAACTTCTCTAGGTTGTTCCACAGGGCTGGTCTGAAAAGTAAAACAAAATGCGGCTTGTTATGATGCATTTTACATTTATGCACTTAGCAGACGCTTTTATCCAAAGCGACTTAGCAAGACTTTATTCAAGCTATACATTTTTTTTTTTATCAGTATGTGTGTTCCCTGGGAATTGAATGCACAACCTTTTGTGCTGCTATCACAATGCTCTACCACTGAGCCACAGGAACACCATACACACAAAATCACAAATATACAGTGATTGCATAGAGTTTGGGAATGAAGGCATTATTTGACCAACTCATCTTTAATGACAATGAAACTGCTGAAAGTAATTAGTAAATAAACAAAATTATTAAATTGTTACCTCCAATTATTCTGTTCTAAGTTCTTGCACCATAACTTGTTGCACAGCTGGATGTATGAAAAGATGGATGGAGAGAAAAACAACAGTATTAGACAGCATAAAACAACTGATAATGCTAGTGTTTAATTTTTTTTATACATTACTTTTGAGGTCAAATCTGGCACTTTCTCCCACTTCAAATATTGCCTCACATAATTCAAATTAAATATAACAGAAACAACACAATGTTAAAATCAAACACTTTAAAACAATGATTTTCAATCCTGGTCCGGAGATCCATCTACCTTGTCAGTTTATGGCGCTCTCTCCAGATCAGTGGCAGAGGGAACGCAGGTTTAAATTTACTGTATGATCATAATTTCGAAGGTTTTATTAGACAGAGGAATCGTTGTCATTTAGGAATAATTTTGCCTGTGTGTCTGAATCGAGCTCACATTAACGATTGTGCATAAATATGGACATGCAGCCAATATATTTTAGAATATAATATAAACCAAACCTCAAAAGTAACAAACTCGACGATTTCATAAGTATTCATAACACGTTTCTAATAACTGAAGCATTATTAGCGATTCAGAAATTCAGTTTAAAAGTTCCTTTTTTGACCACAAACGCAATAAGTGAGTAGGCCTAGAAAGACAAAGTAAAGCTTACCTCTTTTCAGCGTCTACATCACGTTCCGTTTCAGAAAATATCTTCACCCACTAACGTGCACGCACAAAAAAACAAGTGTGCATTGATGGTAAAACGCCAAAATCTAATATTATATTTAGTTTATAAAAAGTTAAACTTACCCCTTCTCACCATCTTCACAAAATGGCTCCTTGGCTGGAAACAGCATTTGCATGTCACGTGGCTCACAGTCAAATACTTAAAGTTTTATGTTAGATTTACTTAATTTTAACATAATTGTAATATTAGTTGATCTGACTTATGTTTTTTTTTATTTTAATTATGCATACATTTAAGTTCACCTTGTAACTTATATTTTTGCGTTACATGCACTATATATGTTAAGTAGACATTGAAAAGTTATGAATACTACGTATTTTGTGTTTAATATATTTACTTTTATAAGTAGTGGTCGTTCAGACAACGAATCGTTTTTTTCAGTGCAGGTTCAGGAAACAGTCCTCCGTTAAATGCGCTGCACACATGCTAATATTTGGGTTGAACTGTTCTGGAACAGTGTTGTAAATACAACTTAACCACTGATTTCCAGTGTTGTGCAAGTTACTTCCTGTAACGGAACTGCCAGACACAAAGGTGAGTGTAGTAAACAGTGAGTTTATTAACAGGATATGGTGAGATAACAGTGGTGAGAGTCTTTGCGTGAGGTAAGTGGCTTTCTAGATGAATAGTGGATAGTGCGCTGGGATTCTGATTGGGTCTCTGTCCATTGGCAGGTTCGTGGCGGATAGGAATCCTGGAGAGCCTGCGAGTCTCTAGAGTCCACAGATGAACAGGTATCTGGTGATGAGAGGCAAGACTGAGGGTGAGTATCATCAGGTAAGTAACACAGGTTAGTATACTCAGCTAGCAGTCCGCTGTAGAGAGTGAAGGTCCGAGTAGTATCCACTAGTCTCAATGTCTTGGCAGCTTTGTGACTTTAAGATCAGACCATGACTGGAGTGAGGAGTGTGCTTAAGTAGAGCAGGGGTGATGAGCTGTGATGATGAGGAGCAGGTGTGCATGATGATTAATCAGGTGCAGGTGAAGGTGATCAGTGATGGAGGAATACGGGCCATTCTGTGACACTTCCAAACTGTTATATATTTTTGATTACTTGTTACTGTTATTTAAAAGTAATTCCTTACCTTACAATATTACTGTCTCAGAATTGTAATGCGTTACATGACTCCTGTATTACTTTTGAGTTACTTTCACCAAAATAACTACAGAAGTAGAACTTAACATTCTAAAATGACAAAATGTACTAGAGCCCTGCACGGGCCTCAAATTTAGGCCCTAGCCCGGCCCGTGTCATACAGAATTACAGACCCGAGCCCCCCCCGGCTTTCTCCCAAAATGACTCATGTTTCAGCTATTAAAATAGTTCAGTGTTGTATGTAATGGCAAAGTGTTAATATTTTGTTTCTTTTTTTTTATCAAGTTAATTTAGAAAACCGTTTGGAGCATTTTTTTGTTCATTAAATAAGTTTTTTCTTTCTTAAAGTAATGACCAAGTGGACAGCGGCAGACCGGCAGGCTGATTATAGCTTATGTTTGATCAATTTAGCCTTCTCAAATCATCATGACTTGCCTAAAATAAAATCTATAAATATACAAAAACAGTTCAAGCATATAACAATGATTAAATGTTAAACTTAGATAAATGTGTGCTGCATCCAGTAATTTGTGCGGAGAGTGGAAGCTAAAGCGCAGGACATGGAGGCACCAGCACAATCAATTGCAATTTATTTCAATGGAAACTACTTACGCCATCATTTTTGCTCATAAAGGTAAGAGTAATACATCATTCGGAACTGTAAAGGGTCTACTTTTATGTTTGTGCACTCACAATATCAACAAAATGTCGTGCTTTTATCCTGAACAGGAGCATTTCACAAAAGTGAACCGAAAGACAGCGTATACATGCCTCACAGACATGATAAATATATCTATAGAAAGCTTTAAATTACTACTTAACGAAATAAATAAAAACAAAAACAAAAACTCTTTAATATAATCATTATCCGTGAAGATGCACTTCTCTATAGTCAAGTCAAGTCACCTTTATTTAAATAGCGCTTTTAACAATACAGATTGTGTCAAAGCACTTAACAGTATCAAGTTGGAGGATAGAGTGTCAGTAAATGTATAATAATAAGATTAAACACTCAATTTTCTGTTAATGGCATTTCAGTATTGAATTCAGAGATGTCATTGTCTAGCCCAGTTTAGTAATTAATATCTGTGAAATCAAATTGACGATAATCGCTAGAAATTTCCCTGATGAAAGTTATAACTGAAGCTGAAACGCATGTGCAGAATTTTTTTAAATAAAATGCAAAAATGTAATAAGTACTTTGCAGGTTGACATAAAACTGTAAGGAGTAAAAATTACTGGGGGGGGGGGGGGGGGTCTATTAGAAGTCATTCTAAGTAATTATAATTTTGTACAAGAAGTCGTTATAAATAGTATTTAAGTACAAATCCCCCAAAATAATACTTAAGTAGCAATCATGTAAAAAGAAAACTTTTTTATAAGTATTTATAAGTGTTCCTGTGGCTCAGTGGTAGAGCATTGCGTTAGCAGCGCAAAGGTTGTGGGTTCAATTCCCAGGGAACACACATACTGATAAAAAATGTATAACCATGTATAATGCAATGTAAGTCGCTTTGGATAAAAGCGTCTGCTAAATGCATAAATGTAAATGTAAGTATTTTACAAACCGGTACTACTTCTAATGTCATCACCGTGTTATATGATTGTTTTTCAATCATCACATTTAAAAACAAAAACAAACGTTTGCTCTTTCTTGTGTTTATAAAACATAGAACACTTAAAAATGTAGTCGTTAAATAAAGGTATGAGGAAGAGAAATAATATAAATATCTGGGCAAGGAGGAAGAGGCTGTGTCAAGAAAGCTGAAAATCCTCCTGTTGTCTTGTCTGTCAGTTTGATGGTTTAATTTCACCTGCTGCTCAACATCTCACAGTTTTAAGAGTATATAAGACATCATCAGACACTAATCGACCAGAAGCGAAACACACGGGCAGAAGAAGAAAATCACAACATGGGGATTCACTGCCAGCTGTGTTTTCTTGCAAGCCTGCTGCTTGTTATTCATGCTGGAGCGATTTCACTGCCATCTGACAAAGATGAAGCCATTGCAGAGGTATGTTTTTTTTTCATGTAATACTTGTATTTGCCTGTTTTGCAATTGCCCATAATTTGTCCATTAATTCCTTGTTTATTTGCCTTTTAGGATTACCTGAGAGACTTCTCCAATCTGGAAGACCCTGCCAGTTTTCTCCCAGTAGAAAAGATTGATCCACTGTCTGAAGGGGTGAACAATAAGGAGAAGTTTTTTGTCTCTGGAATGCAAGATAAAAAACTGAAACTGAATTGGAAGAAGGTGTACGGGTGTTTCATACAATTTGTGTGGTGTGCAATATAATGAAAGCAACTTTTCAAGAAACCAATGAAAGTAAAGTTTGAAACTGAATAAAATGTCTTTGAAACTGAAGAAAATACATAAATAAATAGCAGGCAAAATATTTGACTTTGTTTTTACAGTTTTTTCAAAATGCTTACACAGTTTTTGAAACTATGACTCCCTTTCTCAAAACTCTACACACAAAACCACAACACACACACAACATGCAAATCGTCACACACATCTTGCAAAAGCAAACACTTCTTTCAAAACTATTTTAACTCTTCTGAAAATGGTATCTTTGCGTAGGAACTCTACACACAAGCATAAAATAATTAGCCACATACATGCCAATGTGAAAAATGTAAAACACTGCTCTTGTGTGTTTTTTGCTTGTTCAGAGTGCAATGGAGTACACAGGATTTTGTCATATCACTTGCAGATACATATCATATCAGATGCAAATGCACATATACACTGTATATACAGTGTATATGCACCATTGAGGAATTTTACACAGTTATGCAAATGAACTGAATCACTGCTGAACTGACTTGAGCTGTATAATGACATATTGTGAAGCTGCTGCGAAACAATCTATAGTATTGTACAAAGCACTTGAGAAATAAAGGTGACTTTCTGACTTGGCGTGTATGCATATTCCATTTATATGGGGCAGTCGTGGCCTAATGGATAGAGAGTCGGACTTGTAACCCGAAGTCCGGCAGGAATTGTCGCCGGGGGAGTGAATAACTAGCACCCTTGAGCAAGGCACCGAACCCCCAACAGTTCCCCGGGGCCGCAGCATTGGCTGGCCACTGCTCTGGGTGTGTGTGTTCACTGCTGTGTGTGTGCACTTGGATGGGTTAAATGCAGAGCACGAATTCTGAGTATGGGTCACCATACTTGGCAACACGTCACTTCATTTATACAGGTGCATCTCAATAAATTAGAATGTCGTGGAAAAGTTCATTTATTTCAGTAATTCAACTCAAATTGTGAAAATTGTGTATTAAATAAATTCAATGCACACAGACTGAAGTAGTTTAAGTCTTTGGTTCTTTTAATTGTGATGATTTAGGCTCACATTTAACAAAAACCCACCAATTCACTTTCTCAAGAAATTAGAATACTTCATAAGACCAATAAAAAAAATTTTTTTTAGTGAATTGTTGGCCTTCTGGAAAGTATATTAATTTACTGTATATGTATTCAATACTTGGTAGGGGCTCCTTTTGCTTTAATTACTGCCTCAATTCGGCGTGGCATGGAGGTGATCAGTTTGTGGCACTGCTGAGGTGGTATGGAAGCCAAGGTTTTTTTGACAGTGGCCTTCAGGTCATCTGCATTGTTGGGTCTGGTGTCTCTCATCTTCCTCTTGACAATACCCCATAGATACTTTATGGGGTTCAGGTCATGCGGGTTTGCTGGCCAATCAAGCACAGTAACACCATGGTCATTGAACCAGCTTTTGGTAACTTTGGCAGTGTGGGCAGGTGCCAAGTCCTGCTGGAAAATGAAATCAGCATCTCCATGATGCTTGTCAGCAGAAGGAAGCATGAAGTGCTCTAAAATTTCCTGGTAGATGGCTGCGTTGACTGTGGACTTCAGAAAACACAGTGGACCAACACCAGCAGATGACATGGCAGCCCAAATCATCACTGACTGTGGAAACTTCACACTGGACTTCAAGCAACATGGATTCTGTGCCTCTCCACACTTCCTCAAGACTCTGGAACTTTGATTTCCAAATGAAATGCAAAATTTACTTTCATCTGAAAAGAGGACATTTGACCACTGAGCAACAGTTCCGTTCTTTTTCTCCACAGCCCAGGTAAGATGCTTCTGACGTTATCTCTGGTTCAGAAGTGGCTTGGTAGCCCTTTTCCTGAAGACGTCTGAGCGTAGTGACTCTTGATGCACTGACTCCAGCTTCAGTCCACTCCTTGTGAAGCTCTCCCAAGTGTTTGAATTAGCTTTGCTTGACTGTATTCTCAAGCTTGCGGTCATCCCTGTTGCTTGTGCAGCTTTTCCTACCCAAATTCTTCCTTCCAGTCAACTTTGCATTTAATATGCTTTGATACAGCACTCTGTAAACAGCCACACCTTTCAGTAATGACCCTCTGTGACTTACCCTCTTTATGGAGGGTGTCAAAGTTCGTCTTCTGGACCATTGCCAAGTCAGCAGTCTTCCCCATTATTGTGGTTTCAAAGAACAAGAGATACCCAGAATTTCTACTGTAGGGATGGTCATTAATTGAAACTCAAATGTAAATATTCTAATATTTTGAGATACTGATTTTTGACTTTCATGAGCTGTAAGCTCTAATCCTCAAAACTATGTTTTTTTTTAAATGTTTTACTTTACATGTAATGAATCTAAAATATATTAAAGTTTCACTTTTTGTAATAAGTTACAAGAAAACTTATTCTAATTTATTGAGATGCACCTATATATATATATATATATATATATATATATATATATATATATATATATATATATATATATATATCATCACGCACACATACACACACACACACACACACATTCAGATTGATGGGTTATTGGTCCATACACAACTAGAAATGTTTCTGTGTTTGTAAAGGCATCTCTCTCACTGACTACTTCGTCCCGATCAGATTCAAAATGGTCAAAACATGATCTACATATATAAGATCTACATTTTCTCTGATCCTTCCATTAATGCCGATCGTCTTGTATTCGGACCCGTAAGACCCGGAAGTCCCGTAACTCTTTCAGGACAGGCGCTAGGGCTTTCCTTACCGTAATATACCTAGAACACGGATTGCCGTAAAAACTCATCAATGGCGGGGAAGCGTTGTCTCTTAATTGACGAGATGTTCCAAATTGAGTCTTTTAGTTTTTTTCTAAAAGTCGGCGGTCTCCCTTTTCTGCTGGTATGAAATTATATCTTTAAACTCCCCGTGAAATTGTCAAATGTCTCTAAGCGGGTGCTTTTTGGCCTGGCACTTAATTAACAAACACAATTTGAGTTCCAATAGTTTTTTTTGTAAATTTTTATTGTCTTTTGATGAACAAAACAACATCCATTCAAACAAACAAGCAGAGAAGGGGGAGCAACAGACATATTATCAATAATTTTACAATCTGAAAAAAAAATTCAGGAATGAATGAGGGGATAGGAGAGTTAACTTTAACACTGTTAATTGGCATTAAAGCAGATTTGATCCAGTTTATCTTGTACCCCGATAAACTACTAAAGTGATCAAATTCCTTAATTATACCGGTTATTGACTTATCAAAATGATCTAAATATAAGATAATGTCATCAGCGTACAACTAAATAATATGATTATGGTCATGAATCTTAATCGATAGAACGTCAGAGTTCCTAATGGCTTGTGCTAGTGGTTCAAGGGATAAACAAAACAATAAAGGGGAAAGTGGACATCCCTTGTTCCACGCTCAAAGGGAACGTGAATAATATCACCGAAACCAAAACACTGCAGAACTGCCCACATATTGTTCCACTCTAGCTTGTCAAAGGCTTTTTCTGCATCAAGTGAAAAAAACACACAAGGACTAGGAAGAGAGTCTGCAAAATCAAGTAAATGAAACAGTCGACGTATATTATCGGATGCGTGAAGCCCCTTAATAAAACCGGTTTGGTCCACTTTGATTAAGCTATGAATTACTTTCTCCATGCGAGAGGCAAGAGTTTTAGCATAAATTTTAAATCACATGGGATGAGTGATACTGGTCTGTTGTTGGAGCAATCTAGCGGATCTTTACCCTTTTTAAGAAGCAACGATATCAAAGATGTTTTTTGGTGTCTATGAAATGTATAATTGCAAAATTAAATGAATCAAGCATGAGAGTCCCTACAACATCCCATGTTTCTAGGGATGCAACGATTATAGGTTTTGTTGGTATGATTATAGTCTGAGGAATAATCACGGTTTCATGATTATTACGATTATTATGCATTTATTCATTTCACAACATAAAATCACATAAATACTTAAGATATAATGTGTTATTTATCAGAAGGAAGGAAGGATCAGAAGGAAGATGGCGGCGCGTTCAGACGCAGCGGCTGCTCCAGGTCCCAAAGACGGTGCTTTTATGTCTTTTAATGTCGTCTGTTCGTCTCCAAATAGTGTAAATCTACCGCTAACCCATAAGGAAAAACACATATATGATCGCCGAAGCCTTTTGGACATCGGCAACGCGTACAAACACCAACTCTCTCAGGCGGCTACTGAGAAGCTACGAGGCCTTTGTTTACTGCTGGAGCTGGACCTCGAGACCGCGGCCTCGCCTACTGACGCTACCCGCACAAGGCAGCGTCGCAAGCGGTGTGAGAGAGGACGGAAGCGCGGTAAACGCGGAGGTATACGAGCCAGGCTAAGGGCTAACCCCACAAGAGCGGCTCTCCCAACACTCATGCTCTCAAACGTTCGCTCTCCGGAAAACAAACTGGACTTAATTCAACTCACTCGGTCTACACAGCATGAGGCAAGGGATTGCTGTGTGTTTGTTTTCACCGAAACATGGCTAAACAACAACATCCCGGACTCCGCCATTCAGTTACACGGATTAAACTGCTACCGAGCAGACAGGGACTCATCACTGTCTGGTAAGACCCGCGGGGGTGGCTTGTGTGTTTATATCAACAGAGAATGGTGTAACAATGCTGCGGTAATATCAAAACACTGTTCATCGCTGGTGGAGTTTATGTTTGTGAAGTGCCGACCGTTCTATCTGCCGCGGGAGTTCACGGCCATTGTTATTGCCGCGGTTTACATACCACCGTGTGCAAACGCTAAGGACGCGCTTCGTGAACTGTACAGCGCCATCAGCGAACAACAAACAAATAACCCCGACGGCTTTTTCATCATAGCCGGTGACTTTAACCACGCAAACTTAAAGACAGTTTTGCCAAAATTCTACCAACATGTGAATTTTGCGACAAGGGGAAACAATACACTGGATTTTGTTTATACAACAGGGAAAAACGCATACAAAGCTGAACCCCGCCCCCACCTCGGGTACTCGGATCACATCTCTGTTATGCTAATCCCAGCATACAGACCACTTCTCAAGCTTGCCAAACCGGTTCAAAAACTTATCACAATTTGGCCAAATGATGCTACCTCAACACTACAGGACTGCTTTCAGTGCACAGACTGGAACATGTTTAAAGAGGCAGCCACCTACAACAACCACACAGACCTGCATGAGTACACTGAAACTGTGACTGCTTACATCAAAAAGTGCATTGATGATGTGACAGTCACCAAGACCATCACCACACGTGCAAACCAGAAACCATGGATGACAGCAGAGGTTCGTGGGCTGCTAAAGACCAGAGACGAAGCATTCAGATCAGGAGATAAAGCGGCCCTCAAAACAGCAAGAGCCAATCTGTCCTGTGGCATCAAAAATGCAAAACGGTCATATGCTCAAAAAATCAACAATCACTTCACAGACAGCAGAGACACACGGAGCCTGTGGCAAGCCATTCAGACCATCACTGACTACAAGCCCCCGCCACAGGCCTGTGATGAGGACACATTCCTCCCCGATGCACTCAACCACTTTTATTCACGGTTTGAAATGCAGAATGACACACCTGCACAAAAACTGCCCACACCTCCCAATGACCGGGCGCTTTGTCTGTCTCCAGCCGACGTAAGGAAGACCCTATCTAGGATTAACCCACGCAAGGCTGCGGGTCCTGACAACATACCTGGCCGTGTACTGAAAGACTGTGCTGCACAGCTGACGGATGTCCTAACAGATATCTTCAACACCTCGCTGAGCCAGGCAGTCGTCCCCACATGTCTCAAATCCACAACAATCATACCGGTACCAAAGAAATCACCTGTGTCCTGTCTAAATGACTACCGTCCCATAGCACTGACTCCAATCATGATGAAGTGCTTTGAGAGGTTAGTCATGCACAACATCAAAAACAGCCTCCCCAACACACTTGACCCGCTGCAGTTTGCATACCGTCCAAACCGCTCTACGGACGATGCAATATCCTCCACCCTCCACCTGGCTCTTACCCACTTGGAACAAAAAGACTCCTACGTTAGAATGCTGTTCATCGACTTCAGCTCAGCATTCAACACAATTATCCCACAACAGCTCATAAATAAACTAAACCTGCTGGGCCTTAACAATTCCCTTTGCAATTGGATCCTGGACTTTCTAACCGGAAGACCTCAGTCAGTCTGTGTCGGCCACAACACCTCGAGCACTACCACACTGAGCACAGGTGCCCCACAAGGCTGTGTGCTCAGCCCGCTGCTCTTCACGCTGCTGACCCACGACTGCACTGCCAAGTTCAGCTCCAACCACATCATCAAGTTTGCTGATGACACAACAGTGGTAGGTCTCATCAGCAACAACGATGAAACGCACTACAGAGAGGAAGTGGCACAGCTGGCTGAGTGGTGTGGCGTTAACAATCTGTCCCTCAATGTGGAGAAGACAAAGGAGGTTGTGATGGACTTCAGGAGAAACTCCGTTGACCACCCCCCACTGACCATCGACAGTTCAACTGTGGAGAGAGTCAGCAGCACTAAATTCCTGGGGGTGCACATCACAGAGGATCTCACCTGGACCACCAACACCAAGTCACTCTCCAAGAAGGCACATCAGCGCCTACACTTTCTCCGCCGGCTGAAAAGAGCAAGTCTCCCACCACCCATCCTCAACACATTCTACAGGGGCACCATCGAGAGTGTGCTGACCAGCTGCATCACTGTCTGGTACGGGAACTGCAGTGCTGCTGACCGCAAGACCCTCCAGCGGACAGTGAACACGGCTGCTAAGATCATCGGTGCCCCTCTCCCATCCATCCTGGACATTTTCCTTGCACGATGCTCCAGCAAAACCAACAGCATCGTGAAGGACCCCACCCACCCCTCCCACAGTCTCTTCCAGCTCCTACCATCAGGAAGACGGTACCGGAGCATCAGAGCCCGCTCTGCCAGACTGCTCTACAGCTTTTTCCCCCAGGATGTGAGAGCCCTGAACTCAAATCACCCCGCCCGCCTCTGAAACCCCATGCAATCCCCTACCTCCTGAAACATGGTCCCCCCCCCCTCCCCTCTCCCCTCACCAAACATCCCCCAACCTTACCACATCAGCGAAAAAACTGTAAACTTTTTTTTTTTTTTTTTTGTGCAATCCAAGTGTGCTACACACAGGTGAGTGGGCCTGTACAAAACCACCTGTAGTAATACACTCTCCTCTATGCACTAGACACTTTTCTTAACACTATGTGTACACAATCCCACAAAAGACTCAGCAATATATGTATGTTTACATGCTCATGCACCACTACAAACCATCTTGTACTGTTCCCCAGCCAGCTGCTGACTCACAATGTTTCTCTCTGCACATGTACAGTATTTATGTGAAGCATTCGCATAGTTTGTATAGTTTGTATTTTTTTTATCTTTATCTTTAGTTGTACAGGGTAAACATTTAGGGTAAACAGATTGTATAGTTTGTATTTTCTATCTTTATCTTTAGTTGTATAGGGTAAACATTTATATATAGTATACCTAGTCAAATCTGTCAGTAGGTTAGTTGTGTATAGGTTTATAGTGTTTTACTTCATTGTTGTATGTCTGTATTTATGTAGCACCGTGGTCCTGTGAGGCACGACATTTCGTTCCACTGTATGTCCCCACATGCAGCGGAATGACAATAAAGCTCAACTTGACTTGACTTGACTTGACTTATTGCTGCCTTTTGAAACAGAAATAACACAGTAACCAATAATACAGCACAAAATAATAATACTAAAGAAAAAAAAGTCCATCTCTCCTATTGGAATTAAAAAAGGTGACCTCTGCTCTGTAAACATCCATGTCAGTATTTCCCTTTTGAATATAACAAATGGAAATAGATCACAAATGTATTTGGTGTTCATTTTGTATATTCTTTCTACATTTCTTTTGGACCTGAGGTACAGAACTTGGAAAGATGGTGAAAAAAAATTGACTTATGAATAATACTATAACAGGGATGATAAATCACAATGTTAATTAAGTATTAATGTTAGTCTTATATTAATAAGTTTATTTATCCCACAGAGGACACTGTTACTAATGAGGGGAATAAACTAAACTATTATTGTAATCAACTGTCATCCATACTTATTTATTTTAATAATCTTTATTCATCCGATTTTACATACGGCCTGAGAAAATCATGTCTATTATTTTGGTTTGTGAGATCGAGATCGAGCAGCCCACACAAACATTTAGGAGGACAGAAACTTGTTGTCAACACTGCCCAGCGACTTTCATTAATAAAATAGCTTAGATATTGGATCGCTACATTATATTAATCAGCAAAGAGGCGGTAAAATGACTGTTTAAATAACTAAACTCAAATCTTCATTGTTTGTAGTGCAGATGCAGGTAGGCTAATTCACACACGCAACTCTCTCTCTCGCGCGCGCGCTCTCTCTGTCTACACTATTTCATCTCTGTCTGAAGCGGGCAGAATGCTAGAGATAACGAACTTCGCGTCAGGTGGTCCTTGCCTTCACGTCGTGCATTAAAATCGTTTATTGCACAGCGAGAACAGGTTGGCTAGCCATGCATTATGCCTCATGTATACTCTATAACAGCAATTTTTACGGCAATATTTAAATGACGCCCTGGTCATTCTTGGTGTACAAAATGGTCCCACACTATCGACTTAATTCATTCTCTGGTGGAAATAAAGGATCGCTGTTTGGTTCCTCTGTCATAGTTAATCTAGTGTGTGTAGTAGCCTCCGTGTCTCTGATAAGCACGGCATTTTAAGCTGGTGCACCACTAGTGTAACTTTGTTTTCGTTTTGCGCAAGTTGCAACAGTTCCATTCCGTGCAACAGAAACACTCGGTGTAGCAGAGCCTTTACGATTAATTAACCGTGACGTTTTAAAGCACGGTTAATAGTAAAACCGGTTAATCGCTGCATCCCTACATGTTTCTAAGTATAATTCAGGAGGGAGGCCATCTAGGCCTGGCGATTTACCCTTCTGGGGCCGGTTGCACCAGCTAGACGTAAAAAAGCTGGGTGTAAGCTCTATGCTGGGCTTTGCAACGTCCAGCTTTACGATAAATATTTACACCTATTGCACCAACTAAAACTACGATCAGGCGCAACTACGCCCGGTGTAGACGATGCGCGTCCCTGCTGACACATTCTCCCGCAGTTATAGATATAGCGGAGACGACGTTCATGCTGCAATGGCTACTACTAATATAGAACTGAATTGCTCAAGACATCATAACAAGTGAAGCCATGATTTCACTGAGTAAGCATTTTCTAACAAGTCCGCGTTTTTATATCTGAAGTCTCCTTGCATGTTCCCATGACAGATTTCTTCAAACAAACATTAAAAATGAAGGCGGCAGGCAGTAAAAGTAAATGAATGCAGTAAAATATAATGAATGCAATACAATGCAATACAAGGCGGCAGTAAAATATAATGAATGCAATACAATGCTTCTTATTTTATCTAGCTGACTATAGAGTTTATGTATAATGAATGTCTTTCCTGAGGTAAATGTGACTTTATGTGACATTGTGTGTCTTTTTGTGGCTGAAAACCCACATTTATAGTTTGTATTTTGTGATAAAACTGACCAAATTTGAAAGCTGATACTTTTTTCTGATTAAAAGTAACAAAGCACAAAACTTACTGTGATTATTGGATGGCAGGCACGCTACAAATAATGAATGGAATTAAAGATGTGAAATATTTCCAAGCAAGATGTGGAATGGTAGGTTACATTTCTTTTAATAATCCCAGATCATATGTAATATTTTACTGCATAATTACAAGCTGTACATAAATATTTTTTTTATCAGTTCAATTACTGTCGGCAGAGTGTTATAGGCTTAAAAGGCTTTTTAGTGCTTCGTGGAGCTCCTCCAAACTTAACGGGGCCTCCAAAGAATCTTTATCCATCTGTGTGATCCGAGGCAATTCTAATTTATCCAAGTACTCTTTACAAACCGACTCATCAAAATCGGTTTCAGTTTTGTAAAGATTTGTGTAAAAACCTTTAAATATGTTGTTTATTATCATAGGATTTGTGGTTACCTGGTCATCCGAAGATTTTATTGCACTGATGAATGTCTTAGACTCACATTCCTTCAGTCTGAGGGCCAATAAGTGGCTAGGTTATAGATTCGAAATAATATTTTTGCCTCGTGAAATAAACTCTGCCTTTGATTGTGAAAGTAAGTCATATTCCTCTTTCAAGGAGGACAATCGTGTAGCTTGTTGTTCAGAACATTTTTTTGTAAGTTTTGTAATAATTGGGTCTTATTTTCTAATTGTGTAAATTGGCAGGTTTTCGCTTTGGCAAGAGCAGAAGAAAAAGATATACAGAATCCTCGTATTGCACACTTCGTCATCTCCCATAATATTTGAAAGTCTACATCACAAGATATATTAATTTCGAGAAACTCCTTTATATGATCTTTTAGTGAATTGATGAATGTCTGATTATATAGTAATGATGTGTAAAGACGCCATCTTTGGGCCTTGGTCTTAATGTTGGAAAGGTGAACTTTACATAACACTGCTGAGTGATCAGACAATAAAATCGGTAATATAGAGATGAAAGAGTGAGATGAAATTAGAGATGGGCTGAGAAATATGTAATCTATCCTGGAGAAAGTCTTATGTCTGTTAGAAAAAAAAGTGAAGTCCTTAGATGTAGTATTCTGAACTCTCCACAGATCGATCACATTAAGTTCAGTGATAAATGTATTCAATAACTTAGAGGATGGGTTAGCTGTAGTATCAGGGTGAGATTTATCCAGTGCAGGATTTAAGACAGCATTAAAATCACCACCCATTACTATAGGACAATCTGCTCAAGTCAAATATAGGAAATATTTGTGAAAAATGCACTGTCTGTCTCATTCGGGCAGTAAATGGAGACCAGTGCTAATCTGTCATTATGTATTTTACAACGTATAAAAACAAATCTACCTTCATCATCATTCCCGGTATGTTCAATAGTTAAATGTAACTTCCTATCGACTAAGATAAGCACCCCCTTAGTTTTATTACGAGCACAAGAGAAGGCTGCCAGTCTGTAATACTTGTTTTGAAAATGTGCCACATCACATTGTTTTAAATGGGAATCTTGTATCAGGGCACAGGGAATCGGTTTACGGTGCAAATACTCTAATATCCGGGTACGCTTAATAGGAGAATTTAGGCCATTCACATTCAATTATAAGATATCCAGAGCATGCATTGTGTGCTCGCAATGCCAAGATTATGTTTAAGTGGAGAGAAACAAAACCAATGCCATACTGCCAGTGACATGTAAAGGTTATTTAGATACCAATACACCTAGATGCATAATCCTTTTAAAAGGAAGAAAAAACAAATAAAAGTATTGATGTCTGTTAAAGAGCATAGAATAAAACAAGAAAAAGGAACGACAGACAACTATGTACAAAAGCCAAAGCAGACCGCACATTACCGAGAGTGTAGGTCTGCAGAAACAACAGAAACAAATGTCGATGTGTGACCAGTCCACTTCAACGCAAGACATGTCCCCAAAAGGCCCACTGAGCCAAAAGCGTAGCCTGCTCTCCATTAGCCCGAATAACAACAATAATAATAAATAAAAATAACTAAAATAAATCATTAATATTTACCAGTCAGGGGACGAGCGTACAGGACAGGGGCACGATTCCAAAAAGAAATGAACAAGTGTCCATAGACAGCTTGTTATTGTCCTCTTCAGGGCAGTTAGGATCACCACAGACCTCATCGTTAATTTTCCCTCGTTGAGCTGAAAGGATGGAAATGGTAGCTGTTGTCTTCCTGCTGCATTGTAGCGCTGCAGAATACGTCTTCAGTGACAGTGAAGTAACAAAATCCTTGGCCTTTTGAGGAGTGTTGAACATCATCTGCTCACCTTTGTGCCGTAGTTTAATTGCCGCCAGATAGGTGAGGAATCTTCAATGCTCCTATCTTCAATGTCTGTAATTTTTCCGGTGAGTTGTTCCAGCTGATTTCTTAAGTTGGTGACTCTCCTCCTATCCTCACGTGCAGCTGTTTGAATGGAATCGACCCGATCACGTGTCTGTTTTGTTGCGATGGCTAGCTTTTCAACTTCTGCTTTTAGCTCTTTTGCAGAATCGTTGGTCGTTTGTATATCCAAACGATCACGGAGTGCTGGGGTCAGTACAGAGTCTATCGCTTCTCTTACAGTCGAAGCCACAACCGAATCGAGAGTACTTTGTTGCTCTTTAAGTGCTAGCTTGATACCGTTAGCTATAGCAGTGTCGAGATCCTCTCTGGAGATGTGGACTCTTTCTTTTCCGCTTGTCCTTGACTGCTGAGGTACTGGCTCAAAATTTACTGACAGGACTAGGGCTGCACGATATATCGTTTCAGCATCGATATCGCGATGTGCGCATCCGCAATAGTCACATCGCAGGATGTGCGATGTTTAGTAGGCCTATACTTTTCGTTATATATATATATATATATATATATATATATATACTGATGGTTTTCTTTGCTCACACACAGACACTGCATCTACACCAGACGCGACAGCTGTACAGAAATATCCATTTTTAAATAAATTTAGTAGCAGAGCTACTGCAAGATTTCAGTGCTGGAGATCCATTTATTCTTTGCTGAAACTAACGTGTCGTCGAAGAGAGCGCTGATCACGGTTGCTTAGCAACGGCAGAAGCCACGAACTCACAAGCTCCAGAGCGCTTTGGAAAGAAGGAGAAAGCAGCACGGCTGGTGTTTTCCACGCGTTTTTAGCCACGACATGTGAACGGCCTATGGCCACAAAGTCTGACTACACTGGACGCGACAAAGCTACTGTTACAAATCATTTGAACTTTTGTGTCAGTACATCATAAATAGAGCGAGGCATCAGTTAGAGCAGGGATTTAGACCGGGATTAGAGCGGGGATTTGTCGTGCCGTGCATGCATCCAGTGTAGACAGACAGCATCACTGATTATGGGTTCTACAGTATTTTGTGGCGTCTCGCGTGTCAGGTGTAGACAAGGTAAGAGCCACGCATTACAACCAGATTATGGTTGTAATCTGTTTATATTCTATGCTGATTTACTCACCTATAAAATCACCCCAATCATTGATTTTTTTTTTTTTTTTTTACAAATAGAGATTAAAATCATCTGGTGATTTTTTTTTTTTTTTTTTCTTCATATATATGCAATATATATTGCAGAAAAACAAAATATCGCAATGTGAGTTTTTTCCAATATCGTGCAGCCCTAGACAGGACATATACAATTTCTGACAAAGTGAGCAGAGCGAAGGACAATGTGTGCATTGCTGCCGAAGGGTCATCCTCCGAGATCCGACAGTTATTTTATTTGGAATAACTAAGATAATCAATATAACAATAAAACTATTTTATTTCCAGATTGGTTTAACAACAACAACAAGGTTTCTGAATTCTTAGCTTGTCACCCCACAAGACTTTACTATAATGATGCCATCCCCAGTAAAGCTATTGCAAACAATTAAATAAATAAATAAAAAATAAAATAACCTCACCTGATTTGTGTTACCCTCGTTTACCTCTGTCACATTGTGATCCTACAATAGGGAAGTTTTTTTTATTTTGCAGTTCTTTCCTCAGAAATAAAAAAGATTCAGCAAATCTTTCAGAAAGAAATAATTACTGTCTCTTCTGTCATATTGTAATGGGTTAATTAATGATATATATAAAGGAAAGTAGTGTGGTCTACAAATATTAAATGGCATCACAGATTGGTTATTGTATCCACACAGCTACTGGGGAAATTCACCACTTGAGTAAAGTTGGTTTTATATTCACACATTCAGACTTCTGCGTTTAATAACTTTCTAATTATATGTGCAATAAAGTTAATGTTTACAAATTCTAAACAGCGACATAATATTTACAACCAACAATTGTCAACCTACAACATTTACCATTTAGCAGTAACCAACAAGTATTGTTTTAATGTCATATTTACTTGTGAATGTCCACTGAATGTCCAATGTAGTGTGATTAACAGAGTCATTGAATGTAGAAGTCTGAATATGCCGATATAAACCAACTTTACCCAAGTACATTCACCTGGCCCAGTGTTTGGTTTGTTTCTTTATGTTTCCTAGCTCTATGTCTACTCATTTTTGCTGTTGTTATTGTTAATGTTTTATTATTATTATTATTATTATTTTTTTTTGTGAATTACAGAGTTGAGTATTCACTTTTTTATATATATTTATCATACTTCAAATTTTAAGCACGTTTAAGTTACGGTATGAAATCCCTTTTTATTCACACACACAAATATAATTGAGATCATATTGTACTTGCACTAAAAGAAGAATATAAGTATTTGAAGCAGTGGTTCCCTGTATTTTACGCTTGTTGCTTGTCACGTAGTCCGGTGAGGATTATGAAGCTGCAGACTCGGAGCCTGCTGCATCCACAGTCCCGCACCTAGAGTCCCGCATTTTCAGACCCCTCGTTTTTCGAGACAGCGCCTCCTATCAAATTGGATCGGAAAAACACATGGATAAACACGTGAATAACCGAAACGTGAGTATCGTCAATCTTAAAATGATTTCGTCAAAATTATTTCTTTTTTAATCAAACTACTTTAAAGCTCATCGATACACCAACATATGAACAGTCTATTTAATATTTGTAATGATAGTTTGTAACAAAATTTGAGCCGTTAATGTATGTTTTTTCGCCTTTTTCCCCCGAAAATATTTTGATAGCTAACGTTAACCTTGGACTTTTTGTAGACAAGCCATTGTAAAAAAAATATTAAAATTAGTTGACATTAAAGTAGACCAATTAAATACATTAAGTGTGTTAATATCAAAGAATTTAATCATTAATTATTTAATCAGATTTACCTTTTTTTAATTACCGGACCCTTTCTCCTAAAACTATAAATTGAACAAATTAATGCCGAAGTAATTATTTTACTTTATATAATTTATGTAGACTACTTAAATTAGTTCTTATAAAACGTAAGTATTAAAATGGATCAATATTAATTTAACTGTGATATGAACTCATAGGCTACAGTTGCCTAATAATCAAATTTGCTATGCCTTCACTATGTATTAACCAGTCTATGGTATTAACATGTGAGCTAGAATGTGTCATTTGGCCTTTTTTGGGGGTTCCTTGTTTTAATTTGTATTGACTGAAATTTGACTATGGGCTCTGTGGGGTGGTCTTAAATTTTGAATTTGAGTTTGACTCTCTCAGTGCAACATGAAGGTAACATTAGCAAACATCTTTTTTTTTTTTTGCTTTTTGAAACATCATAAGACTGTGTGTGACAGTGCAATTGTATGCTGTTGTATTCCAGGGTACACCATACATCGATGCGGTCGCCCCTGCCGAACCCAGCAACATTACCATTGCTTGTACTGCGAGTCCACAATTTTAAGGAAGCCAGATTTTATCACACATTTAGGATCCTGCAAATACAAGCATGCTAAGAGAGCAAGTGCCACTGATGCCTGTAACAGCACACCCACTGCTGTGGCAACTGGTGTTGCACAAGCTACTGCCATTGCTGTTCCAGCTACCACAGCCATCTCTGCCACCTCTGTGGCTCCCATCTCTGTGCCTCCCAGCACTGTGGCTCCCATCTCTGTGCCTCCCAGCACTGTGGCTCCCATCTCTGTGCCTCCCAGCACTGTGGCTCCCATCTCTGTGCCTCCCACTGCTGCGCCATCTACCAAAGCCATCGCTGCCACCTCTGTGCCAACCACCTCTGCCATTGTCAGGCCCGTCACAAAAACTGGCATCCGTGTGGGTCCAAAAGTATTGCAGAAATGCCCCAAATGTAATTTGACATTTTACAAAAAAAATTTAAAAAGGCACATTGAACGAAGACACACAGCAAAAATGATGGACATTTCATCCTCATCCCATCTCAAAAGTGAATGCATAGATCCCCAGAATGGACTGTATGCAGTCCACAAAAGTATTCATGGGGCTTCTACTCCACTCCATGTTCAAATTAAAATATGGGGGGAACAACATCATGTTTCTTGTGAATTAGGTGAGTGCCAAGCTAATATGGAGTTGGCATGGAGAAGTGGACTGCAGTCATACCAGTGTGTACACCTCCGGTCAGTTTCATACTGCAAAACCTTTTTAACCTCGCCCTCACTCAGAGAAGATAGTCTTAAAGAAATGGTGAAAAGCAAGTGGTTTGGGAAAGACAAAATTAAACTGTGTGTTGATCGTCAAACCCTAGCCAAAGAAAATAATGCACCACTTTCAGTTCTGTCAAAGATTGGAGCCCCTCCATCTAAAAAATTTATATCGGTTCATGAGCCAACTATTTCATATTACAGCAGACTAGGCAGAGTCATGGTGTCTTATGATACAAAAAAAAATTCATGGCACTGTCCTTGTGCAAAAACACAGAGATCATGCACGCATAAATACATCGCAAAATGGCACTTATTCCAAACCAATGCAGAACTCTTTCGGAGGGTCCGGAGCACTGAAAGGAGCGGTGAGGAGTTTCAGGTGACAGCAATGGAGGAAAGTGATGGAACTCATGTGGGTGAAAACACCTACCCACCAAAAGATGCTCCAGCAATACAAGGCATGGTACAATACATCTTAATGAACAAAAAGATACCTTCTACTATTCCCAACCATTTGAGACTTTCTTCAGTGGATAAGGAATTTCCACGACACCTAATTCCTGAGGAGACATTGTGCTACCACTGTCCAAACCGCATGGTCCTCAGTGACCCGATCTGCATTACTCAAAAGGCTAAAATTCTTACAACCTCAGGAATTGTCCAAGGTGGAATGAAATGAGAAAAGAAGAATGAGAAAAGAAGCAACATTTGCCTACCAGAAAGTAATTATTTTACCTTATGCGTTTACATTACATTTTACATTTATTCATTTAGCAGACGCTTTTATCCAAAGCGACTTATAAATGAGGAGGTTTTTTGAATGCAATTGAAGACGAAAATAAAGTCACTAACACAATTCTTTCTTCCTTTTTTCTTTGCTTTCTCCTGTTTACAGCAAGATGACAGTGATTAAGGCGATCGTTAAATAAAGTACAGAATTGTTTATTATTGGTGTTTTGTCTATTATTTGAGTTTTGCTTCACATTCAAAATATCAAAAAACAGGTTTTGTAATGTTAGCATGGTATAATGTTAATTAGACCATTATATGTTGAACTGAAAGAAAAAATGGAATTTGAAACATTGTACAAAAACAAACATTGTAGCAATATAATATCACATAATATTTTTCAGAAGATAGTTCAATCTGTATGTGTATCCGTTACATCAATAATTTCCTTTCAATTACACCCACGCTCAAAAAATAAATACTGGGTAATTAGTTAGTTTGAGAACACAATGATTTTTTTTTTTTGCCACATGCATTAAGCAGGGAACGCAAATATTTATTTGGATAACTTTAAATAAAAAGAGACCGTAATACTGCGTTCTAATGTTTTCAATGGCATCTGGGTGCGGTTGGAAAAGGGTGTTATACGATCTTCCGAACAGCAGGAGGCGCTGTCTCGAAAAACGAGGGGTCTGAGAATGCGGGACTCTGGGTGCGGGACTGTGGATGCAGCAGGCTCCGAGTCTGCAGCTTCATAATGTTGAGTCCGGTTCCCACAAAGATTCACGTCTCTGGAAAGCATCCCGTGTGGTTAAACTGCGGTGTGTTGGTATATTTGACCACTCACTGACCGCTCAGTATTGAGTCTTCTTCTTCTCTGATGTTTAACGGGGGCTTGCATCCAAGAGCTTTGCATTACCGCCACCTTCTGGATTATTCTCCTGATGTTACTCCGGTTTATTTCCTTCGGTTTATTCCTCCATCATATTCTCCTCATCAGACCCGTTATAATTAAGAAATTACACATATTTATTCTGTTTTGTCCATCCACACCCCTTTGCAGCATGTTGAGTCTCGCTGATTTATTGATATATGTGATTACAGATTGTGGATTAAATTGTTGTTGTAAAGTCTGCTGTTACTTTCGTTTTCATCCTTCATGGGTTTAACTGTTGAGAAGCAAACAGCTGAAGAGGTTCATCTCGCCTCCTGCTGGACGGGAGCGTGAGTACCAAACCATCTCGCGCTCTCTGTGAGATATATACATGTATATGAAACCATATATTTCATAATTAAAATATTATGGCATATATAAGTGGCACGTCACATATATGTAAATAATTTGCTATGCATATGGCTAATTTGTATATAACACAATTAAAAAAGACATATCTCACATATATTAATAATTATATACAGTATAGGCCTATATATATGTATATTCAATGTCTATAGAAACATACTAATATGATTACAAGATTTGCTGCTCAAATACAGGTTTTTTACAAAAACAAAAAGTCTATAAAATGATAAAATCACATTTCAGCCTTTAAACCATTTTTTAAAGGAGTAAAATGTATAAATTATTAATTTAAGACATAAATATATATTTAGTCTTATATAAAAGCAGGGTGACGTGAAGGAGATGAATTGTTTAATAAAGCTGTTATTTTTGTTTTCTTTGAGCACAAAAAGTATTCTCGTATCTTTGTAAAATTACGGTTGAACCCTGATGACACGTGGATTATTATAATTAAGTTTTTACTACGTTTCTGTGCCTTGATCATAGAAGGACCCTTGCTGTCTATGCAGGGTCAGATTTTCATTTTTGGGTGAACTGTCCCTTTAAATAATAAATAAATGCTGTTTAACAGTGCTTGACCTAATTTAAAAGAAATTAAAATATGTTATTATCGACATTTCCATATATCAGGGTGTAAAGGCCTAAAATATCATTGAGTAAAATATCAGTTAAACATATTGTGTTTTCATATTTAGTCACAAGAGGGAGCTAAAGCATCATTGCATTATGATGATCATGTTGGTGTACAGCATCACCCTGAAAGCAGTCACTGGTGAAATATAATATAGTGCAATATTTGCAGTTGTTCCTAGATAAGTGTAGTTATAACATCTACCAGCAGGAGCAAACAGATCATGCTAAGAGAAGAGAGAAAATACATATACTATGAAACTGCTAAGAAATGCTATTTTATGCATATGTATTTTAAAAGCACAAAGTTACTTTGAGGAGATTATTTCATGAGCCCATCTCAGATGAACAAATGACTTCACTATATCACTATGATCAACATTAAAGACATGTAATCAGAGCTCAGTGAGGATATATTATAAGTCTGTTGATGTTTCCTGATCAAACACACAGATCTCTGAATAACAGAGGTTTGCACAGGAGCTAGTGATGATCAGATCCAATCATAATTAAAATCAGGATCAGGCGCTGATCACATAACTCATAAAATGTGTTTTTAACTGATTATTGAATTAATGATACACTTGTATATCAGTTTTTCATGGGCCTTGCTGTATGTTCTATGATTGATGTCAATTATTTTACAGTTTGTTTTGTTTTTATTGAAAGTACCATCTAGACAAGCTTTTATTGTGATTCTAGTGCTGCCATGAATAAGCTTTTTATATGCTCTTCATCTTTTTCAACACACGATGGCAGCAGATGGAAATAGACAAAATAGAAATGTGAAACGCTGGGATCCCTGTCTTGCACTTTAAATGTGTAATTTGTGCAATAAAAATGTTAAAAAAGACAAGAGAAACATATCAACATGATTGTCATATTAATATAAAAATGATCAAAGAAGCAATGATCATTAGCAAATTGTCCTGATATGATATCAGCTCCTAATGGACTAAAATATCAGTGTGAGAGAGTGATATATATATATATATATATATATATATATATATATATATATATATGTGTGTGTATATGAAGAAAGAGGACTTTAAATATCTGTTGATAGGACTTGAATATCTGTTGATATTTCCTGAACAAACACAGATACTGAGGTTTTCACAGCAGCTTCTGCTGATGGTGATCTGGATCAGGCAGTGATCACATAACTCAAAACATAATTAAGGAAAAATATATTTTTAACAAATTACAGAAATATTAAATAGTTAGCATGCACTTAAAAAAAGGTAAAAACATTTTTTTTCCCCTCACATATCAGTTTTTAAGGCCTTTGACTGAAAAATAATGTTGATTTTCCATGTTCGGTCACTAGTTGATGCTCCAACAGAGTCTTTAGGAGAGACGCACTGTCTGTACACCATTAAACTGAGTTAACATGACTGAAACTGATCTTTTAATAAATTTAATATCACATCCCAGCCAGCAGACTTATATGGGGCCCAGATGGGTGGCACCTGGGCTCTGTAACTATGTAGCTGGGATAATGTTAAACTCTCTGAGGGTGATGTTTGACCTTTTGACCTTTAGTCTAAACCATTTACACAGTGACTTTCAGAATCACAATAAACAGTCAAAAATCAATTGTAAATGGTTCAAAATTGACATAAAATTGTTCAAAACAGTAATGCTGCAGAAGTGAGTCATCAGAACTCATTTATCTCTTCAGTCGTCAAACACAGATGTGTGGGTCCTGTACAAGGTCTCATTATCTGTATAACAGTGGTGGACTGGCCATCTGGAGCACCGGGAGTTTTCCCAGTGGGCCGCTGTACAATGTGGGCCGGCCCATTGCGTAAATATATATATATATATATATATATATATATATATATAAATGAATTATAGTAAGTGTACGTAGACTATATTCCTCCATCGGCCCAGACCAATGGCCCGAGCGACCCATTTGAGTCAAAAATTATGATTAATATAGCCTGCTGAAGACTTTAACTTTCAAGTGCCATGATTAGTGATATACAGTATATTAATAAAAATATAATTTGCTCACATGCATTATTTTATATACACACTGGCGATCAAATGTTTGAAATAATGAAGACTTTTTATTTATTTAGTTTTTGAAAGAAGGATGAATTTTTTGGTCAAACATATAGAACAAATAATAATATGAAATATTACACTTAAAATAATTGTTTTCTATTAAAGATATTTTAAAATGTAATTTATTTCTGTGATCAAAGCTGAATTTTCAGCATCAGTCTTCAGTGTCACATGATCCTTCAGAAATCATTTTAATATGCTGATTTGCTGCATAATTATTATCAGTAATTATTTGTGATCAATTAACCTATTAATAATGGTTTTCAGTATTATCAATACTGAAGACTGTTTTCACTTAATATTTTTGTGAAAACTGATATACTTTTTAATGATTATTTGCTGGATACAAAGTTAAAGAACAGCATTTATTTGAAATATAATTAATTTGTAATAAGTATAAATAACTTTACTGCCACTTAAATCAATTTAATGCAACCATGTTGAATAAATTATAATAATATTACTCTGACTAAATAGTAATGTATCACATTTTCCATAAGAAATATGAAGCAGCACAACTGTTTTCAACATTGATAAAAATCAGAAATGTTTCTTGAGCAGAAAATCAGCATATTATTATGATTTCTGAAGGACCAATAGAAAGGCACCAGTCCTTTAAGTCTTTTAAGCAGAGCATTGTGTCATATGGACTGATATTATATTTAATGTTAGTGATATTAAACTGTCCCTCTAAAATAAATGTGTAAAAATTCTTAGAAATGAATTACTATTTGTCATATAAACCAGAAAAGACTAATTATAATGTAAAAAACATGCATTAATATTAATGATAATAATTTCAATAATAAAAAAATAGATAGGATTTTTATTTCTGAATTGTGTTATGTGTTATCTGGGTTTATGGTGTGGTGTGGACCGGGTGTGCTGGACCGCTCTGAGTCAGAAAGTCCAGGGCCACTCTTTAGCCCCAGTCCGCTCCTGCTGTATACTCTGTTCTGTAATTTAAAAAAAATGTAATATATTGACATGATTTGATTAAATAAAGCAGATCTGAATGCTATTGTTTAGTATTAAAACACAATTTCCAATGCACTGGTCAGTTTCTTCTCTGGTTTTCACACTCCGTCTCTCACACACACGTTCAAGTGCATAAAAGTAGAAGAATCAGGATGTGTTTAGCTCTTCAGAGCTTCGGTTTCTTAAAGAACTGCTTATTAGCATTTGTTTTAGCAGAAGCCATTAAACCACAGTGTGTTTAAAGGTTAACGCCTCTCTACACTTGCAGTTCTTCTCTCTCATCTGCTCTCATTTGATCATTCGCTACCAAATTCACACACATTACATGTTTTGTTGATGTGAATGATTCAGATTGCTGTAGATTCATGTGGTGATTCAGTGACTGATGTGGCTGATGTCGGTGGTTTAGTTGCTCTGTGGAGTTTCATTATGGTCTGTGGAGAGCAGAGAAACACTGACTGAAGCAAACATTGATTTTAACAGCTGAACACAATGGAGACACTTGATCAGGCCAAACATCTGTGGATCAAGAGGTTCAATATGAGAAAATGTGCTAAAATAGTCGTGATGAGATAAAGATCAAACTAAGAGCAGAGTGGAAAATAAACTGAAGAAATGACGAATGTTCACACATGTATTTTTGTGATCGTGTGACTGTGTTCAGTTTTGTCTTCTCATTTCACACTCATTGTTTTTTTTTTTGTTTTTATTTTCACTCCTGTGGTCAGCATCTTTCTAGAACTCATTACAGTTATTTACAATCATTTTTTTCACTAATAACAGGACCTTCATGTCATTTTTCAAAACTCTAGACACAAAACTCAAAACAGTCATTATTTGTAACACAGGCTGGGCTGGATTGGTAATTGGGCATACCGGGCATTTTCCCGGTGGGCCGACGCACTGAAGGAGCCGATGGGAGTTTTTAATTTTTTTTTGTCAAGGACCATCACACAGGGACAGCGAGCAGCCAGTGGCCCATTGGTTTGTCTCCTGTATTGACAGCGTAAACCACCCAATCACATGTGCTATAGACGGAGCGATGAAGTATTTTGCTCTGCCTATATAAAGATCGATTCACCCCAACTTCTTCCTCGTCGGCTTTCCCCACGTTTCACAGCAGCTTTATCAAGAACAGGATTGCTCTGCGGTGAGTGATGCGGGACAAAGAGCCAGACAGGAGGAGGAGAGGAATCGGTAAAGTGCTTGATAGGGACTCGCAATGGAGGCAGGCATCTAACCTATTCTAATGTGCGTGTGCGCCATAAGTGTAGAATACGTAAACACTTTTTAATAAAACGTAAATTCGTCCCACGCGATTTTTTGCCCAAGTCAAGTATAGAGGTTTCCATGAGCCAATGCAAATAAATCTAGATTTAAATTCGAAAAGACACGATAAAAATAAAAATACAGCAAAAGCAGTAATATTGTGAAATATTTTTACTATTTAAAATAACTGCTTTCTATTTGAATATATTTTAAAATGTAATGTATTGCTGTGATTTCAAAGCTGAATTTTCAGCATCATTACTCCATAATGCTCCATCATCTGCATAAAGTGATAATCATATTCCTGTTTTTATTTGATCAAAAACATCATTAATCATTAAATTAAGCAATATTGGGCTAAGTGCACTACCCTGTGGAGCTCCATTTAGAATGTTATAATCTGAAATTTCTTAGAAAGTCTAAAACCCAATTATAAAATGTTCCACCTATACCTAATTTGTTCAGTTTAATTAGCAAGCCTTCCCTCCACAAAGTGTCATAAGCCTTTTCTATGTCAAAGAAGACTGCAAACATGTATTCTTTCATTATATAGGCTTCATTTTCAAATAGTATCAAAGCATCGACTGTAGATCTACTTTTCCTAAATCCACTTTGAAAAGTTGATAACATTTCCCTTTTCTCCAAAATGTAATTCAGTCGCCTCACAATCATTTTGTCCATCACTTTGCGTAGCGCACCGTAGAGAGCGATGGGTCTATAACTACTGTGTTATGTCTTTCCCAGGCTTAGCTAGAGGAAGCACAGTTGCAGTCTTCCATCGCTTAGGAAGATACACTCAATCCATATAATCATACAATTACAGTCATGCTTCTAATGCTTTAAGATTTAATAACTTATCATATCTTTACCTGGTGTTGTATTCTTTGAATTATTAATAGCTGATTTTAATTCAAAATAATTAAACTCATCTTCCAAATTACTATTAAAATCTTGCTGTTTCTTGCAAGTATTTCCATATATACTCATAATTTGCTGTCGTCTTGTTAAGAATGCCTCATCTAAGTTTCCAATGCTATGAGCTTTAGCAAATGTTTGCTCCAACATTGTGACCTTATCTTTATTTGTAATGGCTATCGTCCCACCTTCCTCCAGTATCTTTCTGAAGCTGTTAACTCCATTCATCTTCTTTATCATACGCCAGACTGCTTTTATTTCGGTTTCCCTCTCTATTGTGTTACAGAAGCTTTGTCATGCTGTCTTCTTCGTATTTTTAATAATCTTTATAACATAAGCTCTTTTCTTTTGATAATCTGTGACTGCTTCTGGGGTGAGTGGTCTTTTATTCCTTTCTTTAATTGCTTTCGAGCATTCCTCTGACCACAAGGTACACTCTTTCTTTTACTTGTTCCACTTACTAGCGGGATAGATTGTGATACTGCAATAAATGCATTCACTATACCTATCATCAACACTACCCTCTACTGACAGATTTTCAAATGGTTCTTCTAGGAGCGGTTCTTTCCCAGATCCAGGAGGTGGTTTACATCAGCCAGAAACTCCCCCGCAGAGACCAGGTGTGCGGCGGTCAAGAAAGAGGCCCTGGCCATAAAGTGGGCGGTCCTGGAGCTAAAATACTACCTGTGGGGCCGCAGGTTCACTCTCATCACCGACCATGCACCGCTTCAGTGGATGGCTAAGGCTAAGGACACCAACGCTGGAGTGACACATTGGTTCTTAGCGCTCCAGGGCTTCCACTTCCAGGTGCAACACTGGACCGGGGCCGAGCACAGGAATGCCGACGGGCTTTCCCGGAGCTGGTCCGGATGGGCAGGTCTGACAGGTATTGTGTTTCCACCACCCGTACTGTCCCTGCAACTAGTTGCGTTGTTCCCCATAGGACCAGTTCGACGCTTATGGGGGGGGGATGTGGCGAGTATGCCGAGGGCAGATCAGCGTCACCCTGGAAACACCACTCCTGCATTAATTGCCAACTACGAACAGCTCGTTTGCAATGGCTTTAAAGCTGGGAGGAAAACCACACCAAATGGAGTTACGTGCTCCCTGGAAGAGAGACTAATGTGTGTTTTCTCTTCATCTTCACAGAGTCTGACTGAGCTCCTGGCCATTCTCTACCTTTCACAGAGGATCACAGACACTATCACCATTAGGACCCAGCGCACCTGCACAGAGCACCGTATTTCCACTTCTGTTTAAATAAACCACCCTCCGGGGATTTTGCTGGTAAACTTCATTGTCTGTGTCTGTGTCCTCATTCACCCTGCTACTATATATATATCCTTCCACTTAAATTAGTTTCTCTAAGATATTAAAACAGTATTATAACACATATCTCTCCCAATTTTTGGATGAAATGTCTTCGTTCTGTTTCATATTTCTGAAAACACATCATAACATGTTGTACTGTCTCTACCTGTCCACAGAAATCACATTACCCTGTGCTATGTTCACCCATCTTGAGCAGTGTTTCAGTTAGTCCAGTATCTACAAATCTTAGCCTCGATATTATACTTTCTTCTCTCCTATTCCTCGCTGTGTACATAATTTCTCCCACTTTCCTTTGAATCTTGAAATTTAGAAACTAAAATGAGATTCATTGCACAGCCCAAGCGTATAATCTTTAAGAGTCATTAAAAAACGCATGCCTTACCAAGCAGTAAAATGAAAATGAAGAGGTTTATGTCCTTTACTCTGAAAAGCGAATGCAGATTCTGTGGAAACAAAAACATTTTCCGTCCCTTACGCCTACCTAAAACGTAGGTAGGCGTTTTAGGTAGGCGTAAGGGACGGAAGGGACCCCCCTCCCCCCCCCGTTGCCTGGTGCCCCTGATACTCGGAGACCCTCGTTAGCCTCAACAAACATATAACGCTTTGGTGGACACACAGCCTAGGATTGCAGAGTAGGTTCCCTCAACGATCTTCTTTACCGTGATGTAGGCTAATAATCAGTAGACAAACCATGTCTTGTATTGGTACATAAAAAAGCCAAGTAGGCTACACTATCAACTTAGATAGGAATAATTCAATTTATACAATTCCATAGGAAAATTCAATGTAGGTTACCAATATAGCTACTATATAAGCTAACACAGCTCTTGCTTTTCCTCATCACTAGACACTGAAGTAAATTACCAATAACCAATGACTTCAACACAATCAACATATGAAGTCTTCTGACAAGCGTCTGAAGCTATTCTGTGTAGAGCAGTCTGACTGTGATTGTGAGATAGATAACAGCAGGACATGAAGAAGGTTTTCAGCTGCATGCTTCAACAGACATCAAACAAATGGCCATTTTCCTGCAAAAGCTATTTGTCCACCCGACAGATCAAACCATGCTTCTGAAGAAACACGAGCGCAGCAGGTTTCAGTTTGACTCAGATGCTGCGTTGCTAGAGTCACACCTCAGTAGCACTTGCAATGTGAAATGGCAGACTGCTTTTGCAAAAACTGAATGGTTATGAAACCATTTTAAAATCCCTCAGCTGTTTCAACCCTGCAAACAAGCTTGCACTGGCCCTTTACGGGCTGCCAGCGCAGGGCCCCTGAGAATGTGATCACTGGCAAAGCATTGGCCCCTTAACACTGGCCCTGTGCTGGCAGCCCTGTAAGTGGCCCGTGAAGGGCCAGTGCAGGCTGCTATTTAATATTTAACACAATCAGAAACTACCTTTCAGAAGCTATTAATGTTAACATTAAAACAAGGTTTCTATATAATAAACAAGGTTTTCAATTGTTAGATTAAAGCCTTAAGAGCCAGAAACACACACACACACACACACACACACACACACACACACACACACACACACACACACACACACACACACACACACACACACTCTCTCTCTCTCTCTCTCTCTCTCTCTCTCTCTCTTCCTGTGCGTGTGTGTGTGTGTGTGTGTGTGTGTGTGTGAGGATTGTCGGTGGGGGGAGTATCCTCCTTCAATTCCACGACTGAGGTGTTCTTGAGCAAGGCACTGAACCCCCAGCTGCTCCCCGGACGCTGTAACATGTGCCCACTGCTCCGGGTGTGTGTTCACTTAGGATGGGTTAAATGCAGAGAATACATTTCACTACTGGTTATATAATCGTGTATGTGACAAATAAAACAATTCTATTCTATTCAAATAAGAATAAAGATGATGTTGAACTGAGATTGTGCAGCGTTGTGACATGTTTAACTCTTCCAGTTCTACATAATGTGATTCAATCAAGCATACATGCATTGACGATCTGATATAGGAACGATCTTAATTTATGGGCTGCTCTTTAATTAGTGCACTGATTTTATGTTTTTATGTGTTGTCAAGAATGAACAAGAAACAGACAGCGTAGGTTTGTCAGGACGACACACAAGAAAAACAAACTTCACAGATAGAGCTTTTAACACCTGGCTGCTATACATTGTATAAAATATATTAATACACAAGTGTTTGTAGGATTATAAATAGACCAATCATAAAAAATGTAATTAGTACAATATAGAAAAAATATGTAACACATTAGTATGACGAACAACTTCTCCGCTATCATTTTTAACTACAGTAGGTACTTATTAGCTTGCATATTAGCTGTTTATTAGTACTTATGAAGCACGTATTAATTCCTTATTCTTCATGACCATATTCTGCATCCCATAATCCTACATAATACCTAAACTTAACAACTACAAGCTATTAATAAGCATTAAATGAAGAGTTTGAGGCAAAAGTCATAGTTAATAGTGAATATGTGTTATCCATACTAAAGTGTTAAATAATAATTTAGGATATAAATGATTGGTTATTGTCCAGCAGTGTACTTTTCTACTGCACATTCGTGTAATTGCAGAAAGAATCAGTTCACTTCTGAACTTGCAGTTTTGTGTCATCATGTATGGTACCCAGGATTGATCAGGAAAGGAGCAGGAGTCAGTCTGAGAGATGTTGATCATGATTTAATAACATGAGGAACTGTCCTGTATGAAGTCTCTGTAACAGGAGAGAACCTGCTCCGTCTGAACTGATCCATCACTGAGAGGACATGCTTATGATGGGGCTGTGAATATGACAGGAACATCTTCAGGAGCACAGACCATCATCAAAGAGAGTCAGACACGTGTATTATATGTCCTCTGCTCTGTGTAGATGTAGCTAGCACGCTTGCACAGCATCTCCTGTTATCTGTGACTCTGCAGTGGCTTCATGAAGCGAGTGTTGTTCACCAGTCAGTTATTCAGCACTCAGAAACACGTTTCTTTCAGTTATGATCAGAAAACAGGTCTGCATTTCTTCCTTCACATTCATTCACTCTATGTTTCAGCTGTATGCAGAAAGCTGTTTAGTTCACACAAGCACCTGCTGTTTACAGGAACAGATGTGTTTACTGAGACTGTGATTCAGATTCAGCTGTGTTAGAGAAGAGAACGATTAGAAAAGAGATGTTTTCAATGAGTCAGAAGAGCAAACCCTTCGTTAGGATCATAGCTTTCTCTTATAAAGATGTTCTGATTGATTATTATGATGGAGTTTCATAATAAACTGGAGTGAGCCTTTAAACTGAGTGACATCTCAAATAAATCTTAAAATAAAAGCTGCAAAGATTTGTGATTTTTATTATTTTTTCTTCATGCACTGATAAGAATGAAGGTAAATGTAGTAAATGTGAGTCAGAATGAAACCTGCTGTGCTCAGTTACTGTAGATGTGAAAGAAATGTGCTTTAATCTTATCTGAAGACAGATATTTTGTTCTTATGAGCGTGTCTACTGTTGAATTTATGAGCTAATTATGTATATTGTTAAAGGGCTTTTCCTGCATATATGAAACTAATGAACCTGAATCAGAGAAACAGAAGAAACTGTGTTCACTTTCTTTTGTAGAGACTGTTTCAGCCTGAAGCTGCATTTGTCTTTGCATATGAAATACTGCAAAACACACAGATTTATTGTGTTTATTATATTAAGCCAGAAGGTCAATAGGTGAAAATGGTATTTTCTGATCAAACGGCTTCTGCGTTATGCAAATTTGCAGGTCTGTGTTTTAAACTTTGTAAATTAAACTTTGGTAAACTTTATGTACTTGTCTTCCATTGCCATGTTCAGCTAGTTGAACGATATCTGATTTTCTCACATTTCATCCCTGCTTGTTTATTACGACCAACACAACTACAGGATCATTTTACTTTATACTGTATGAAGCAACACACATTTGACACAATTCTGCCTTTTTATTATTTGTTGAGATTATATGACTCATATTCAAGCGTGTATATATAGGTATATTGTTTATGCGTTGCATGTTTAAACAGTTGTTAGGAAGCAGAAGCTGTATCAGACTGAAATGATCAGATATCAGCGACATATCAGTATCTCACATCAGTATCGCACATGTATCATATCACATATCACTACTAGAACTGAACAAAGGTGTTCTGCTATAAGAGCAATCAGGCTAATTTCAAGAGCTTCAGCTTGAACACAAAGGCACTATACACACATGAAGAAGAAGATCATGTGATCTCAGCTTTAGAGACACACTGTGATCAACATTAATCTGGTTCTGGTGTTAATGATATAAAAACAGCACATGTAGCGGTTAGAGAAATACTGCTGTGGTAAAACATCTTATAAAAGCATATATGACCCAAACTCAGATCTGTGAGAGTCAGACTGATAATAACAGGTCTGAAGCTCTCTCTCGTTCACTGGACGGAGTCTGGAGACTCATAAGAGCAGAAGCATGATGATGATGATGTCAGAGTGATTGACAGGAGTGGGCGGGGCTTGTGTTGTTAAACTGAGCTCTTCCTCTCCTCCTCATTCACTCCATCAGGAACTTATTTATTCATCAGCGGCCGCATCTCTACAACTGCTGCTGTATTCCCTGAGGGAAAATACAGAGACAATGATGAATTAAAAACAGAGAAGATGCACTGAGAAGATACATTTATATCTAGTTCAAGCACTTTCCTCACAAATGAAAATGACATTTATTATATTTGTGAACTCAGTCATGCTTCTACTAGAGATGCAAACTGGAATGTAAAGTTTGGATATTTAGCACTTCTATCTTGGATCTTTGCAGCATTAAAAGCATTTCTCTCAGGATAGCTGCTGTTTAATTCACTTACAGTCATTTGTTTGAAATCTGAATGAATAAACTGCATGAAGCCAAATCACACACACATCAGATCATGATATTGTTATAAAGTTAAAGATATTCAGCACAAACAGCAGATTCTCACCATTCTGTTGTTTCCCGCTCGCTTTATCTGTAACAGCAGCACACAGAAGCAGAGAATCACACACACATCAGATCATGATATAGTTGTAAAATTAAAGATAATCTCTGAAGATCTCAGCAGAGCAGGATTAAACATCTCCACAATCAGCATCACCAGCTTCACTTATTACTAACCAGACTGACTTTATTACTGTTAGACGTCTAGAGAAGCTCTTATTGAGAATTAATAGATGTTTAGATTTGTTTCATTTGAAGTCACCATTGTGGACAGTGTTTGCTTTAGTTGGGATCTTAGTCCTCATAATTCCTGCGTTAGCTTTTTTTTTTATTTTGTTGTTGCAGCAAAGGAGGCCAAACTAAAGTGATATCAGGGGCCTGTACCATGATGGTAGATGAACAAATTCAGAGTTATAGGATAAGTTTTGAGTTGACAAAACCAAACCACTCCAATCTGGCTTTGTTGGTACCATGAAGCTGATCATCAACTTTCTCTGTCAACTCAGGCTTGATCCTGAGTTAATGGAGCGCGTGCACATGAATGTGTGACATCAGCGGCGAACAGCCAATCACAACACAGAGCAAGTGTGACATCAGCGGCAAACAGCCAATCACAACACAGAGCAAGTGTGACATCACTGCTGAATAGCCAATCACAACACAGAGCAAGTGTGACATCACCAGCGAACAGCCAATCACAACACAGAGCAAGTGTGACATCAGCGGCGAACAGCCAATCACAACACAGAGCAAGTGTGATTCACTTCTCGCGAGATTCAAAACTCTTTTGTTAAAGGTTAAGAGATTAAAGAATATGAGGAATTTAAACACATGTCCACTGAAGTACTTGTCCATGAAAGAGGACAAATAAAGGAAATTATCTTGCTCTATCAGTGCAGTCACAAGTGAAACTTGTGAAGTTTGTTTATATAGTTGATGATATATAGTGATAGAGACTCAAACATGTAAGGTCACATGTAGCCATTTTTAAAGTGTTATCTATTGATTCTACCACTTATTTATATTACATATGATCTGTATATATTAATATTCATTTAAAATGAATGCTTTATATTAATTGTTAAACTAAAAGTGCTTGTGTGTAATGGAGTAATAATATTATAAATCATATTATAATTATATAAATCATATGCAAATTGTAATTAATTTTCTCGCTCTGTTTTCACTTCTCTCTCGCTCTGTTTTTCACGAGTTCATCAAACAACAGTGGTAAGTGGTAAGTGGAGTGGTAAGTGGTAAGTTAAGTTGGTATCATTCATCAATCACGGTGAGTAATGGCTTCTTCTCCTGCTATTGTTATTTGCACAGTCTGCCACATGTACAGTTTATCTCTCTCTGTCGGCGATGAGGGATTCACATGTGATAAATGCAGGGAAATAGTTAGGCTGACAGAGAAGGTTTTAGAACTAGAGACACGCATCCAAACGTTAGTTGAGGACAGTAAGAATGTGAGGGCTGTAGATATTGCTTTGGATGTGATTAGCTCAGGGACTCCTGTACATGGTTCGGTTCCGGCATTAGTGCCCCCGCAGCAGGGCAACTGGGTGACTGTGAGGCAGCATAGTCGTGGGTCAAAACACCGCTCTTCCGTTCCGATCAGAACATCAAACAGGTTCTCCCCACTCAGTGACGCACCCACTGAGAAACCTGGTGAAAGTGCTCTAGTTATTGGTGATTCTATTGTACGGAACATGAAAATAGAGACACCAGCCACCATAGTCCATTGTTTACCGGGAGCCAGAGCGCCTGACATCTTGGCAAATTTAAAAGTGCTGGCTAATGCTAAACATAAATTCAGTAAGATTGTTATCCACGCCGGCGCTAATGATGTTCGACTTCGCCAGTCGGAGATCACTAAAAATAATGTTAAAGAGGTGTGTGAACTTGCAAGTACGATGTCAGACACTGTAATATGCTCTGGCCCCCTCCCTGCTTACCGGGGTGATGAGATTCATAGCAGACTGTCATCATTAAATGGCTGGATGTGGTGCCCGCAAAACAACATAGGTTTTATAGACAATTGGACGAGTTTTTGGGGCAGACCTGACCTGTTGAAAAGAGATGGTGTTCATCCCTCCTGGGGTGGTGCCGCTATTCTCTCTAGAAATTTGGCACATAGTCTTAGAGTTCATACTTGACTAACTGGAGCCCAGGTCAGGAAGCAGACAGACTGGCTAAACCGACCGTCTGCTAGCCGCCTCACGTCACAGAAGTCAGTTAATTCTCAGCACATAGAGACTCCTTCACCTAGATATCACACTATAGAGATTGTGTCTGTTCCCCGAACTAGAAAATACAGAAAACGTCAAAAACTATTTATGAGTAACCATTTAATTGATGTTCAACAAATAAAAAATGTTTATAATACACAGAAACAATTGATAAAACTTGGTTTACTGAATATCAGGTCCCTTTCTACAAAAGCACTTTTTGTAAATGATTTGATTAATGATCATAACCTAGATTTGCTCTGTTTGACAGAAACATGGCTAAAACCAGATTAATACATTGTTTTAAATGAGTCCACCCCCCAAGATTACTGTTACAAAAATGAGCCACGTCCAAAAGGCAAAGGAGGAGGTGTTGCTACAATTTATAACAATATTCTCAGTATTTCTCAGAAGACAGGCTTTAAGTATAACTCCTTTGAAGTAATGGTGCTTCATATAAAATTATCTAGAGAAAAAAGTATTAATGATAAATCCTCCATAACAATTGTACTGGCTACTTTATACAGGCCACCAGGGCACCATACAGACTTTATTAAAGAATTTGCTGATTTTCTATCAGAGTTAGTGCTGGCTGCAGATAGAGTCCTAATTGTGGGTGATTTTAATATCCATGTCGATAATGAAAAAGATGCATTAGGATCAGCATTCAGAGACATTCTGAACTCTATTGGGGTTAGACAACACGTTTCAGGACCTACTCATAGTCGAAATCATACTCTAGATTTAATACTGTCACATGGAATTGATGTTAGTGGTGTTGAAATTCTGCAGCAAAGCGATGATATATCAGATCATTATCTAGTCTTGTGTAAACTCCATATAGTTAAAGCTGTAAATTCTACTCCTTCTTATAAATATGGTAGAACCATCACTTCCACCACAAAAGACTGCTTTGTAAATAATCTTCCTGATTTATCTCAATTCCTCAGCATATCCAACAGCTCAGAACAACTTTGTTATGGAGTTGACGAGACGTGAGACATGCGGATCCAAATGCAAGCTCTTTATTAGAAAACATGGTCAAAACAGGCAGGGTCGGGCAGTAGCAAACAGGTATGGCATGGGCAAAACACAAGAGTAATCCTTAGGCAAGCGTGGGTCGGCGATCGGCGAACTATATCCAGAGGGCTAGGCAGAGAGAATAAACCAGGAACACGGGCAGGAATCAGAACACAGGAAATCAGACTAGGGATATTGGGAAAATGCTTTGAATGTCGCAAGGCTAAACAATACTCGGCAGAGTGTGGCAGAAAGTCCAGAGTTTAAATAGTGTGTGTGTGTGTGTGTGTGATTGGAAGATGGTGATTGAGAGATGGTGAACAGGTGCAAGCGTGATTATAGTGAACAGCTGTGTGGGTGCAGTGAATGATGGGAAATGTAGTCTAAGAGTGATCTGTAACTGTGTGAAAGTCCATGTGCTGGGAGAGTGACCTCTAGTGGTGAGTGAAGGAAAGTTCATGGCCAGGATTCGTGACATAGCCCCCCCCAAGGAGCGGCTTCCAGACGCTCCTAAACAATTCTAGGTGGGCGGAGGAGCGGAGGCGGAACAGGGGGAGGGACGGAGGGCCAGGTCCATGTGGAAGCCAGGGCGGAGAGGATGGAACTAGAGCCCCCCAGGGCGGAGCAGACGGACCCGGAGCCCACCAGGGTGGAGCAGACGGGACCAGAGCCCCCCAGGGCGAAGCAGACGGGACCCGAACACCCCAGGGCAGAGTAGATGGACCTGGGCCCCACCAGGGTAGGGCAGACAGACCCGGCGCCCACCAGGGCGGAGCAGATGGACCTGGAGCCCACCAGGGTAGGGCAGACGGGACCAAGACCCACCAGGGCAGAACAGACGGGACCAGGACCCACCAGGGCGGAACAGACGGGACCAGAGACCACCGCAGGGAAGCAGACTGGGCAGGTAGCCCTGACAGAACCTGGAAGCAGAGGAGAACAAGGACAAACAACACAGGGAGAGCAGAGACAGACAACACTGGGAGAACAGAGACGGACAACACAGGGAGAGCCTTCCCGATCTCAGGGGCCGTGCCAGGGCAGGACAGGAAATCCCAGACGGCCTCCGTAGCCATGACAGGGCCGGACAGGGAATCACCGACGGCCTCCTTAGCCGTGTCAGGACAGGGCGAGAGTTCATAGACGGCCTCTATGGCCGGGGCAGGACAGGGCGTGAGTTCATAGACGGCCTCCTTAGCCGTGACAGGACAGGATGAGAGCTCACAGACGGCCTCCATAGCCGTTACAGGACAGAATGAGAGCTCACAGACGGCCTCCATAGCCGTGACAGGACAGGATGAGAGCTCACAGACGGCCTCCATAGCCGTGACAGGACAGGGCGAGAGTTCACAGATGGCCTCCATAGCCGTGACCGGACAGGATGAGAGCTCACAGACGGCCTTCATAGCTGTGACAGGACAGGGCGAGAGCTCACAGACGGCCTTCATAGCCGTGACAGGACAGGGCGAGAGTTCACAGACGGCCTCCATAGCCGTGACAGGACAGGAGGAGAGCTCACAGACGGCCTTCCTAGCCGTGACATGACAGGGTGAGAGTTCATAGGAGGATACCACCGACACCTCTGGAGGTTCTGCAGCTAACGCCACCACCTCTGGATGTTCTACGGTGGTACCATGACCGGGTGAGAGTATATTGCTGGGCGCCACCACCTTGCAAGGGGCTAAGGCGAACACCACCGCTTGGGGAGGTTCTGTGGCAGATGCCCTCCCCTGGGGCAGTACAGTGGTGGTGTATGTGGCCCAAATGCAACATAGTGCAATCCCCACCCAGGGAAGCGCTTCAGACAGGGTAATCAGTTCATGGACAGGAGGGTCAGAGTGAGTGGATTTGGGGATACCAGCAGTGCGTACAGACACCAGCGGTGTGTTCCTCAAGCTGGATCTCAACCGGAGAACTCGAAGGACTGACCTTAAATCTCTCGGTGTGACAGATTCTGGCAGTTCCGCTTGAAGACTTGAAGAGACTCTGGCAGTTCGGCTGAGACTTGAAGAGACTCTGGCAGTTCGGCTGAGACTTGAAGAGACTCTGGCAGTTCGGCTGAGACTTGAAGAGACTCTGGCAGTTCGGCTGAGACTTGAAGAGACTCTGACTGAGAAGCTGAGATGTGAAGAAGTTCTGGCTGAGGAGCTGAGACGTGAAGAGGCTCTGACTGAGGAGCTGAGACGTGAAGAGGCTCTGGCTGAGGAGCTGAGACGTGAAGAGGCTCTGGCTGAGGAGCTGAGACGTGAAGAGGCTCTGGCTGATCAGCTGTGAGTTGCGTGAGTTCATGATGATCCACAGTGGCTTGGTGTGACTCTGGCTGGAGAGCTGAGACGTGGTGTGACTCTGGCTGGAGAGCTGAAACGTGGTGTGACTCGTGACGATCAACTGTGGCTTGGCGTGACTCGTGACGATCAACTGTAGCTTGGCTTGACTCACGGAGATCACAGGTGGCTTGGCTTGACTCGTGACGATCAACTGTGGCTTGGCTTGACTCACGGAGATCACTGGTGGCTTGGCTTGACTTGTGATGATCAACTGTGCTTTGGTTGGACTCGTGACGATCAACTGTGGCTTGGCTTGACTTGTGATGATCAACTGTGCTCTGGCTTGACTTGTGACGATCAACTGTGGCTTGGCTTGACTTGTGACGATCAACTGTGGCTTGGCTTGACTCACGGAGATCACTGGTGGCTCGGCTTGACTTGTGACGAACAACTGTGCTTTGGTTGGACTTGTGACGATCAACTGTGACAAACTTGATGATGTAACAGAAACTATGAACTCTCTCTTTTCTAGCACTTTAGATACAATTGCTCCTTTACGCTTAAGGAAGATTAAGGAAAAGAGTCCAACACCGTGGTATAATGAGCACACTCGCACTCTAAAGAGAGCAGCCCGGAAAATGGAGCGCAGCTGGAGGAAAACAAAACTAGAGGTATTTCGTTTAGCCTGGCGGGAAAGTCCCTATCCTACAGAAAAGCTTTAAAAACTGCTAGATCTGATTACTTTTCGTCTCTTTTAGAACAAAACAAACATAACCCCAGGTATTTATTCAATACAGTGGCAAAATTAACAAAAAATAAAGCATCAACAGGTGTTGACATTTCCCAACATCACAGCAGTAATGATTTTATGAACTACTTTACTTCCAAGATTGATACTATTAGAGATCAAATTGTAACCATGCAGCCGTCAGCTATATCATCACATCAAATAGTGTATTATAGATCCCCTGAGGAACAATTCCACTCATTCTCTACTATAGGAGAGGAAGAATTGTATAAACTTGTTAATTCATCTAAACCAACAACATGTATGTTAGACCCTATTCCATCTAAACTACTAAAAGTGGTGCTTCCAGAAGTCATAGATCCTCTTTTGGCTATTATTAATTCGTCATTGTCATTAGGATATGTCCCCAAAAACTTTCAATTGGCTGTTATTAAGCCTCTCATTAAAAAACCACAACTTGACCCCAAAGATCTAGTTAATTACAGACCGATCTCGAATCTCCCTTTTCTGTCAAAGATATTAGAAAAGGTTGTATCCTCACAATTATATTCCTTCTTAGAGAAAAATGATATCTGTGAGGATTTCCAGTCAGGATTTAGACCGTATCATAGTACTGAGACTGCTCTCATTAGAGTTACAAATGACCTGCTCTTATCATCTGATCGTGGTTGTATCTCTCTATTAGTTCTACTGGATCTTAGCGCTGCGTTCGACACTATCAATCACAACATTCTTCTGAATAGACTAGAAAACTTTGTTGGCATTAGTGGAAGTGCATTAGCATGGTTCAAATCGTACTTATCTGACCGCCATCAATTCGTAGCAGTGAATGAAGAGGTATCATATCGATCACAAGTTCAGTATGGAGTTCCTCAAGGCTCAGTACTAGGGCCGTTACTTTTCACGCTTTACATGTTACCCTTGGGAACTATCATTAGGAAACACGGGGTTAGCTTTCACTGTTATGCTGATGATACTCAGCTCTATATTTCTTCACGGCCTGGTGAAACACACCAAATTGAGAAACTTATGGAATGCATATTCGATATAAAAAACTGGATGACGAGTAATTTCTTACTGCTAAATTCTGAAAAAACAGAGGTGTTACTTATCGGACCTAAAACCCCCACAAGTAATAACCTAGAACACTGTCTAACTTGATGGCTGCTCTGTAAATTCTTCGTCATCAGTCAGGAACCTAGGTGTGCTATTTAATAGTAATCTCTCCTTTGACAGCCACATTTCTAGCATTTGTAGAACTGCATTTTTTCATCTTAAAAATATATCTAAACTGAGACCTATGCTCTCAATGTCAAATGCAGAAATATTAATTCATGCGTTTATGACCTCAAGGTTAGATTATTGTAATGCTTTATTGGGTGGTTGTTCTGCACGCTTAATAAACAAATTACAGATGGTTCAAAATGCAGCAGCTAGAGTTCTTACTAGAACCAGGAAGTATGAGCACATTAGCCCGGTTCTGTCAACACTGCACTGGCTCCCTACTAAACATCGTATAGATTTTAAAATCTTGTTAATTACTTATAAAGCCCTGAATGGTTTAGCTCCTCAGTACTTGAGCGAGCTCTTATCGCATTATAGTCCTTCACGTCCGCTGCGTTCTCAAAACTCTGGCCGTTTGATAATACCTAGAATATCAAAATCAACTGCGGGCGGCAGATCTTTTTCCTATTTAGCGCCCAAACTCTGGAACAATTTACCAAACACTGTTCGGGAGGCAGACACACTCTGTCAGTTTAAATCTAGATTAAAGACCCACCTCTTTATCCTGGCGTACACATAACACACTAATACACTTCTATTATTCAAATCCGTTAAAGGATTGTTAGGCTGCATTAATTAGATCAACCGGAACCGGGAACACTTCCCATAACACACGATGTACTTGTTACATCGTAAAAATATGGACATCTCCGCTAATATTAGTCTGTTTCTATCTTATTCTGTTTCTCAGTCCGTGTCTGGATCAGATGGTGGATTGGCACCGGGAGATGATGTCTGCGGCCCAGATTGTCGGCGGAGGCCGGACCCCTGGATGAGCCCCGGGGACATAATCCCAGTGAAGACCTCGACTTAAAATACAATAAAACAAAAAATAAAACAAATAAATAAAAATATAATAAAATACCTAACTACATAATACTATTATTGTTAGAAATTGCAACAATATTAAAATAGAAATATAATACATTTAAAGTCTTAATTAAAACAGTAAATAAACAATAATATCCTGGCCAGAGGAGAACTGGCCCCCCGACTGAGCCTGGTTTCTCCCAAGGTTTTTTTTTCTCCACTCTGTCTCAGAGGGAGTTTTGGTTCCTTGCCGCTGTCGCCTCTGGCATGCTCAGTTGGGGACACTTAATTTCTAGCGATTATCGTCAATTTAATTTCATAGATATTATTTATACTAAACTTAGCTAGACAATGACATCTTTGAATTCAATAATGAAATGCCTTTAACTGAAAATTGAGTGTTTAATCTTATTATTATACATTACTTACACTCTATCCTCCAACTTGATACTGTTAAGTGCTTTGACACAATCTGTATTGTTAAAAGCGCTATATAAATAAAGGTGACTTGACTTGACTTGATTATTATGATCGAGTTTCATAAGTTCAAAAACTGGAGTGAGCCTATAAATTGAGTGACATCTCAAATAAATATTTAATAAATCTTGTAAATCTTAAAATAAAAGCTGCAAAGATTTGTGATTTTCAGTCGGGCTTTAAGTCCTGCCATAGCACCGAGACAGTGTTGGTCAAAGTGTTAAATGACATCTTTGTTTCACTGGATAATGGCGAAAGTGTTATTTTAATTCTGCTTGACCTTAGTGCAGCCTTTGATATGGTAGACCATGAGATTTTAATTAATCGCTTAGAACATTGGGTTGGCCTAAAAGGTAATGTTCTCAAATAGTTTAAATCTTATCTCACGGACAGATTTTTTTCTGTTAGTTTTGGGGGCTGTAATTCTTCGAGATTACATCTTCCTTGGGGAGTCCCACAAGGATCAATTCTTGCTCCAATTCTTTTTTCCCTTTATATGCTACCATTGGGGGCTATTTTTCGGAAACATAAAGTGTCATTCCACTGTTACGCTGATGATACGCAGATTTACTTGCCCGTAAGAGAGTTTAATTCAAATTCACTTGACGCTTTATTAGCATGCTTACACGATGTTAAGGACTGGATGCACATTTTTTGAAGCTTAACGAAAATAAAACCGATGTTATTGTGTTTGGCCCTAGAAAGCATGATGTGCTTCAGTGCTTGAATGCAACTTCTTTGACTGGTTTTGTAAAATCTAGTGTAAAAAATTTGGGATTTGTTCTGGATAGTGATTTAAAGTTGGACAGGCAAATTAGTTCTGTGGTGAGATCTTGTTTTCTTAATCTACGTCTGTTAGCTAAGACTAAACCATTTCTATCTAGTTCAGATTTTGAGAAAGCAATTACGTCCATTGTTTTTTCTCGAATGGATTATTGTAATTCTCTTTACTATGGAGTTGATGCTCGAGCACTTATGCGTTTACAGAAAATCCAAAATGCTGCAGCAAGAATAATAAAGTCGGCAAAGAAATATGAATCTGTGACTCCATTATTAATTTCATTAAAGTGGCTGCCAGTACGAATTAGAATTATTTATAAGATCCTCGTACTTGTTTTTAAGGCCTTGCACAATTTAGCTCCTGGGTATTCGTCCGGTTTGGTGGCAATTTACACCCCCTCTAGATCCTTGAGATCAGAAAATCAACATCTGCTTTGCACTACCAGGACAAAATATAAACATACAGGTGACAGAGACTTTCTCGAGCAGGCCCTAAATTGTGGAATGACCTCCCTCAATCTATTCGATCTGCCAAATCCTTACCCATGTTCACAGCTATGTTAAAACCACATCTTTTAAATTCAAATGGAGAGCTTCTTTAAATGGGTTATTGTCTATGTGTGTTTATGTGATGTGGATATGTTTATTTCTGCTATTTTGTGTTTTTTAGCTTGTGATTGTGAAGCACTTTGGGCAACGTGAGTTGTATTAAACTGTGCTATATAAATAAATAAACAAACAAACAACAAAAACAATAATTAACAATAAATAACTAACTAAAATATTTTGTTTGTTATTACTTTTAAATACTCATTTTTATTTTACAGTAGGATTATTGCAGCTGTAACATTTCCTTTTTCATATTAAAATAATAAAAATGTAATAGATAAACATTTAGGGAAAAAAGGATATATAAAATGCATATTTTGGTTAAAACATTTTAATTTATTATTTAAAATAAAAATTATTATTATTATTATTAAATACAGATTTTTTTCTTTTACAGTACCATATGATTATTGCAATTGTAACAAATATTACATATTAAAAAAATGTAACAAATCTTTATTAATTTGTTATACTTTAAATAATAAAATAAAATAATTATTATTTTTGTTATTATTATTATCATTGAGTTTTTATTTTATTCAAAATCACTTTTTATGGTTTTGGGTAATTATTATAATAAACAGTAAATAAATAACTAAAATATGTAGGATATTATTATTTTTAAATACCCATAGTTTTTGTTTTTTTAGTAACGTAGGATTATTGCAATTATAACATTTCCTTTTTGATATACTGCAAATAATAAAATTAATTATTATTATTATTATTATTGTTGTTGTTGTCTCACTTTTTGTTTTAAAGTACAATTACTGCAAAAGTAACTATTAATAGTATTTTTTTCTTTTAATTGTTATTTAAATAATAAAATACAATAAAATAAAATGTATTATTATTATTTTTACTACTAAATACTGACATTTTATTTTACAGTTCAATAGGATTTTTTTTGATGAACTTGTTTAATTGTTATAATTTATAAATACATAAAAATAAAATAAATATTTTGATAATTATTATTTTTAAATACTCGTTTTTTTATTTTATAGTATAATATTATAATTGCAATTGTGAAATTTCTTTGTTGATTTGTTATCATTTAAATATTAATAAAATCTATTGTTCTTACTATTATTATTATACTCACATTGTATACTTTTATTTTATAATTTTGTATTTATTATAATTTTATTTTATTGTTTAAATAACATTTAAAAACATTTTACTATTACTCTCTTTATTTTACAATACAATTACTGCAATTTAACTTATGATTTTTTTGTAAATAATACAATTCTTCATAATAATAATAATAATAATAATAAAAACTGTTTTTTTTGTTTTGTGTTGTTTTTACTGTAGAATATGATTATTGTAAATATAACAAATGTCTTTATTTTGTTGTACTTTAAATGATAATACAATAAAATTATATTATTATTATTATTATCGTATTTTATACTTTTATTTTATTGTTTTTTTTTGGTTATTATAATTTTATTTTATTATTTAAATAACAATTAAAAACATTTCACTATTTTATTTTTCAGTACAATTACTGCAATATTATCTTATGTTTTTTATGGTTCTGATTTAAATAATACAATTCTTCTTCTTCTTTATTTTTTTTACAGTGGAATATGATTATTGTAATTGTAACAAATGTCTTTATTTTGTTGTACTTTAAATAGTAATAAAATACAATTATATTATTATTATTATTATTACTACTGAATACTGAGTTTTTGTTGTATAGTAATATTTACATTTATGGTTTTGGGTAATTTTTATAATAACAATAACTAACTAACTAAATAACTAATAAATAACAAAAATATTTAGAATATTATTATTTATAAATACCAATTGTTTTTTTAGTACAGTAGGATTATTGCAATTGTAACATTTCCTTTTTATATGCTGAAAATAATAAAATTAATATAAAATAAAATTCATATTTTGGTTATTATTATTAAATAGTTTTTTATTTTACAGTACAATAGGATTATTGTAATTGTGGCATATTTTTATTGTTGTTTTATTTTAATAATTATTTTTATTTGTTATAATTTATATAATAATAATAATAATAAAATAATCAAATTATTAAAACGGTTGTTTACTATTATTATTGTTGTTGTTATTAATAATATTACATAGTTTTTATTTTTCAGTACAGTAGGATTATTGTAATTGTGGCATTTCTTTAGTTGTTTATTATAATTCAAATAATAGTTAAATCAATAAAAAGGACTCCAGTATTGACACAAATACTTCAGCTAAAGTAATATCTGAGTTATATATTTACACTTGTTCAAATCAATCAGCAAAGCTTTTACATGTTTTAACACATTTTACATGTTTACAAAATATTTGATTATTCTGGTTAATCTATTGTCATTAAAACATTTTCAAACTCAGAAATAAAAGTAAATATTTAGTAAATATTATGAAATATTTTAAAATAAATATTCTGTCATTTTCTTTCTCTGAAGGAGATCTGGTAATAATGTAACACGTCTTTACTGTAGTTATAATAACTATATTTGATTAAACGCTGTGATTAATGTTATATTTTGTTTCGTGAGGAATCGATTATATTCATGATTCATAAATCATTCAGACATTTCTCAGATTCATCAGCTTTATTGTACAGTACAGACTGATTCAAAGCATCTTTACAGTGAGACACTAGAAATATAGATTACATATTCATCAATTACAATCTGAGCTCAAGATGATTTGTCGTTGTGTTTTATTATAAACAATCCAGAAAAATCATATGCATATTTTCTGAATGAATGACTGATCTTTGACACACATTTATTCTGATTGATGTTCATAGTAATGTGATGAAGAGACTCTATAACATCTGTTACTGATTGATCTGCAGCTCAAAGCATTCTGGGTAGAATCTCTCTAATTCATCAACACAGTTTCACTGATCCAGTCCAAACCCAGAACCCAGGATAGAGCGGCTGAGTGAATGTGGTCTGGACTGTGTGGATGAGGCTCTTTGTGTTTCTGTAGACGCTGTAGAAGGACAGAGTTCCTGCACTGTGATCCACATACACTCCTATTCTCTTGCTGATGGACTTTACAGAGAGATCAGTCCATATCTTATTGTGTCTGAATGAGTAACTGGAGGGATAGCAGATCAAACTCCAGGACTGATCATTAGCTCCAAACAAACACTCATCACCCGATCCCTTCCTGCTGATGCTCTTATATGACACTGATATATACACACTTTGATCACCTACACTCCACTCCAGCTCCCAGTAACAGCGTCCAGACACACTCTCTCTACACAACACCTGAACATAAGCAAATCTGTCTGGATGATAAGGATACGGCTGTTCTGTGCCAGCGTAAGTAATCACTCTGTTGTTCTCAGACAGATGGAGGTGTTCATTCACTGTGTTCAGATCCAGAGTGAACCGATGGGAATCTGATGAAGATAAAACACATCACAATCAGGAATCATGAATCAGTTCATAAATCAGACACACAAACACATGATCTTTAATATAATAACCTGCACTAAACCTGTGTCACAGAATGCATTCTGATCTATATTCTCATATATCTTATATGTGTGTGTTTAACAGTGTTTAATGAGAATATTATATAAGAGAGCTGAAATGTTCAGAGATCTCAGACACACGGCTGAATATCTTCACTTCATTCCTCTATAAACTCTGTTCTACATTTCATTCAATACCAGTTTAACATAAGATAATATATCTAATGAAATGAAGTAATAGATAATGAACTGAACTGACTCTCTTCCAGCAGCAGCCTGTCTTTTACAGTATATATTCACTATGGTCTGTCTGAATACTGGATTCTGATTGGCTGGCAGGTATGCAGTAAAACTGTCAGTTTAATCACCGTTTTAACGCAATGTTTTGATTGATGCACACTAACCAACACACACACTTCACTCGCACGCACACACATGCACACACACACAAATACACATCACTCACACACACACACACAAATACATGTCACTCGCACACACACACACACACACACACACACACACACACACACACACACACAAATACATGTCACTCGCACACACACACACACACACACACACACACACAAACACATGTCACTCGCACACACACACACACACACACAAATACATGTCACTCGCACACACACACACAAATACACGTCACTCGTACACACACACACACACACACACACAAATACATGTCACTCGCACACACACACACAAACACATGTCACTCGCGCACACACACACACACACACACACACACACACACACACACACACACACACACAAATACACGTCACTCGTACACACACGTCTGAAGAGATAATCACCGCAGTACTACAATGAAGCACTTTACTGCAGCGTAACTCAACCAAATGCATCTTATACAAGATAAATAATACATACACGATAAACAGCTGCATCTCAAACAATTTGAATATCGTGAAAAAGATCGTTTTTTCTTGTAAATTATTTTAAAAAAAGTGAAACTTTCATATTCTAGATTCATTACATGTAAATTAAAACATTTCAAAAGGTTTTTTTATTTTTATTTTGATGATTAGAGATTGATGATATTACAATATTTCCTAAGATCAATCAAAAAAAGGATTTGCAAAACAGAAAAGTTCAAGTATGTTCATTTATTAGGGCCCTATGAAATAACAAATTCCGTTTTATTTTTTTCTAAATTCTGTTTTTTCTGTCTTAATTTTTCTGGACTCCTTTTTAATGGTCAAATTAAAATGCATTACAGCTTTTCTCATTTGCTAAGACACGCTCAGTGAAACTGGGATCCACTTGATCTTCATCATCACATTCTTAGCACAGCAGAAGTCTTCTCTTTCAAATGCCTTAACACTTTTTCATTTGTTTCACACATTTTTCACACCCTTTGTCAAAACAGTCACCACAGATCTTATTGAAAGATCCCAAACTCCATTGGATTCACTGTGTTGAACAAAAGGAAAACATCTATTCACAGCTGATAGAAAGTACTTGCATAATTATGAATCTCCAATGCACCTGTGTGAAACTTGTTTGCACAACTCTTCAATCAGCAATCAATCCTCATCCCTCTACAAAAGATGCCACCTCTGTATTGCTATTTGCAAGCATGGATCAAAGAGGCCATAGGCACGGAAGGAGAGTAAGAGGCCATGGCAGAGGGGCCCGAGGAAGAGGAGTTCGTGTGCGTGGTGGAGGAGCTGAAGGAGAGTAAGAGGCCATGGCAGAGGGGCCCGAGGAAGAGGAGTTCGTGTGCGTGGTGGAGGAGCTGAAGGAGAGTAAGAGGCCATGGCAGAGGGGCCCGAGGAAGAGGAGTTCGTATGCGTGGTGGAGGAGTGGAAGGAGAGTAAGAGGCCATGGCAGAGGGGCCCGAGGAAGAGGAGTTCGTGTGCGTGGTGGAGGAGCTGCAGCAGCAAGAGGACAAAATCGAGCTCAAGTTTCAAATGAAATTCGGGCAACAATTATTGACCATGTCATCAATCATGGCTTGTCCTTTAGAGAGGCTGGACAAAGGGTCCAGCCCATTCTGAGTCGGAGCACTGTGGCATCTATTGTCAGGCTTTTTCGGAATGAGAACAGGTAATTCACAGTGTTACTGTAATGTATACCACTGTGTATTTCAGCTTTACTGCATTGCCCTGTTAGCAGAACAAACTGTGTCTACAGTAATGCAGATGTTTTATCAATCCCATTTATGTGACTGTCATACAGTAATGTCAATTTTGACATGCTTTTTGCTTTTACTTTATAGAATCCACACATTACCACACACTGGTGGCAGAGGAAAGATATTTGGTATTGAACAGGAGTAGTAATATAATACACCTTGTGTCACTTTGATGATTTATTGATTGATTTATGACCCCTGTCAGCGTTGATTGACAGGTCGTCATATGTCAAATGTGTCCATGGGTAGATTTATGACGTGATTTATGGCTCTGTGACCCCCTCTGTCCCCCTGACTGTCACGTCACCGGGGTCCTGTCACCCCTGAGTGACATGACATTAGGGTGTGTAAATCAAAGATCAAAACAGATGTTAGATTTGACTTTTGATGGATTTATGACTGGATTTATGATGTTTTTATCTCTTATCTTAATGTGTTTGTTAACGGGAATGTGCTTTGTTTGGGGGGGTTGGAAGACATCCAATCATGTTTCTAATGTCAAACCCCTAAACGGTTTAGCTCTGCTTGATTTATAGGCTAAATGTTGATAGCTAAGACACCACTGTTTTGATTGTTTCCAACAATACTGAACCACTCTGGCAATACTAATGTACAAATAGTACTTTTGCCAATAAAGCACCTAAAAACTGAAACATAGAATTAAAGAATTCACCAAGGCCACATTTCTATATGCGTCTGAAAAAAGGTGCTATGTCCGGGCATGTTTTTTCTTCATCATCTCAGATATTATCTGTAGGTTGAATAGATTGACTGAAATTTATGGTGTTTTTATCTCACCTGAGCCATGTTTTTATTTTTAATTTTTATGGAGTTCCTTTCGGGGCTATTACTCGCTTCCAGTCGGGATGTCTGGGGTCTTTCTGACTGTAGAAAAAAATTAAAGCAGCTAAGCAAATGGTGTGTCTTTTATCACCTTAGCAGGATCAATGTTTTGTTTGATCTGTATGGTATATATGTTAATGCCTAGTCACCAAATTGTTCCTACCGGCCCCCGTCTACAACCATCTCCGAATAACGAGGTTGTCTGGATGTCTATCTTTTTAGGTGTGGGTAAAGAAAGGTGTCATGTCTGAGGATGTTCCTTCCTATAACCTTAGAAACAACAGTGTTGTCTAATATGTAGACTTTTCATAAGTTCAAAATTATTCAAACCACCAACTATCCACCAGTCCACCTCACCTGTCCATTTACTTCTGACAGTGAAGGTGATTGTGGGGTCTAACTGACAGTGGACGACAGTATCCTCTTTGTGCTCGTGTTAATGGCTTTACAGCATCCACCTCAAATAGATGCTCACAGAATCATGCTTTCGTTCAGTTCAGTTCAGTTTATTTATAAAGCACAACAACAATGGTTGACCATTGTGCTAAACAATATCGTTTAAAAGAAGTCAAAGTACATAACATGATATGACAAGACAAACAAATAAACATTTTAAATAAGCTCTGCTTTAGACAATGAACACACACACACACACACACACACACACACACATACACGTTGAAACATTCCATGGGCGTAATGGTTTTTATACTGTACAAACTGTATTTTCCATCACCCCACACCAACCTTACACATAAACGTACCCCTTACAGAAAACTTTGTGCATTTTAAGATTTTCAAAAAACTTTATTCTGTATGATTTATAAGCTTGTTTCCTCAGTGGGGCAAAAAAAAAAGTCCCCACAAGGACAAGGATTTTGAATATTGCCATCTCTGTCCCCCATAACGTACGGTATACCTACAAATCTTGATAATGTGACTAAAACTAGTGGTGAAACGAAAATGTAATTTACAAAAGATTGTAATTCTTAGATGCGACACATCCCTAACAAAATCTGTTGGCATGCAAAAATACTCATAAATGTTTTAGCACAGCTATTTACACACATAGTATGAGAACTGTACATTGTATCATTTGCCATAGAAAATTCATTACCAGTTTATTAGGGTCAAAAAGAAATGACGATATTAGTTGAAACATCCTTGCACATCTCTTTCATGTTGAAAACACAGATGCTGCTTTAATCTTTTAGTAACCATTTCAAATGACATGCTACCTACAAAAGAGTCAAAATGTACAAGTTTTGTGTTCTAGGTGAGAAATTTACACTAATAAAGGTGTCATGAACATTAGAAAACAACATGTATTTCCTTTTGGCTGTTAAACACCTGGGTTAAATAATTTAAAACGTTGGTCTGTCAAATGAGAAAAGTTCAGTCATACATTTAAAAACTTTTCTGAAGTAAAAAAATATGTGTTGGTCACAAACACATCCAAAGAGTTTTCTACTCATGTGAGAAAAGCACTTGGGTGCATTCACATCAGGCTATTTTAAAGAAATTAAAGAATAAAACTAAAGTTTAATTTCAAGACAATAGACAGCATTAGGGCTGCACGATATTGGAAAAACCTCACATTGCGATATTTTGTTTTTCTGCAATATATATTGCGATATTAAAAAAAAAAAAAAAAAAAAATAAAATCACCAGATGATTTTAATCTCTATTTGTAAAGAAAAAAATATATATATATATATTTAGGTGATTTTATAGGTGAGTAAATCAGCATAGAAAATAAACAAATTACAACCATAGCATCTGCGTGGCTCTTACCTTGTCTACACCTGACACACGAGATGCCACAAAATACTGTAGAACCCATAATCAGTGATGCTGTCTGTCTACACTGGATGCATGCGCGGCGCGACAAATTCCCGCTCTAATCCCGGTCTAAATCCCCGCTCTAAATGATGCCTCGCTCTATCTATGACGTACTGACACAAAAGTTCAAATGATTTGTAGCAGTAGCTTTGTCGCGTCCAGTGTAGACAGACTTTGGGGCCATAGGCCGTTCACATGTCGTGGCTAAAAACGCCACGCTGCTTTCTCCTTCTTTCCAAAGCGCTCTGGAGCTCGCGCCGTGGCTTCTGCCGTTGCTAAGCAACCGTGATCAGCGCGCTCCTCGACAACGCGGAAGTTTCAGCAAAGGATAAATGGATCTCCAGCACTGAAATCTTGCAGTAGCTCTGCTACTAAATTTATTTAAAAACGGATCTCTGTACAGCTGGTGTAGATGCAGTGTCTGTGTGTGATCAAAGAAAACAATCAGTATATATATAACGAAAAGTATAGGCCTACTAAACATCGCACATCCTGCGACGTGACTATTGCGGATGCGCACATCGCGATATCGATGCTGAAACGATATATCGTGCAGCCCTAGACAGCATGACTTGCTTTTGTGACACACAATGTGTTTAAACTTTTAAACATGTTTAAAACTGTAGGTGTAATTATTTTACTGAGAAGTTTTAAGTGAAACGTATATTTGTTCTTTTACAGTACACATGCTATCTACTGCAGGCTAGATTAAAATGAAAACATTTCTTAATTAACAACAAAATAAAGTAAACAACATATATGATTTTGCTCCTACTTAAAATGTAGTATACTCAGATCGTGTGTGTGTGTGTGGCTCAGGTATACCGTACGTTATGGGGGACAGAGATGGCAATATTCAAAATCCTTGTCCTTGTGGGGACTTTTTTTTTTGCCCCACTGAGGAAACAAGCTTATAAATCATGCAGAATTAAGTTTTTTGAAAATCTTAAAATGCACAAAGTTTTCTGTAAGGGGTACGTTTATGTGTAAGGTTGGTGTGGGGTGATGGAAAATACAGTTTGTACAGTATAAAAACCATTACGCCCATGCAATGTCCCACAAAACATGGAAACCCAACGTGTGTGTGTGTGTGTGTGTGTGTGTGTGTTCATTGTCTAAAGCAGAGCTTATTTAAAATGTTTATTTGTTTGTCTTGTCATATCATGTTATGTACTTTGACTTCTTTTAAACGATATTGTTTAGCACAATGGTCAACCATTGTTGTTGTGCTTTATAAATAAACTGAACTGAACTGAACGAAAGCATGATTCTGTGAGCATCTATTTGAGGTGGATGCTGTAAAGCCATTAACACGAGCACAAAGAGGATACTGTCGTCCACTGTCAGTTAGACCCCACAATCACCTTCACTGTCAGAAGTAAATGGACAGGTGAGGTGGACTGGTGGATAGTTGGTGGTTTGAATAATTTTGAACTTAAGAAAAGTCTACATATTAGACAACACTGTTGTTTCTAAGGTTATAGGAAGGAACATCCTCAGACATGACACCTTTCTTTACCCACACCTAAAAAGATAGACATCCAGACAACCTCGTTATTCGGAGATGGTTGTAGACGGGGGCCGGTAGGAACAATTTGGTGACTAGGCATTAACATATATACCATACAGATCAAACAAAACATTGATCCTGCTAAGGTGATAAAAGACACACCATTTGCTTAGCTGCTTTAATTTTTTTCTACAGTCAGAAAGACCCCAGACATCCCGACTGGAAGCGAGTAATAGCCCCGAAAGGAACTCCATAAAAATTAAAAATAAAAACATGGCTCAGGTGAGATAAAAACACCATAAATTTCAGTCAATCTATTCAACCTACAGATAATATCTGAGATGATGAAGAAAAAACATGCCCGGACATAGCACCTTTTTTCAGACGCATATAGAAATGTGGCCTTGGTGAATTCTTTAATTCTATGTTTCAGTTTTTAGGTGCTTTATTGGCAAAAGTACTATTTGTACATTAGTATTGCCAGAGTGGTTCAGTATTGTTGGAAACAATCAAAACAGTGGTGTCTTAGCTAACAACATTTAGCCTATAGATCAAGCAGAGCTAAACCGTTTAGGGGTTTGACATTAGAAACATGATTGGATGTCTTCCAACCCCCCCAAACAAAGCACATTCCCATTAACAAACACATTAAAACATTATATCGGACACAGACAGCATCACAGTAGGAAATAGATTGGGGAGAAGCTTTGGGCTCTGATGTCTAGACACCAAAGGTGTTGACCTAAAGCACACCCTTTTGCTCAGCCATTTTTCCAGTCAGGAAGACTCTGTCTAGGCATTAACATTTACCATTACAGATCAAACAAACATTGATCCTGTTAAGGTGTCAATACGCATCCTTTGCTCAGCCATTATTCAACAATCAAGAAGAACCCAACACCTCCAGACTGGAAGCTAGCTACAGCTCAGGAAGGAACGCCATAAAAACCCCAGGGCAAAGATAAGAGATAAAAACATCATAAATCCAGTCATAAATCCATCAAAAGTCAAATCTAACATCTGTTTTGATCTTTGATTTACACACCCTAATGTCATGTCAGTCAGGGGTGACAGGACCCCGGTGACGTGACAGTCAGGGGGACAGAGGGGGTCACAGAGCCATAAATCACGTCATAAATCTACCCATGGACACATTTGACATATGACGACCTGTCAATCAACGCTGACAGGGGTCATAAATCAAGTCATAAATCATCAAAGTGACACAAGAGGGCTTTTCACAATGCGCTTAACCCCGGGTAAAGACACGTTTCACACCTGTAATTTGAAAGCGGTGTTAGCACCGCATTTTACCCGGGGTTATGAAACCCTGCTCCGGAGCAGGGTTAACCCCGCATTTGTGGTGTTATCCCCGCATTGTGGTGCTAAGTTTGTTCAGTGTGAAACAGAGCGGTGTTTGCATGTTGCTGCTGGACGCTTGGCAACAGACAGCCAATCAGAAATGAGCAGTGAGGCTCGTGTCACGTCAGTAACAGGAAACGCACGTGTGTAAACTGTAGCCAGTGAGAAGAAATATCAAAAGACGGAAAGCGTGTGAACTGGAGTGAATAGGAGATGGTATTAATCTTACGCTACTGTAACGTTAGTCTCTCCACACTTAAAAGAAATTCAAAGAAATATTCACATACTTTGCTTCTTGTTTTCATTCTTTTGCACTTGTCTTTGTTTTCTTGGCTTTATGCGTCTCATGAGGCCGTTCACATGATGTCGCGCCTGAAACGCGTTTAAAATGCTAAGCGCGGCGCTTTCTCCTTCTTCCCAAAGCGTTCTGTAGCTTGCGCTCCCGTGGCGTCTGCCGTTGCTAGGCAACCATGACCCGCGCGCTTCATGAAGACGCAGAAGTTTCAGCAAAGAATAAATGGATTTCCAGAACTAAATCGCTTGCAGTCGCTCTGCTACTAAATTTATTTAAAAATGGATATCCCTGCCTGTACAGCTTTGATCAGCTGTTCCTCAATCTTCGCTGATCTAAAGACAAAAGAGGCGACATTGTTTTTAATAACTGGCAAGACGTGGGAGAAGCCAGATTGCCTGCTGTTCGTCCAATCAGTGACAGTGACACCGCAAATATGCAAATAAGAACGTTAACCCGGGGTTTGGGGATGTACAGTGTGAAACGTCTGTTAATGAATACCCAGGATTAACAGTTAACCCCAGGTATAGTATGAGCAGTGTGAAACGTGATTACAGATAACCCAGGATTCCTTTATCCGGGGTTTAGGATGACCCAGGGTTAACAATTGCAAGTGTGAAAAGCCCTACTGTGTATTATATTACTACTAACAGGAGTCTGCCATTGCAGATATGGTAGTGGCAAACAATGCAATCAGACTGCGTGAAATCCAGGCAGCAGTAATTGCAGATCAGGGAGCATTTAGAAATATAAACAGTGTGAGTTTGCAACTATAGATCGAGTCCTTACACGAAACCATGTCAGAATGAAGCAGCTGTACAGAGTTCCATTTCAAAGAAACTCTGACATCGTAAAGGAGGCACGATTCCAGTATGTGCAGGTACAGATTTTTTATTGTAATACCTTGTTTACCATAGTTACATGCGACTGGAATAATTTGCTTTATGAATTTGCTCTTTTTCTTAGAGAATAATGGAGTTTGAAGCTGAAGGGGCACATCACAAATTCATTTTTGTGGATGAAGCCGGCTTCAACCTCTGTAAAGTGAGGAGACGCGGGAGGAACATCATTGGGCAGAGGGCCACTGTCACAATGCCAGGTCAGAGGGGTGTCACCGTGTGTGCTGCCATCTCCAATGATGGGGTCCTTTGCCACATACCAACTATTGGCCCATACAATACAGAACGCCTCATCACATTTCTTGATGCATTGAAAGAAATACTGATTCCACCCGAAGAGAGAGGGCTGTTGAGGCCTGGCATGAGTCTGTATGTCATAATTTGGGACAATGTTGCTTTCCACCACTCTCGCCTTGTGAATGAATGGTTTGCAGCACAGCCTCGTATTATGATGCAATTCCTCCCTGCATACTCGCCTTTTCTGAACCCAATCGAGGAGTTCTTCTCTGCTTGGAGGTGGAAGGTGTATGATTCCCATTTAAGAATGCCTACAAGGCCCGTTCACTGCCTGCCTTTGGTAAGTCGGACCACGCCGCCATTTTCCTCACACCGGAATATAAACAAAGGCTCGCACAGGAACCCCCGGTGAAGAGGGAAGTGACGCGTTGGTCCTCCCACTCTGAAGCTATGCTACAGGCGGCTCTTGATGACGTCGACTGGGACATGTTCAGGGCGAGCTCATCTGACGTCAGCGAGTTCACGGAGGTAGCAGTGAGCTTTGTAAACACACTTACCGAACAAGCTACAGAAACGATTACTGTAAGGACTTTCCCAAATCAGAAACCGTGGGTGGACAGATCAATCCGTGATGCGGTTAACAAACGCACTGCCGCATACAACGATGCTCTTTTGTCTGGGAATATGAGCGCGTACAAAGCATCGTGTTATGCTCTCAGACGAGCTGTAAGTGCCGCCAAACATCGTTACAAAGAGAGAATTGAGTCTCATTTTCAGCTCAATGACTCTCGACGCATGTGGCAGGTACTAAGGACCATCTGTGCCTTTGGAAACAAATCCTCCATGGAGGTGAGTGCAGATCCATCGCTAGCCGAAGAATTAAACACCTTCTACGGCCAATTTGATTGCAATGGCGGCAGCACGGCTCTGCCGATCAGCGCGTCAGGAAGTAGCAGGCAGAGAAGCGAGAATCATGTGATCACCGTGACGGAGGACGAGGTTCGGAGGGCACTAAAGGGAGTGAACATCAGGAAAGCGGCTGGACCTGACGGGATCACAGGCCGGGTTCTGAGGTCCTGCGCTGATCAGCTTGCTGGGTTGTTCACTTCTATCTTCAACGAGTCCCTTGCTACCTCTGTAGCTCCCACATCCTTTAAAAAATCCATCATCATCCCTGTGCCTAAGAACAATAAACCCTCTTGCCTGAATGACTATCGTCCAGTGGCCCTCACATCTATAGTCATGAAGGTTTTTGAGAGACTTGTTAAGAGCCACATTTGCTCATCTATCCCTGCTACTTTGGACCCTCTTCAGTTTGCCTATCATCCCAATAGATCAACTGATGATGCCATCTCTCACATACTCCACTCCTCCCTCACACACATTGACAGCAGCAATGGGAACTATGCAAGACTGCTATTCATAGACTATAGCTCAGCTTTTAACACCATAGTCCCCATCAAGCTGACTTCCAACTCACAGGCCTCGGCCTAAACACTTCACTCTGTGACTGGATCCAAGACTTCCTCACCGGCAGACCTCAAGTGGTGAAGGTAGGCCAGTACACCTCAAACTCCATCACCCTGAACATAGGAGCCCCGCAGGGCTGCGTTCTGAGTCCCCTGCTCTACTCTCTCTACACACACGACTGTGTGTCCTCTCACAGCTCCATATCTATTATCAAATTTGCTGATGATACTGTGGTTCTGGGCCTCATTTCCAACAATGATGAGACCGCATACTTGGGTGAGGTAGAGAGACTAACATCATGGTGCCAGGGCAACTGTCTCTCTCTGAACGTGAGCAAAACCAAAGAGCTGATTGTAGACTTCATGAAGAGACACCTGCTGCCCTACACTCCTCTTGTGATCAGCGGGACCCCTGTGGAGAGAGTTAGCAGCTTCAAGTACCTCGGTGTAAACATCTCCGAGGACCTGACTTGGACTACACACATCCAAACACAGGTTAAGAAAGCCAGGCAAAGACTGTACCATCTGCGACAGCTGAGGAAATTCAGGGTCTCTCCAACAATCCTGAAAACTTTCTATGCAGGGACCATAGAAAGTGTTTTGACTCAGTGCATCTCAGTGTGGTATGGAAACAGCTCCAGCCAAGATTGCAAGGCCCTGCAGAGAGTTGTGCGCTTAGCTGAGCGTATCTCTGGGTCTGCTCTCCCCTCTATGCAGGACATCTACCTCAAACGCTGCAGAGGCAGAGCTGTCAAAATCATCAAGGACTCAAATCACCCTGGAAACGGTCTCTTCACTATGCTGCCTTCTGGTAAGCGCTTCCGCTGCCTGATGGCAAAAACAGAGAGACTCAGGAGGAGTTTCTTCCCCACGGCCATCAGGCTCCTGAACTCAAAGTCAGCCTCTTAAAAACATCATCTGACTTACTTCAAATCACTAATCACACATTCATTACTCTCTACCTCATAACTGTCAGTGTCATTTGCTCATTTGCACACTTGCACACAACAATTTCTGTGTCTTGTAACATATCTTATTTTTATATTTATTTTATTTTTTGTGATTGGCTGCTTCATGTCAACCATGTTCTACCTATTTGCACATTCCTCTCTGTACAGTCATGCTTATCTTAATATTTAATTCTACAGCTTACTGTCATGCACATTCTTTTATATTTTATATTTTATTCTTTATATCTTATTTTTTATTCATTTTATCTTATGTTTACTTCCCTTGTGTTGTTTTTTCAATATTTGCACTGTCCATGGAGCGGACCCGACTCTCATTTCACTGCTGGTTATACAGTCTCTGTATAGTCGTGTATGTGACAAATAAAACTTGAAACTTGAAACTTGAAACTTGGCCATATGAGCAGATGCACCTCCTGGAGGCAATGAATGCTGGTTGCCTGGCAATAGGTGCAGAGGGCTGCCAGGGATGGATACGCCATGCAAGGAGGTATTTCCCTCGGTGCATTGCAAGGGAAAACATTCAATGCGATGTTGATGAGAACCTGTGGCATAATCGTCAAGAACGAATGGACTAAATGTGAAAGATAATATATATATATATATATATATATATATATATTTTTTTTTTTTTTTTTTTTTTTTTTTTTTTTAAGGTATTTCCACCCATAAGTTTCCTTTCGTAGCTTTTTTTTTTTTCCAGTATCCATTTGAGTTTGTAAAGTATCATATTTCATATTGATGGCTGTATTTTGTTGTCCATCGTGTAATGATTGATTGAAAGAATAAATTAATTTGACCACAAGTTGTGGTGTTTGATGGAAATATTTGCTTATGTTGCTTGTTTTTAATGTTTTGTGAGTGTTAGAGCATTTTGCTAACAAAATGAGTCATTTTGGCCATTGAGCTTCAGTTTTATCCTGTGTGTTAACTGTTTTGAAAATGTGATGTCAGAGTGGGCAAATGTGTTTAAGCAATCAAGAAAAACTGTAATAAAAAAAACATGCCTAATTAATTAAAATCATGAAACTTATACAATTTAACATTAATTTATTAAAAGTGTAACAAAAATGACATATTTAGGGCCGTATGAAATGTTTTATTTTTTTCTCACCTTATGTTTTATTGTTACCAAATTCTGTGTTTTATCACGTCTAATTATTTGAATGCATACAAACTATTTTTATTTATTCTTACAGTAGCTTATGAAATGTGTTTTTTCCCCTCAGAAATTCTCTGTTGTGTATTTAAATTTTACTGGTTATCAGATGAAGGCAGAAAACATTGATGGAATTTATATTTTAATTAATGGAAATTAAACATTTACATTTTTGGCAAATAAAGGGATTTACTATTAAAATTAAAATATGTTGTGATTATTTCTTAAAAAAATAAAGTTGTATTATTTTTCAGCAGTAGTAGTAGTATTACGTACATTCTACTAAATAATAGTAATATAGCTATTTCTGACACAATGTCTTAAATAAGATAAACCAAACCTTTTTTTTTTTTTTGACGGGTTGCCGTGAATACCTTTACAGTTCTGTGTGTATATGATATGACGCTAGTTTTACTCAAATTAAATGGTAAAATGCTCGTGAAGTGACTCTCAGATCAGTTTTGCAGATATTGTTCATGTGTTTATGTCCTCATTGAGACAGCAGACGCTGAAATCACCGCGAGCGCCACGCTGTGTATGTAGTAAACAAAACCGCTCCATTCACAGAGACGTGCAGAACATGCAGGATTCATATTTAAATCGACTTTTGCGGCTTAATATTTACAGATGCTAGTCCATATCATGATTTAATTTAACCCTTTAGGCACCAGGGGTTTTTGGAAAAAATGCTGGATTTTGACATCAAGATTTCAAAAGCTTGTGGCTTGAAAGGGCTTAAAGATAGAGATCTAGTTTAGTTTAGTTTTAGTTTTATTTAAAGTTTGACATGACAGGATATTGTAGCACAAAACCCTGAAATGTGTCAAACATACACATACTCCAAGACAATCATTACTTTATATGAAACAAATAAAACATGCATACACATACACATATATATGAATAACACAGATTCACAGAAAAAGCATCCTAATCAGGGACCTGTAAGTTATCCATACAACAATTTTAAAGCACAGGGAATAAAGGAAAGTTCATGATGTTTAGTTTTACTCCTGGGTACAACAAATGTCTTGTGCCGCCGAAGAGAATAAATAGGTGTTGGGGCCATAGGCAGGAAACATTGCAGTGGTGATGAACTGTCCTTGAGTATTTTAGTAAGAGTACGTACGGTGGCTTCCTCACGCCTCTCACTCAATGTTGGGAGAGTTGAAGTAGGAATGCCTATTATCTGACAGCATCACTTTTGGATCCTCTCCAACTCCTCAGAGAGACCTTTAGGTAGACCACCCCACACTGGACTAGCATACTTGAGAACTGGCCGTATAAAAGTCAAGTATACTTGCACTAAAACATCACAAGGAAGGCCCGCTTTTTTTGCAGCGCAAAGATAGTATATTCTGGGGCGCACCTTCGAAATCATGTCCTTAACGTGGACATCCCATGACAAGTCAGAGGATATTTGAACTCCAAGCAATTTAAAGGTGGAAACTCTACTAATTGCATGTCCTGAGATAACATGAGAGTGGGGAGGGAATGTTGTCCTCTCTCCTGGCACTAATTACCATGTCCACGGTCTTCGCTCCATTCACTGCCAATGTAAATTCCTGTCCCCATTCCACTACAGAATCCAAGCCTTCCAGGTAAAGATCCCATTAGAAACTCTGTGATTGTTAGATCATCAGCAAATTTCACAGGCATTACCGGAGGCGGCAAATATGAATCCAGGCTATTTATGCATATGACAAAAAGCAGAGGGGATAAAAGTCCACCTTGAGGAACACCAGCTGGAACTGGAAAGGAGTTAGACACACAAGAGCCCCACTTCACCCTCTGCTCTCGGTTACTCAGATAGCTCCTTACAATAAGCCAAAGGGGTCATCTGACATGCAAGTCAGCTAAGCAATGTAGCAGTCGACTATGTTCAATTGTGTCAAAAGCTCGAGTGAAGTCAACAAAAACAGCATGTATATCCATTTTGAGAGAGCTGTTAAGTGCTTCATGCCAGTGCTGCAGAATTTGAATCAAGGCAGTGTCCGTTGATCTGTTCCTCATAAAGCCATGTTGTGATGGTTCGATCTTAGTAACTGTATCCTCCAGAATGGCATCTCTGAGGATTCCTTCAAACACTTTTCCAATGAGTAGTGAGATCTGGCGATAATCTGCTGGAAAACTAGGCTTTGCATTTTTAGGAACAGCTTTGACTATAGCCTCCTTCCATTGTTTTGGAAAGATGTTATGCTGGATACATGTATTGAAAATGTCACATAACACTGGTGCCAACTCTTCATGAAAAGTCTTTAGCACCCAAGGAGGAACGCAGTCGGGACCAGCAGCCTTGGCTGCATTCACTTTACGGAGTCTAGTCTTAACTTGTCCAATACTCAGAGGAGGTACACTACAATTTGACAACTTGCAGGTAACTTCTTCCTCAAGACAAAAAAATGTGGCTCGCATAATTCCACACAGAAGCAAAGTGCCTAGCCAGAGTGTCACACTCACGTTGCATGATGTTTTGATCCTGAGACACCATGTCACTCTTATCTCCTTCCATCCCCATTCAATTCTTCACTGACTTAAACCATTGTTTTGGCTTGGAGCAACGCAGTTCCTCCACCTCATGCTGGTAATATTGTTTCTTTGCGCTCTTGATTTTTTTGGCAATGATTGATTTTATTTTCCTATAAGAGGTTTTGTCACCAGAATAAAAAGCATACTGTCTATCTTTTATCAGATCTTTAATTTCAACAGTCATCCAAGGCTTATCTGTGCTTGTGATAGAGACTTTCTTTAATGGAACTGTTTTATCCAAGATAGATATGATAGTGGAAGTAAAGGCATCAACCTCAGGATTCATAGATTCGTGAATGTGGGAAAAATCAGTAGTGTTCATAAGGAGGCCCAGTTCCCTGATTGTCTCAGGGGTACGTTTTCTGCAAAAAATATGTTTAATAGGCTTGGTGGGCCAGTTTCCTGCATTTAGCAAGATAGTCTGATGGTCAGAAGAGCCAACAGGAGGCAAATGCTCCAGTGTCTGATACATGGATGAAATATTGGTAAATATAGAGTCTAGTTGACTAGCCTTTCTTGTTGCTCCAGCCACAATTTGTTTCAGACAATGTCTGCTGCAGATGGTTTCAGACTTGTACTTATTTGTATCACCAAGTATGACAATTGCAGCCTGCTGGTACTTACATTCAATATATCTGAGACAACTACCCAGATACTGTGTAATTAGTATATCAGGTTGGGCTGTTGTAGAAGAGCTTGGTGGAAAATATAGCACAGCAGCAATAATACAACTTAACCCTCGAGGAAGACGACTGGGATGAAACCAGACCCACAAAGCTTCATGCTCTTTCTCTTCTAGATGAGTCAGTAGAATTTGTTTAATGGTGTTACAAACATACAAGGCAACTCATCCTGCCCCACATCCTCTGCGATCCCGCCGATGTATTGTATAGCCAGGAAAAGTTACAATTGAATCTGGGATACCATCATTTAGCCAAGTCTCAGAAACGGCGACAACTGCTGAGTTATTATTCAGTGCTACACTGTGAAGGTCATCACATTTGTGGCGTAAAGAGAACGCACATTAGTAAGGAGAAAACCAGGCATAGATGGTATTGACTTGTGTTGGTTTACCTTTATATGAATTAAGTTCTTAGACTGGTAGCGACAATCGGATAAAAACATTCTTTGCCCAGTTAGCAGTCTTTTAATATCCACAGCAGTTTCACAAGAAGTAGACTGCACACCGTCAAACAACTCCAAACTCTTCATTAAATTTGCAGATGACACGACTGTGGTGGGTCTCATTAGAAACAGAGATGAGACAAACTACAGGAGCGAGGTGAGCCACCTGGCCGGGTGGTGCAGTGGCAACAATCTCTCTCTGCATGTGGCGAAGATGAAGGAGATTGCTGTTGACTTCAGGAGAGTGCACACTCAGCATGCTCCTCTGACCATCAATGGTGCGACCATGGAGAGAGTGAGCAGCACCAAGTTCCTGGGTGTGCACATCACAGAGGACCTCTCCTGGACTAACAACACTGCGGCACTGGCCAAGAAAGCACAACAGCGTCTCTACTTCCTCCACAAACTAAGAAGAGCCAGAGCCCCGGCCCCCATCATGTGCACCTTCTACAGAGGCACCATCGAGAGCATCCTGACTAGCTGCATCACTGTGTGGTATGGTGCCTGCAACGCGTACTGCCGCAAGTCCCTTCAACGGATAGTGAGAGCAGCTGAGAAGATCGTTGGTGTCTCTCTCCCCTCCCTCCAGGACATCTACAGCACCCGTCTCACCCGCAAAGCCCTCAACATTGCAGGTGATCCCACCCACCCGACACACAGCTTCTTCAGTCTGCTGCCATCAGGGAGGAGACTGCGGAGTCTCCAAGCCAGGACCAACAGACTGAAAGACAGCTTCATCCACCAGGCTGTCAGGAAGCTGAACTCCCTCCCGTTTGACAATAAAGCAGACTTTGACTTTGACTTTGACTTTGAAAGCGTGCAATAGCTCTCTTATGCGCGCTGTTTTTTAGGTTTTACTTTCAATGCATAGCCTACAAAGCATGTCTCCAAGATTCGGAATAGAAGGAGGTTACTGTAGAAGATTTACCGTGTGGACAGTCACCGCATCAACTGATTATAATGGCTTCTCTTGGTGAAGACACGGCTTTAGAAATGGATTAATCACATGTCTAAGGCTGGAAATATCCAGAATTAGGTCAAACAAAAGGTGTCCATGGGAATGGAGCTAGTGAAACACACACGCCATGCATTGAACACAAGCAGCATGCTCATCCAAACAGCACCTGTCGTGTGCCCTCACCATTTTGAGCTAACTGCGTTTTTTTATGTAACCAAAAACAACATTGACAGCATCAGAAACAAACCAGTAAACTGATGTCCAGGGGCATTTTTTTTTAAAAACTTATTAAATGCATGCATCATGAATATGGAATGCCACGTTCTTAATTCCAGTTGATACATTCAGTTAAAATAATAAAGTGCTGTTACTATTAAAAATCCAGTCAGTGTCAACAAAAGCCATCAGAGACATCATTACTGAATGCATTTACACTGCAATTTGCCTACAAATGCATAACATGTTATGAAATTAATGTTTTAAATTTTGAAGGCAGAAATATGTCAATATGTCAATCAATTAAATTATACGTTTAATATGAAACTAAAACAGACACTAAGTGGCGCCAATGAGTGAGTTCAATGCGGATTCCTTCAAATAGATTACGCTGATTACGAAAACACCACTAGGCTACTTGTTGCCGTGGTTCCGCTGTGGATTTGTTTCTGTGATAATTATATGTGGGCCTAATGTGTTTCAAGACAAAATGATCAAAAAGCTGGCAGGTATGGGGGAACATGACTTTTTATGTTGAGAGAACATTTATTTCTCGTGGCCATGCGTTTAATGCAGGAACCTGCATGACCATATAGCAACCTTGGATATTCAGAAATGGATATTATGAATGCATTAATAAAATGTTTTGAATTTAAGAAAGTGCAGAATTAAGAATTATTATATTAACCCATACTGCACATACCATGCAGGCCAATATGTAGCCTAATATTCTTCCTTTCTTTATTATTAGGCTATTTATTATTTATTATTATTATTATTATTAGCATATCCAAAATAAAATTAAGGCAGCGGCTATTTACACTAAGTGAATCCGTAACACTCAGTGCTCCTATCAAAGCTTGGCGTGGGTCTGCAGTAGGCTATAGGCAGTGTAGCCTAACTGTAAACCAACAGTAAGAATTTTAATTCGATTAAACCAGGGGTGGCCAAAGTCTGTCCTGGAGAGCCACAGTAACTTCAGCTCCATCCCTAATCAAACACACTTGAACAAGCCAATCAAGATCGAGGGTTAAAGAGAGGCAGGTGTGTTTTTAATGTTGGAGCTAAACTCTGCAGGACTGGGGGCTCTCCAGGACCGGTTAAAGGGTTTAAAAAGTAATTGGTTATTTTTAAGGAATAGCCATGTGTGTGCATGAGACGCCAGCGCGATTATTTGAACGTTTAACCATGGAACAGCTTTTTCTTTCATTTGGTTAAGCCCCTAAGTGAAATATATTTTTGAGTATGTATTTCTTTTGTATGTAGCTTGACTTTATCCTGGGTTTAATTCTTTTCATTCAAAAAAGCGCAGGTGCGTGATGTGATGTGTGAATCTTGTTCTTTTGTGTATCATAATTACGCATAGACCTAAAAGTAAAAAAATAAATAAAAAAAAACTCATCCATTCTTAGGCCTAATTTAATTCTAATTTATCATAATCTTGTCGGCTAATGATCGGTTAACTAACTTTGGTTACAGAGCAGGTATATAAAGCACAGAGCAGAAAGAACTGAGACCAAGCGGGAAATAAAATAAATAGGCTAGCCTAAAAAATGTAGCCTAGGCTAATCTAAAATAACAGCCTACGTGAATGAATTTAAATGACTTTGGGATGAGATTAATATGTTATCTTAAATATTCATTTAAAAGTTTTGAATTTAAGAAAGTGCCGAAATTAGGCTATATATTAGGCTCCCTATATTATTGTCAATTATTATTATTAGCATATAACCTAATTCATGGATTAAAGCAAAAAAAATCTTCTGACTGAAAATTTTTCCTCTGCCAAACCTCATCCCACAGCCATACCTGTCACACACCCAGTTTAAGAGCTGGGTTTTTCTTCTTGTAATTAGGAGCGCTTGTCCTCCTTCTAAGAGCACCTTCTAATCAATAAAAAAATTGTAGAATAAGACAAATAAGTTGCCAATCATATGAAATTAGTATTAATAAAAAATTATTTGTACTACAGAAATGGCACAGAAGAACACAAAAGTGGCTTGTAGCTGTAGGTATATTTTCAGACGTTTAATGAGGCTCAGAGATGGCATGAGTGCAATTTTCATGTGAAGATTAATGTTTTAAATATAACATTTTGAATTAATTAAATAACTGAAATTATACGTAAAAATGAAACAAACAACCAGCAGGTGGCGGCAAGTCACTGATTTTTTCACTGAATCATTTATTCAATTGATTTGTTCGAACGGCTGATTCATTCCAGAATGAAGCAAGTGACTGTGTTTATGAATGGACAATCATGAATCACAAGATTCGTTCAGAAACGCAGTTCATTCATGAATGAAACACCGCTGTGTTTGCTTTTAGAGATGCGCAGTGCTCAGCTGTTACTTTAGTTGGAACTATTTTCGTTGATGATATAGAGTAAAATCATGCAGTACAGGCTACTTGTTTATTAATCTGTTGTATTAAACCAATATCACATTTCTAAACTCCCTTAATAATTATTAAAAGCTGTCTCTCTCCTTATCGCGATCTGTGGGCGCACAGAAAATGAGAGCTCACGAGTGAGTTATCAAGACAAAAAAACACATGCAAATGTGATGCATTCCGTCGGAACCTGCGGGAATGAGTAGAATTATTATTAATATCTGCAATCCTGCGGCGAAATTCAATCCTGCTCTGTTCTCTGCTAATACCCCGACTGTGCATGATGCGAGCGGCGTGAGAAGCTGCAGCCGTGGCGGGGATGATTTCTGGTGTGCCGGCAGAACAACAACAGAGCGCTACATGTTTCTTTTCCCCTCATTTTTTCCAACTGATGGAAATCCGTCATAGCGACAGAAAACTTTAATCCCTGATAACTTTTAAAATGGAGTGAACACGGAGCAGTTTTTCCGTGAGTGGACCCAGAGCGGAGTGATTAAAGACCGGAGAGGAACGTGCTTTCACTCCACTTCAGGCTTTGATCACATCCCCCTCAGCAGGCCGAATACACCTCGTCTTTCCTTAATTTAACCTATTCAAACTAAAATTAAGGCATTTATTACACTATTTGAGAAATGTTAGCATATTTACGGCCTTAAAATTAGGAAAAATACAGTACAATATACCATAATAATTTGAAGGAATTTTCCATATTTGGCTTTTACATGTGTTTTCCCGTATTTTGTTAATTACGCTTTGCATTGTGGGAACAAGAAGCTCAGTCGATTTTCGGCGCGAAAACAGTGCTTGAGCAGACGCCATTATTCACGGAGATAGTCTCAGTAAAAATTTCATTTTAAAGTCTTATTTCGGGTTTGAGGAACCGTTCTTACACTTTTGTGGTAAATTATATTTTGTTAAATGTCACAAACTGTAAAGTTAACCTAGTAGAAAAGTATTCCTTGTTTGGCAAATGAATGTCGGTGCCATCGCATTCAACATTTTCAGCACACCGTCACATCTAACTCGACATGGAGGTGAGTTACGTGTTACAGTGTGCTCACTTTCAGTTTTATTAATAAAAGTTTATTAACTTTTAATTGTTGTTGATGCGGTGTATTGGTTACTGAGCGTGTCGTAAAGCATCCGACATATTAACGTTACTGAGATAATGTTAAGCAGCTTTGATAACGTTAAATCTAACATAAAGTGCGGTACAATTGTGTTTACTGTTTAGAGCGCTTTATGCCTTCAACAGAAGCTGGCAGAGGAATTGTAAAGAAAAGAAGATACCATTAAGACTTTTTTTTTATTAATTAAAAGAGATTATACGACTAGATCTGACATCACTGAATTCTTCAAGGATAACGCACCTTCTCTGCCAGACGAGGTAGGGTTAGACATTTTATTGTCTTATGTTAAACACACACGAGAAGTTAATTCGGTAACGTTACTGGCACACTGTCTGTGAACGCACACACGTCGTGATGCACGCGCAGAGAATGCGCTTCAGACAGCGCGTCAGTAAGGCACCGAGTTCTCTCTTGCACTTACATGGACAAAAGCACACAAAATAATGTCAAAATGACCATTTTTGGCTAGTGACGGTCTTAAAAAGTTAAAATGTCTTGACTGATGTAAAGAGTTGGGATGTGTCAGATGTGCGTCAGTGTTTTAAAGGGACAGCAGTTCATGACATTCATGGTGTTTCTTTTGTTTTCTTTTCTAATGACAGGTCGTTATTGCTGCTGTATTGTGCATCCCAAGCACCCCCTGCATTCTTATCATGGGTTTGTAATGTTTTGTTTATTAACACTACAGTTTTTATTTATGTAAGCATATGGGTAGTACAATTCAATCTGAAATGTAAAATGCAAAATGGCAATGCAATATGTAAAATGGCAATGTATTTCTGTATTTAAATTGACATTTTCCCATACATATGTGCAATATTTAGTGCAAAATAAAAATGCAATTATATAATTTACATTTGCCATTTCCTACACTAGTTTTAATATGCAAAATAAAAACATTTTAACGCTTTATAAGTTGCAATAATATGTACAAGCCAAGACTGTAGTAAAATTATCATTTACATGCTGTTTTTCCTAAATGCATTTAGACTTGGGAGTTAGGACACTTGGGATTGCATTTCCATCATAATACCGCATGATAATTGTAGCAAAACGCAGTGAGAATTTGAGGATGCATTCTGAGCCAAAGGTGCAGCAAAAGGGTAGCAAAATGGTGTTTTAAATGTCTTTTATTTTTCTTAAACGCATTGACACTTACATATAAGATGTTTCAATTGCATTTTTAATTAATACCTCGCTATGGATATAAAGTTAATGTGGATTTGAAATGCATTTGAAAATGCAACACGCCCCTGACCTGTCAATCGTTAGGTTCAGCAACAGGACGCACAATAGGTCAATATTCTCCGTCAACCAAACGTTTTCCACATTTACTTATATTCATTACGAGGTATTAAAGGAAAATGCTATTGAAACGTCTTATATGTAAGTGTCAATGCATTCAAGAAAAATAAAAGACATTTAAATCACCATTTTGCTACCTTTTTGCTGCACCTTTGGCTCAGAATGCATCCTCAAATTCTCACTGCGTTTTGCTACAATTATCACACGGTATGATGATGAAAATGCAATCCCAAGTGTCCTAAGTCTAAATGCATTTAGGAAAAACAGCATTTAAATGATAATTTTGCTACAGTTTTTGCTTGGACATATTAAACATATCTAATCAATCTGTGTAATACATTTTCGTTTTAATTTTGCAACTTATAAAGTGTTAAAGTATATTTCTTTTTAATTTGCATGTTAAAACTAGTGTAGAAAATGGCAAATCTAAATTATATAACTGAATTTTCATTTTGCACAAAATTTTGGACACATGTATGGCAAAATGTAAATTAAAATACAGAACTACATTGCCATTTTGCATATTTCAAACTGAACATTTCAAATTGAATTTTGCTACCCATATGCTTCCATTTTTATTTACCTTTAGGGATGTTCAATACTGACAAAAAAAATTGTCATTGAGTCATCTATTCAGTTGACTGTTATTGAAGTTGTTTGTGTAGGAAAGATTTAATCAATGTTTGGAGTGGCTTTCTGAATTTACAATGTTGTTTATAATTGCTTATTTGTTTATTGTTATTGGTGATTCCAGATTGCTGTCATTCAAGAAGTTATAATTTCCTCCCCCATTGTGGCTGAGCTACACATTCTCTTCATTTTATTTTAAACTTAAAACATCCAGAGGGGAATGGCACCTACACTGGAATTCATACAAATGTAAGGGACATAATGAAACTGTATAAAGCATTTTTGTTGTGTTTGCGTTTAGTTGAAAATAATCAAAGGGTTAGTTCACTCAAAATTCTGTCATTAATTACTCACCCTCATGTCGTTCCAAACCCATAAGACCTTCGTTCATCCTTGAAACACAAATAACGATATTTTTGATGAAATCTGAGAGATCTCAGACCCTCCATAGACAGCAAGGGTCCTTACACGGTCAAGGCACAGAAACTTAGCAAGGAGATCGTTAAAACAGTCCATCTGCCATCGGTGGTTCAATCTGAACTTTGAAGTGACGAGAATACTTTTTGTATGCAAAGAAAATAAAAATAATGACTTTATTCAACAAGTCGTTATTCAACAAAAACAGTGTATCCATGCGGTGCGGCTGATACAGATCAGTGTATGCAGTTTGTGTTCAGCGGATATTCTCCAAAATGGCGCTAGTGTGATGCAGATGCGACGAATTGTTGAATAAAGTCGTTATTTTTATTTTCTTTGCGTACAAAAAGTATTCTCGCCACTTCATGAAGTTCAGATTGAACCACTGATGGCAGATGGACTATTTTGACAATGCTTTTCATTATATATCATGCGATAGTCATGCGCATCTCGTCAGTAAAGCCGGTTCCGTGATTTGCGGTAAATCTCCATCACCTGTTTTCAAATGGAGCGGCATTTAATACACAGAGCTGTAGTTCACTGACAAGCTACTAGAGCTGCACGATTCAGGATAAATTGAGAATCACATTTTTTTTCTCAAATAGAGATCACGATTCTCCCACGATTCTGAACTAAACAAAATAATGTGTGACAAAATATTAATTGCTGCAGTCTATTTAAAAGTGTTTAATTTAAATGAATTATTAAACATTTTAATATATAATACAGTATGGCCAGGTTTCACAGACGGGGCTTAGACTAAGCCAGGATTAAATCATAGTTCAATTAAGACATTTAAGCAATTTTTATAAACATGCTTAGAAAAAAACATTACTGGTGTGCATCTTGAGACAAAACAAAGGCACTGATATATTTTAAGATCAGTCAATGTGAGTTTCTTTCAGTTGAAACAGCTCAGATTTACATTTTTGTCTAGGACTAGGCTTAAGCCTAGAAAAATACAGCTGTCTACATTCAAACAGACGAGAGAAAATGCCTCTAGTGGAATCTACTTGCTGCATGAACTGCCACAAAATTCTACAAAGGATTGCGGTTCTTGAAACAAAGTTACTTGCTGGACTTCCAAAACAGACGGAACATACAGCAGATGGTCACCACGGACCCCCTCAGCATACAGCCGGTGAGTGAATCTAGTGAATCTCAACAGTTTAATCGATGGCACAAACAGGGAGCGAGACCCAAAGGCTCTCAAGACATCAGATTGTCACGAGTATCTCGTATTGCTGCTGTAGCATCCTCTACCCCAGATACGGCTACAAGACTTGTAAACACTGGTATTCTACAACTGCTTAAGCAAGATTTCAGTGAACTCTTTGAAACACTTCAAAGACTTGAAGTTCAGTCGTTCATCAGTGGACCACTCCCAGCAAGGGGAACTAACATGTTTTCACGGTTGCTTGGGCTGAATACATGGCTACAAAGAACCTGCAGTACAAAAGGAGTCAACTTCATCGACAACTTCAATATTTTCTGGGGCCACAGACAACTGTTTAAACTGGATGGCCTCCACCCAAACAAACTTGGTACAAGAGTGCTAAAGGACAATTTATTTTTCTCCCTCCATCATCCTTCGGTGGTGTGTGCCAATCCACTCACACACTCACCTGAACAGAATATGAGTGACCACAGGACTTCATATCAGCTTCCGAGTCATTATGTGGTTGAAGAATCCCACAAGGACACTGATAATGCCGTGCAGCCAAAACAATCACTGCTCATGGACATCCCGGCTGAGCCCCGCCCACAGAGCTCATCACATGCAGACTGTGACGTATTACAACAGCTCCAAGACTCAGCACCCAAGGACGACTTTCTGGAAAACAGCCTGGGAAGCCAGGACAACACATCACAGCCACCGGAAACACCAGAGCTAGAGCCCCGCTCACCAGATACACTATCCCTCTCTCCAGCATCTCCACTTCTAAGCTTTTCACAGAAAATGGAGGAACTGGTGTATGCTGGGACCAAACTCTCTGCAAGCCCCCAGATATCAACAAAAAAAACGGCGGGCCCCCCAACCACCAAAGACTGCAGGCTCAGCTCTCCCTCCTCCTGTGAGAGCTCTCCGACCGCTGCCACAACGCCAGGGCCCAAATCCTCCTCCAGCTGCTGTAGGTGAACCAAAAACAACTGATAACAGCTCTCAGTGATATGTGTCGGGTCACCGCTATATTAACAGCAACATTCACAAATGTTTACAAAACAAGCGGGAACCCAGTATGCCTGTAGCCTTCTCTATTTCTGTTTTATCATGTGATAGAAAGTCTAAGGCCTTCTCAAGCCGTACAGCTGACCCATCTAATCTGCGGCCTGTAATGCATCAATCTAAGATTGCTTTAGAGACAAAATGTAATTCCATCAAGTTAGCATTTTTAAACATTCGCTCACTAAAAAAATAAATCATTTGTGATCAATGATTTAATAACCACAAACAACCTGGATTTTATGTTTCTAAATGAAACATGGCTTGAAGACAGCTGCAGTGCAACAGTCCTAAATGAAACAGCCCCTCCTAACTTTAATTTTATAAGTGTCTGCAGGACTGTTAGGAGAGGTGGAGGTGTAGCTGCTCTATTTAAAGATGTTTATCAATGCAAGCAAGTGTCATTTGGTCAGTACTTGTCTTTTGAATATCTAGGTATTGTGCTGAAAGGTGCCCCACGCATTCTGTTTATCATCATTTACAGGCCTCCAAAATACTCTCCAGCCTTTGTTGAAGAGTTCACAGAACTGTTATCAATGATTTCCTCAGAGTTTGACTGTTTTGCTATTGCAGGGGATTTTAATATTCATATAGATAATGCTGAAATCAAAACTACAAAAGAAATTATAACTGTTTTAAACACTTTTGACCTGATTCAGCATGTGCATGGACCAACACACAATCGTGGACACACTCTAGATTTACTCATCAGTAGAGGTCTAAACATTTCATCCATTGTTATTAAGGATGTAGCACTGTCTGATCACTTCTGTATTTTCTTTGATATACTGATCTCTGTCACCACTGAATCTAGATCTGTCTCTGTCAGAAAGAGATGCATTAATGAGAACACTAGTGTGCTATTTAGGGAGGCTATATCTTCAACACCACGCATTTCTGCAGACTCTGTTGATCTTCTCCTGGATTCATTTCACTCAAAAGTTAAGAATGTTATTGATGATATAGCTCCGATAAAGGTCAGCAAGAAGACAGGCAGACAAAAATCAGTTTGGAGAAAATCAACAGCAGTTCAGAATATGAAAAGGCAATGCAGAAAAGCTGAGCGGATGTGGCAGAAGACTAAACTTGAAATTCACTATAGCATCTATAAAGACAGCCTTCATGCTTTCAATGTGGAACTAGCCACAGCTAGACAGACCTTCTTCTCAAACCTTATAAACAGTAACTTAAACAACACTCGCACTCTTTTTGCTACTGTTGAGAGACTGACAAACCCCCCCAGTCAGATTCCTAGTGAAATGCTCTCCGACAGCAAATGCAATGAGTTTGCTTCCTTCTTTTCAGAGAAGATCAGTAATATCAGAAAGGAGATTGGCACATCTTCCTGTAATACAGAGGTCACACAGATTCGACCGCAATCTCAAAAAGAAGTGACTATGTCTGTTTTTGAAACAATTGATAGCAAAATTTTGGAAGAAATAGTACAGCATCTTAAATCGTCAACCTGCTATCTCGACACACTTCCTACATCTTTTTTCAAAAGTGTGCTTAACAGTTTGGAAGTAGATCTCTTAGAAGTGGTGAACACCTCACTTCTCTCTGGGACTTTTCCAAACTCCCTGAAAACTGCAGTTGTTAAGCCCCTTCTGAAAAAGCGCAATCTTGATAGCACCATGTTGAGCAACTATAGACCAATATCAAATCTTCCTTTCATAGGTAAGATTATTGAAAAGGTAGTTTTTAATCAGCTGAACAGCTACTTAACCTCAAATGAATACCTGGATAATTTTCAATCTGGTTTCCGTGTGCATCACAGCACAGAGACAGCACTCATTAAGATAATAAATGATATTCGCTTTAATTCTGATTCTGGCAAAATAACAGTGCTGGTACTGCTAGATCTTAGTGCTGCATTTGACACTGTCGATCATAACATACTTCTAGAGAGACTGGAAAACTGGGTCGGGCTTTCTGGGTTGGCACTCAAATGGTTCAGGTCATACTTAGAAGGGAGAGGTTATTATGTGAGTATAGGAGAGCATAAGTCTAAGTGGACGTCCATGACATGCGGAGTCCCACAAGGCTCAATTCTTGCACCGCTCTTGTTTAGCCTGTATATGCTCCCACTAAGTCAGATAATGAGGAAAAACCAAATTGCCTATCACAGCTATGCTGATGATACCCAGATCTACCTGGCCTTATCTCCAAATGACTATAGCTCCATTGACTCCCTCTGCCAATGCATTGATGAAATTAACAGTTGGATGTGCCAAAACTTTCTTCAGCTAAACAAGGAGAAAACTGAAGTCATTGCATTTGGAAACAAAGATGAAGTTCTCAAGGTGAATGCATACCTTGACTCTAGGGGTCAAACAACTAAAAATCAAGTCAGAAATCTTGGGGTGATTCTGGAGACAGACCTTAGCTTCAGTAGTCATGTCAAAGCAGTAACTAAATCAGCATACTATCATCTCAAAAACATTGCAAGAATTAGATGTTTTGTTTCCAGTCAAGACTTGGAGAAACTTGTTCATGCCTTTATCACCAGCAGTGTGGATTATTGTAATGGTCTCCTCACCGGCCTTCCAAAGAAGACCATTAGACAGCTGCAGCTCATCGAGAATGCTGCTGCCAGGATTCTGACTAGAACCAGAAAATCTGAGCATATCACACCAGTCCTCAGGTCCTTACACTGGCTTCCAGTTACATTTAGGATTGATTTTAAAGTACTTTTACTCGTTTATAAGTCACTCAATGGCCTAGGACCTAAATACATTGCAGATATGCTCACTGAATATAAACCTAACAGACCACTCAGATCATTAGGATCGAGTCAGTTAGAAATACCAAGGGTTCACACAAAACAAGGGGAGTCCGCTTTTAGCTATTATGCCGCCCGCAGTTGGAACCAGCTTCCAGAAGAGATCAGATGTGCTAAAAATTAGGCACATTTAAATCCAGACTGAAAACTAATCCGTTTTAGCTGTGCATTTGTTGAATGAACACTGTGCTACGTCCGAACTGACTGCACTGTATTTTATGTATAATCATATTCTATTTAACTGTTTTAAATTTCATTTTAAATCAATTTCTATAACTTTTTAAAATTCCTTGTTTTTATTATTTTTAATTCCTTGTTTTTATTGCTGTGAATGACTATTTCACTTTCTTTTATGTAAAGCACTTTGAATTACCACTGTGTATGAAATGTGCTATATAAATAAACTTGCCTTGCCTTGCCTTGCCTAAGCCTTGTCTGTGAAACCCGGGGTATATGTATTTAAAATATAGTGTATTTAATACACCAACTTTTAGAATTAAAATGATGAAAAATTGGTTTGTATTAATGATTCAATGACTCACTCATACCTCACTTGTTTCATTAATGGATGAATCAGTGTTTTTGAACGAATCTCGAATGAATGATTCAATAACAAATACATTTTTAACAGTCACTTGTCGCCACCTAGTGGAGAAATGATGCAATCGACACAAACGTTATTTGAAGCGCCAGTTGCTTTCAAAAGATGTGTGGCTCTATTTTGATCGCTACCATAGACATCAATGTTTGTAGCCGAACTATAAACTTTTATCCCAGTATTTCTATGAATGACTGTAAGACAGAAATAATACTGTGTAGTTGAAAAGACTGTTTGTGAAGCTTTTTCTTACCTAAACATGTTAACTGTCTGCTCTCTGGATCAGCAGCAGTGCGAATGCAGATTTGAATGTTCCGGTATGATTTTTTCAAAGTTTTAATAGACACTGGCGAATCGTTGTCATTCAGAAATTAGATCATGTGGGTATTTGAATCGAGATCGCGATCTTTTAACGATTAATCGTGCAGCTCTACAAGCTACACAATATCGCGTTCATAATCGAAGGCGATTCATCTGCGATAATGAACGCGATATTGCGTAGCTTGTCAGTGATTCTGTGCCTTGACAGTGTTATTTACTATGCAGTCAATGGGACAGACACAAACCTCCCGGTTTTCATCCAAAATATCTTAAACTGTGTTCCGAGGACGAACGAAGCTCTTACGGGTTTGGAACGACATGAGGGTAAGTGATTAATGACAAAATTTTAATTTTGGGGTGGAGTAACCCTTTAAGTATATCATAAAACACTGTTGACAAGATCACATGACAGATGCAATTGGAGACCACTAGAAATGCAAGTTTAGCATTTTATAAACAATGTTTGAACTGGAACTTGATAATTCAATCTCAACCTGTTCTGCATGTTACTCTGTACTTCACTTTCATTCATTTAAGTCTTCCTGTGAAGAAATCCTGAACGAGGGTCAAAGGTTCAGACGAAGGGAACCTACGCCTCCAAGACTCCTGTATGAACAACTTCGAGAATCCACGTAAAATCTGAGCTTTTTTCAAATCTCAACTTGGAACTTGCTGAACATGCAGCAAAAAAAAAAAAAAGTAGTTTCCTCAAGCTTGCAGATGGCAAGAGATACTAAGAGCACACAAACACTTGGAGCCCTGCTCTTAATTTAGATTGTATAATTATCTTAGTTTCACATCGAAATGTCAGGCATGAGTTCATGAATCTTTGTTCTTTATTTTCAAATGCTGTACAAGAAAGTTTTTTTTAACTGTCCTTTTAAATAACATTTCACTTGACTATTGACTACAAGTATATATCAATTGTTTTTAATGACAGCCCTGTCTTTGTATAAATTGTTTCCGATGTATCTGAAAATGTTTTGAATCTTGACTGTTTCACAGTGAAGTTTATCTTTGTGACCACTATTTGGTGCAACACCAGTATTGTACAAGTACCTGCTCATGTTTTCTTTTTTCTGCCTGTTGCTGTTTAAAACTAAAATGTTTTCCACAATACAAACATTTTCTATGGTGCTTTACACATTATTAAATTAACTGATGTCATAATATTTTTGTCTTCACCTGTTAAAGGCAAATAAAAGCTACTGAATGCACTTTTAAGAATGTTTACATGAGGTAAAAATAAACCATGTTCAATTTGTATATATTGTGCTGGATTTATTTGCTGCTAAAGATAGGCCTATGCTATATTTTTTTTAAAATTTCTGCATAACGGATTGTCCGTTTATGGTACAGAAGAAAATGTAAATCTACAGAATTTTCTGTTTTAATGTTGAAGGAAATGTCGGTAAATTTAACAGAAAATGACCTAGTAATTTTCTGCCAGCAAGCTCTCCGTTTTTTTACGGAATTTTTTTTTACAGTGTAGGCTATCAAAAAATAAATAAATGTATAGCCTAGGCCTAACCTATGTTAAATTCCTGTACCGAGAACTCGTAACACTCTCATAACTGAATTAAAGAAAAAAAGAAAAATGATCACTGAATGGAGTTAAAAAGCTGGATGGATGGGAAAGATAGTAAAGTTTTTCTAGGCATGTCATGTCTTATTTTTAAATGTATTGATTATAACAAGGTTCATAAATGTTGTCTGTGGACTGCATCTATCTGCAACATATCACGCGCACAATGTACAGGTAGGTTAATGTAATATTTTCCTAATTCTGCGCTTTACTGAATTCAAAACATTTTATTAATGCATTTGTAATATGCGTTTCTGAATATCCAAGGTTGCTATATGGTCACGCAGGTTCCTGCATTAAACGCATGGCCACGAGAAATAAATGTCGTTCTCTCAACATAAGAAGTCGTGTTCCCCCGAACATGTCCCCGATCCTGCCATCTGTTTGATCATTTTGTCATGATTTATTTTTTTATTTTTTTAAATAACACATTAGGCCCACATATGATTATCACAGAAACAAATCCACAGCAACAAGGTGTTTTCATTATCAGCGTAACCTATTTGAAGGAATCCGGATTGAACTCACTCGTTACGACAGTGACTTGGCACCACTTAGTGTCTGTTTTAGTTTCATATTAAACGTTTCAATTGATTGACATATTTCTGCCTTCAAAATTTAAAACATTAATTTCATAACATGGTATGCATTTGTAGGCAAATTGCAGTGTAAATGCATTCAGTAATGATGTCTCTGATGGCTTTTGTTGACACTGATTTTACTTTTACTAGTAACAGCCCTTTATTGTTTTAAAGGTGCCATAGAATGAAAAACTGTCTTTACCTTGGCATAGACAAATAATAAGAGTTCTGTACATGGAAATGACATACAGTGAGCCTCAAACACCATTGTTTCCTCCTTCATATGAAAATCTTGTGAATAAAAAAGACCACTGAAAAATAGGCGAATCAGAACATAACACCGACTGTGACGTCACTAATAGTTACGCCCCCAGCATTTGCATAAACCCGCCCATGTTCTAGACCAGCCTCCAGCCGCATCATCAGAAGTCCTACAGGTATTGTGAAGAAACAAGCGAGGACAACAGAGAAAATGGCAGATGATGGAAATAAATGTTATGTTGCAGGCTGTGCAGGGGGTGTGAAGTGCAGGGATGGGTTGGTGTCTGTATTCAGAAAGGCACGGAAAGCAAATAACACGTTCTAATAAAATAACACTAGCCACTAAAGGGACATGGTTAGCTCCTTGCTAGCTGTAGCCTGTTACATTACAGTACATAATGTACTGATGATTGGTGTGCACCTGCCCAGCCTTCAGGATTTGTACAACTCCAGAGTGAAGAAACGGGCAGGTAACATCATCACAGACCCCTCTCACCCTGGACACGACCTGTTTGTGCTTCTCCCTTCAGGCAGACGCTACAGATCTCTGTGCACTAGAACATCTAGGCATAAAAACAGTTTTTTCCCCCATGCCATCTCCAACCTAAACAACTAACACAGGAATTATTACCCGTGTTCTGTAATTCATCCCCCATCTCTAATTATTCACTCTCTCTAGTACTATGTAAATATGTATGCATCATTTTCTATACAGCTGTATATATAGAGTAAATAGGCACAAATCTGTACATAAATCTTCTGTTCCAGATTCAGACACATTATTATTATTATTATTGTTAAGGCTTATTTAAATGTTCTGTTCTCATGTCAGATATGTATGTTTATATGTATGTATGTATGTATGTATGTATGCATGTATGTAGCAAGAGCTTCTTAAAACCACAACAAATTCCTCGTGTGTTTGCACACACTTGGCGAATAAAGCTGATTCTGATTCTGATAAGATTTCACTTACCACATAAACAGAGTAAGGAGAGATGACAGGATGATGGAGAATGATTTACAGATCCTGAGCACCACTGACAAGCATCTGATCTTGTGAAATGTGCGGTAAGTACTGCCGCTCCATAATATAAACAGAGTATATGCGATCGCAAATCTCGAAAGTGAAACTATAACGTGATCGACTGATCGTTCAAAAGCAGTTTTAATCGTATAGTTTTAATTGCGTATTAATAACGGCTCCCTGATGCCCACGTTTTATATACAGTATAATAACCTGACGATATAACTGTGAGAGAAAGTATTTAAATATATATTTTCCTCCCTGTGTTTCCTTCTTGCTGATGAGCCGCACTGTGAAACAGCCAATCAGAGCAGAGCTCAACATTAAGCAGCACTGTGAAACAGCCAATCAGAACAGAGCTCAACATTAAGCAGCACTGTGAAACAACCAATCAGAGCAGAGCTCATTATTAATTAAAATCCTTGAATCCTTGAATTATTCATGACCCTGCCAAATAAGCCAATAACAGACCTTTCATTCTAGGGAGAAATCCTAGGGTTGTAAATGCACATGTAAAATCGTTTCTGGAGATTTTTTGCCCTTACCTAAACCACATACCTTTTTAAGATTAAGATTAAGATTATTTTATTTGTCACATACACGATTATATATTGAGTATATAATCAGTAGTGAAATGTATTCTCTGCATTTAACCCATCCTAAGTGAACACACACCCGGAGCAGTGGGCAGCCATGTTACAGCGCCCGGGGAGCAGCTGGGGGTTCTTGCTCAAGGACACCTCAGTCGTGGTATTGAAGGAGGATACTCCCCCCACCAACAATCCCTGCCGGACCTGAGATTCGAACCCACAACCTTTGGATTACAAGTCTGACTCTCTAACCATTAGGCCACGACTTCCCCCCATACTTCTATGTAGATATCAGAGAACAATTTAAAATACTGTATCAATGCATTCTATGGCACCTTTAACTGAATTTATCGATTGGAATTGAGACCATTTAGTCTTTTTTTTTGCAGACGCTTTTATCCAAAGTGACTTACAATTGGGGAATACATAAAGCGATTCATCTTGAAGAGGCAATCAGACAGAGCAAGTGCTCGTACCACCAAGTCTCAGTCATTGTTCAAATAAGTACAAGCTAGCAAGGGAGGAATAAATAAAAGAAAGAAAGAAAGAAAGAAAGATATATATATATATATATATATTTTTTTTTTTAGGATGAAGTCAAGTAGTGTCGAAAGAGATGAGTTTTCAGTTGTTGCTTGAAGATTGACAGGGATCCAGCATTCCGGATAGGGGTAGGAAGATTATTCCACCATCCAGGAATGGTGAACGAGAATGTTCTGGAGAGTGATTTTGAGTCTCTCTGTGATGGTACCACAAGGTGTCGCTCACTAGCAGATCTCAGACTTCTGGAGGGGATGTAGATTCGTAATAGTGAGTGGAAGTAGTGCTGAGCCTGTGGTCGTTCTGTATGCAAGCATCAGTGTCTTGAACTTGATGCGAGCTGCCACTGGTAGCCAGTGCAGTGAGATGAAGAGAGGTGTAACATGGGCTCTTTTGGGCTCGTTGAAGACCAGTCGTGCTGCTGCATTCTGAATCATTTGTAGAGGTTTGATTGTGCTTCTACAAATGATTCAGAATGCAGCGGCACGACTGGTCTTCAATAAACCCATAAGAGCCCATGTTACATGGCATTCCATATTCATGATGCATGCATTTAATACGTTTTTTTTTAAAAATGCCCCTGGACATCAGTTTAAGGGTTTGTTTCTGATGCTGTCAATGTTGTTTTTGGTTTTTAGTTACATTAAAAAATGCAGTTAGCTCAAAAAGCTGAGGGCACACGACAGGCGCTGTTTGGATGAGCATGATGCTTGTGTTCAATGCATGGCATGTGTGTTTCACTAGCTCCATTCCCATGAACACCTTTTGTTTAACCTAATTCTGGATATTTCCAGCCTTAGACATGTGATTAATCCATATCTAAAGCATGTCTACACCAAGAGAAGCCATTATAATCAGTTGATGCGGTGACTGTCCACACGGGAAGTGGCGCAAAGCGACAAATCTTCTACAGTAACCTCCTTCTATTCCGAATCTTGGAGACATGCTTTGTAGGCTATGCGTTGAAAGTAAAACCTAAAAAAACAGCGCGTATAAGAAAGCGATTGCACGCTTTCGCGAGCTTCAGCAAATGCATGCGATCACAGATTGCAAGCTTCCTAGCTGAAACAACCCCCCACGTGAAACTGAAATAATAACCCGTGATATTTTGGCCATATTGCCCATCTAAGTCATTCATCCCACACTATCAACAGGTGCGTCATGTAGGATACACTTCTTGTACTTCGTTTGGGCACCACAAGGTGTCACTGTGGCCTCAAAGCTTACCCCTTGACTACTCTGGATCGATTGCTATTCCTGATGTAAAACACGCCCTCCTCATTACCCTACAGACAAATAAATGTATAAATAAATAAATGTAGAAATAAATAAATGTGGAAATAAATAAATGTGGAAATAAATACATAAATAAATACATAAATGTGAAAATAAATAAAAGTGGAAATAAATAAATGTATAAATAAAATAAATAAATAAATAAATGTGGAAAAAATGTATTATTATAAATAACTGTTTATTTGCTTTTTTACTTTTCTTTGTACATTTATTTATTTATTTCTAATTACGGCAGGAGTGGCATTCCATATAATATTAATTCGGCTGTTTAAAATAAATAAAGAAACCGTGTAAGGGAGTGGTTATTATGTGCAAACAGTGAGAAACTCTATATTTGTGCACTGTGTGCATGTCAAAAAAAATTTCCGATTTGAAGCTTGTGACATATAAACGTGCACACAGTGTACTTTTCTTATATCCTACACATATAAAACATGCTGGTATTTGTTTCGATCCAAACACTTGGTTGAGACTGCTGGGTTAGGAAGCTGACTTGATTTGACCAAATTTGGGTTGATATCAGTGCTGGGTTAGGAATGTGGAGGATGTGAAAGAGAGCATGCAGCAAGTCATGCGAGTTCAAACGTGAGCTTCTTTCGCTGCCATAACTGTGTGTGAGAGAGTGTGTGTGTGTGTGGATGTGTTTATAAACCTACACTTTCGTAGTCCTGCTGTCATCATGATCGCTCCTCCATGATCCACACTATAAACACACAAATACACATTAATGTAGATCCGTATCGTTCATTATGTCAGTATTAGTGTTTAACATACTTGAGTATCTGAAGTTTATAGTTTGGATCCTGCAGTTTGAGTTTGTGCAGCTGGGCTCCTGATTGTCCTGGGTGATTGTAGCTCAGATCCAGCTCTCTCAGGTGTGAGGGGTTTGAACTCAGAGCTGAAGACAAATAACCACAGCCTTCCTCTGACACCATACAGCCAGACAACCTACAGACACACAGTCAGATCATCTACAGTTAATCTACAGACACACACAGTCAGATCATCTACAGAGACACACAGTCAGATCATCTACAGAGACACACAGTCAGATCATCTACAGACACACAGTCAGATCATCTACAGACACACACACAGACAGATCATCTACAGACACACCCAGTCAGATCATCTAGAGACACACACAGTAAGATCATATACAGACACACACAGACATATCATCTACAGACACACACAATCAGATCATCTACAGACACACACAGTCAGATCATCTACAGACACACACAGTCAGATCATCTACAAACACACACAGTCAGATCATCTACAAACACACAGTCAGATCATCTACAGACACACAGTCAGATCATCTACAAACACACAGTCAGATCATCTACAGACACACACAGTCAGATAATCTACAGACACACACAGCCAGATCATCTACAAACACACACAGTCAGATCATCTACAGACAAACACAGTCAGATCATCTACAGACACACACAGTCAGATCATCTACAAACACACACAGTCAGATCATCTACAGACACACACAGTCAGATCATCTACAGACACACACAGTCAGATCATCTACAGACACACAGTCAGATCATCTACAGACACACAGTCAGATCATCTACAAACACAGTCAGATCATCTACAGACACACACAGTCAGATCATCTACAGACACAAGTCAGATCATCTACAGACACACAGTCAGATCATCTACAGACACAATCAGATCATCTACAGACACACACAGCCAGATCATCTACAGACACACAGTCAGATCATCTACAGACACACACAGTCAGATCATCTACAGACACACACAGTCAGATCATCTACAGACACACAGTCAGATCATCTACAGACACACAGTCAGATAATCTAGACACACACAGTCAGATCATCTACAGACACACACAGTCAGATCATCTACAGACACACACAGTCAGATCATCTACAGACACACACAGTCAGATCATCTACAAACACACACAGTCAGATCATCTACAAACACACAGTCAGATCATCCACAGACACATAATCAGATCAACTACAAACACACACAGTCAGATCATCTACAGACACACACAGTCAGATCATCTACAGACACACACAGTCAGATCATCTACAGACACACAGTGAGATCATTTACAGACACACAGTCAGATCATCTACAGACACACAGTCAGATCATCTACAAACACACACAGTCAGATCATCTACAGACACATAATCAGATCATCTACAAACACACACAGTCAGATCATCCACAGACACACAGTCAGATCATCTACAGACACACAGTCAGATCATATACAGACACACAGTCAGATCATCTACAGACACACACATTCAGATCATCTACAAACACACACAGTCAGATCATCTACAGACACACACAGACAGATCATCTACAGACACACACACAATCAGATCATCTACAAACACACAGTCAGATCAACTACAGACACACACAGACAGATAATCTACAGACACACACAGTCAGATCAACTACAGACACACACAGACAGATAATCTACAAACACACAGACAGATTATCTACAGACACACAGTCAGATCAACTACAGACACACAGTCAGATCATCTACAGACACACACAGACAGATAATCTACAAACACACACAGACAGATCATCTACAGACACACACAGTCAGATCATCTACAGACACACACAGCCAGATCATCTACAGACACACACAGTCAGATCAACTACAAACACACACAGACAGATCATCTACAAACACACAGACAGATCATCTACAGACACACACAGTCAGATCATCTACAGACACACACAGTCAGATCATCTACAGACACATTCAGATCAACTACAGACTCACATCAACATTGTGACCAGCTGACTGTAAATTATCTCTTATATGTTGTTAATACCTCAGAATCTGCAGCTGACAGTTTGGATTCTTCAGTCCATCCGAAATAAACTTTACACCAGAGTCCTGCAGGTCATTGTTACTCAGATCCAGCTCTCTCAGGACACAGTTTGAAGATTGTAGAGCTGATGACAAACTCTCACAACACAGAGAAGTGAGATTACAGCCAGCAAGTCTGAAAGAGCGCAGAACACACACACACACACATCAACAGTCAGATCATCTACAGACACACAGCCAGACAGACATGTTCACAAGTCTCTGAGGTCCAAGTCCAAATCAAGTCTCAAGTCTTTAAAGCGGAGTCCAAGTCAAGACTTAAGTCTTTGAGGTGGAGTCCAAGTCACGTCTCAAGTCTTTGTTCTATTTATTAGCAACAGTTCTTTCAGCTAGTTATTGAGGCTAAATCAGTTTTGAAATACTGATTTCACGATGTGATTTTCTCAACAAAAAAAACTAACAAAATTTAAGACAAAGAAATGAAAAGGTGTCCATTTATTAATTGTCAGATAAAATGCTGCACATTTCTTTGTAAAATTTAAATATGTCAAACAACAAAACTAAATTTTTAAACAAACCCCAATTAATCAAATGAATTACACAAGTGAAATAAATCTCATATAAACAAACTAAGGCTTTGTCTGTGCTCTTTTTCAATTTAAAATGAGAGGCAACCACTGTGTTTTAAACACAACACAATCCAAACAGAGAGGCTGCATACATCCAGCATGAGCAGTTTTTCATCTACATTGGATTGTATAATTTCGAAAACAAAATTGTCTGACTTTAGTTTTGTGAAACTATTCTACATAAAACATCTATACGAAACAAACCAGCAGACAAAGACAGGCTGAATTAATACAGATTCACTCTCTGCCAGCAGGAGGCGCTTGAACATCAATTAAACATCGTTTCCTCGTTTCATCGTTTCCGCTGTAAACAAAGCAGCGCCGCAGTTATGAACACTACTTTAATATGCATTATACGGAGGGAAGATTACAAGAAAATACCATTTAAACTTTTTTTTTAAGACAGCCAGTTTCCCTCAGAGATACATTCATATAAACTCCTATACCAGGGGTCTGCAACCTTCAACGTCAAAAGAGCCATTTTGGCCCCTTTCCCACCGAATAAAATTCATGTGGAGCCACAAAATATTTGATGCCCAAATAAGGATAACACGGCATATAGTTTTATATTCATTTATGTTACAGGGCATGCAGGTAAGTAGCAATCATTTCAGAAGTGAGAGGGACAGAAATGTCAAATGTAATAATAATAATAATAATTATAATATTTATTTATGTATGTATAATTGACAAAAAAAAAATCTCTTACGTTTAATTGGCTAAGAAATAAAATACACTGCTGGACAATAACCAATAATTTGTCTTCTATAATATTTTTGATAAATATTTTACTAATGTCAATTTTATGGTTATGATGGTACAATCAGTATATATATACTACAAACACATTTTCCATTTTTATCACAAAATAAGGCAGAAAATATATTTTATAGCTTCTGTACTGTAATTTATGCTGTCAATTACCACTGTATCATTCATATATGTGACCCTGGACCACAAAAGCAGTCTTAAGTAGCACGGGTATATTTGTAGCAATAGCCAACAATACATTGTATGGGTCAAAATTATAAATTTTTCTTTTATGCCAAACATCATTAGGATATTTAGTAAAGATCATCTTCCATGAATATATTTTGTATATTTATTACTGTAAATATATCAAAACTTAATTTTTGATTATATGCATTGCTAAGATTTGGACAACTTTAAAGGCGATTTTTTTTCAATATTTAGATTTTTTTGCATCCTCAGATTCCAGATCTTCAATTAGTTGTATCTCGGCCAAATATTGTCTGATCCTAACAAACCATACATCAATGGAATGATTATTTATTCAGCTTGCAGATGTTGTATAAATCTCAATTTCGGAAAATTGACACTTAAGACTGGTTTTATGGTCCAGGGTCACATATTACCTGTCCTGGAGAAGACTTGAAAAACACATATCGTCTTCACGTTTCATCCGTTAAGTTTTATGCTTGTTATTCAGCTTAGCTACAGGGATAGCTGGATGCCTGTCAAAAGTTATTATTACTTCTCATATGAGTCCGTTTTGGACTTTGTGCGCGAGAGCTCCCCCCGGCTTCGAGAATGAATGAAACATACAGTGCATGAGAATGTTCAGCGCTCCGTGAAGTTCACATCGTTTTGGATACGAATAAAACGTATCCAAAACGACGTGACTATCTTTTCTCTTTTAATTGAAATCTAGATTTATTCACATTGGCCCTTGAAAACCTCTACTTTAACACACTTGACCGAGAAAAGGTGCAGGGGAAGAGTTTAGGTTGTATTAAAAGTCTGGGGACACCTCACCCGTGTACACCCATACAGGGAGCCACCGCAAAGGGATGAAAGCGCCGCACGCGGCTCGGGAGCCGCGGGTCGCCGACCCCTGTCCTATACCAAATGACTTGCGTTTTTTACGAGTCTCACAAGTCACAAGTCCAAGTCAAGTCTCGAGTCAGCTGTTCACGAGTCCAAGTCAAGTCCCAAGTCTTTATTTATGCGACTTAAGTGCGACTCGAGACCAAGTTGCAGACTCGAGTTTCCATCTCTGCAGACAGATCATCTTCCGACACACAGTGAGATCATCTACAGACACACACACACACAGTCAGATCATCTACAGACACACAGTCAGATCATCTACAGACACACAGACAGATCATCTACATACACACACAGACAGATCATCTACAGACACACAGTCAGATAATCTACAGACACACACAGTCAGATCATCTACAGACACAGTCAGATCATCTACAGACACACAGTCAGATCATCTACAGACACACAGACACACACACACACACACACACACACACACACACACACACACACACACACACACAGACAGATCATCTACAGACACAGTCAGATCATCTACAGACACACACAGTCAGATCATCTACAGACACACACAGTCAGATCATCTACAGACACACACAGTCAGGCCATCTACAGACACAGTCAGATCATCTAGAGACACACACAGTCAGATCATCTACAGACACACACAGTCAGATCATCTACAAACACAGTCAGATCATCTACAGACACACAGTCAGATCATCTACAGACACACAGTCAGATCATCTACAGACACACACACAGTAAGATCATCTACAAACACACAGTCAGATCATCTACAGACACACAGCTAGATCATCTACAGACACACAGACACAGCTAGATCATCTACAGACACACAGACACAGTCAGATCATCTACAGACAGTCAGATCATCTACAGACACACAGACAGATCATCTACAGACACACACACAGTCAGATCATCTACAGACACACAACCACAGTCAGATCATCTACAGACACACACACACACACACACAGTCAGAACATCTACAGACACACACACACACACAGTCAGAACATCTACAGACACACACAGTCAGAACATCTACAGACACACACACACACACACACACATACACACACACACACACACACACACACACAGAGTCAGATCATCTACAGACACACAGTCAGATCATCTACAGACACACACAGTCAGATCATCTACAGACACAGTCAGATCATCTACAGACACACACAGTCAGATCATCTACAGAAACACACACACACACACACACACACACACACAGTCAGATCATCTACAGACACACACAGTCAGATCATCTACAGACACACACAGTCAGATCATCTACAGACACACACAGACAGATCATCTACAGACACACACAGACAGATCATCTACAGACACAGTCAGATCATCTACAGACACACACAGTCAGATCATCTACACACACAGTCAGATCATCTACAGAAACAGTCAGATTATCTAGAGACAAACATCAACATTGTGACCAGCTGACTGTAAATTATCTCTTATATGTTGTTAATACCTCAGTATCTGCAGCTGACGGTTTGGATTCTTCAGTCCATCAGAAATAAACTTTACACCAGAGTCCTGCAGGTCATTGTTACTCAGATCCAGCTCTCTCAGGACACAGTTTGAGGATTGTAGAGCAGAAGACAAACTCTCACAACACTGAGCAGTGAGATTACAGCCAGCAAGACTGAAAGAGAGCAGAACACAAATATCAACAGTCGAAACATCTACAGACACACACAGTCAGATCATCTACAGACACACAGTCAGATCATCTACAGAAACACATCAGCATTGTGACCAGCTGACTGTAAATTATCTCTTATATGTTGTTAATACCTCAGTATCTGCAGCTGACGGTTTGGATTCTTCAGTCCATCAGAAATAAACTTCACACCAGAGTCCTGCAGGTCATTGGTCCTCAGATCCAGCTCTCTCAGGACACAGTTTGAAGATTGTAGAGCTGATGACAAACTCTCACAACACTGAGCAGTGAGATTACAGCCAGCAAGACTGAAAGAGAGCAGAACACACATCAACAGAGCTGATGACACAATTTCACAATGCTGATCTAAGAGCCAGAAAATCTGGAAGAGATTAAATACATTTTAAGAATTAACACACAGACAGATCATCTACAGTCACACAGATTAAATAAAATTTAAGAATTAAAACACTGACAGATCATCTACAGACACAAAGATTAAATAAAATGTAAGAATTAACAAACAATGAAGACATGTACCATGTTGCCAGTTTTCTGCCCTCAGGAAACAGAGGATGACATGATCTGAACACTGAATCACAATAAAATGAGCTCTTGAGAGTGAGATTATCTGATCATTTTATCATTCAGATCGATTCATATCTTAGATCAGATGAGCTCCCAACTGTTTCTTCAGCTAAATAATATTTAAAATTTAGCAACATGTAGCAAAGCCTTCTGAGGGTATACAAATGATAAGTTTTGAGAGATTCCCCAGACAGCTGTGCAGTTAATAAAACTGTGAAGTTTAAATCCTTACTGCTAAACGGTTAATTTGATAAATGTTTTTATTTTCCCATTATTTGGTGCTTCAGTAACTTGCCATGCTTTATTTTGCTTTATTAACTTTATTCAATGTCACACCCATTCAAGATGAAATGAGATATGTTGAATAAATGTTTGATATGTAGTTTAAGCTTCACAGTAAGAGTAAAAAATAAGGTTAATGAAATGGAAGAGCCCTGAATGAGTGCATGTTGGGAAAAAACAGTTCAATTTTATTCACTATCAGCTGTGACTCCAGTGGTTTAAACTGAATTTTATGAAGCTCTTTTTGAGAAAACAAAAACACTTTATTTACGAAAATACAAATGTTTGATATTTACATTTAATAAGTCTACTAATAATATGGCATGTATTTTAACATGTCACGGACCTACTTTGTTATTCGCAATGATGGATAAAGTACCTGAAAGCCACACTTAAGTAAAACTACAGATATCTTACCAGAAAATGACTTTGGTAGAAGTTGAAGTCACCATCTAGAATATTACTTGAGAAAAAGTTTTAAAGTATGTGGTATTAATTGTACTTAAGTATGATTTTTTTTTAATATATATATATATATATATATTTTTATATTAAATGTACTTAAGTATTGAAAGTAAAAGTACAGGTAAATGCAAAATGGAAAAGGAGCAAATAAATAAATATATAACATTTATTCCCATTATTTAATAAAAAAAAATGAATAAATAAAACATGGCCACAATTTAGCTAAAATAATGGAACTTAAAAGAAGGAAAGGATTAATAAAATGTCCTCATGTTTAAACTCACTAGTTCCCTTTCGATACTTCACTTGTACTGTGTCTTACTAGACACATATGGGGAGAACTCCTTCCTCCGATAACTGAAGCCTTTTTTCAATAAAGCAGTGTTACTGCACGGCCATTGGTTTGTGCAGTGCTATAAAGACGAACTAATGGCTCGGCAGCAGTGCTGCACGAGCCTATGGTGACGAAGCCCGCCAGAATAGGTGGGGCATCTGGCTATATAAGCCGCCGATTCGCCATAGGATCCTCAGATTTCTACTTCAGCAACGACGTCGCTCTTCGCTGATCTACGAGACTCGAAGCCTTCTCGCCATTGACTAGCCTTTGCAGTGGATCAAGACCCTCTCGGCTCGGCTGACTTCCCCGCTGACTCGCCGCTCTCAAGCCGCTTCAGCGCCTGCAGCAGCCGCGGTCTCACAGTCCCCCTGCCGCCATCCGGCGAGCGCTATAAAGAGCAAATTTTCAAAGAGCAAATTTCTCAGCATTGTTGCAACTGCCGCGCCGTTACTGTCGCTCGTGCAGGGCTTCCCTGCACACTGCTGATGGTCACGGCTAGTGCACTTCTTGCTTGGGCAGCGCCCAAGCTGAAGCTGCACTCACCGCGACGGAATATCCTCATTGTGAGGGTATGAGTCTCGCCTCTCTGCGATCGCGGATAGCTATTGAGCCCAGCGAGCCCAAGCCAGGCACGGAATGCCAAACTGCTCCGCATCCTGTCCAAGGCTGTGGATGAGCTGGGTTTGGAGTGGTCTCCGCCGGAGGAGCCCACTCGCAGCTGCCTGGATGAATGGTTCCTTCCGGGGCGCCATCAGGCCCTCGTCAGCAAGCCTCGCCGTTCTTCCCGGAAGTCCACGAAGAACTCACCAGGTCGTGGTGCGCCCCCTACTCGGCCCGCCTGCGTGCTTCCTCTTCATCCGCCCTCATCTCTGTAGACGGTGCTGAAGAAAAAGGGTACGAGAAGATGTCTCCTCTCGATGAGTCAGTGGCAGCGCATCTTTGCCCGCCCACAACCATCGGTTGGACGGCGAAGGCTGCCCACCCGTCCAAGCCCTGTAAGACGACTTCAGCTGGACAAGCAGCATCGGCGCAGGAGGAAGGTGGTCTCGACAGATGCATCCAACATGGGTTGGGGGAGCGCTGTGCGAGGGCAGACTGGCTTTCGGCCTGTGGTCGAAAGAGGAAGGAAGTCTTCAAATCAACTGCCTGGAAATGCTGGCAGTGTGTCGAGCCCTTCATACCTTCTTACCAGACCTAAGGGGGCACCACGTTCTGGTCTGTTAGGACAGCATGACCATGGTAGCCTACATAAATCACCAAGGAGGGCTCTCCTCGAGGCGCCTCTTCGTTCTAGTAGAGCACTTCTTGGAATGGTCTCAGCACAACCTGTGTTCGCTGAGAGCAACGCATGTGCCAGGCAGACTGAACCAGGGTGCAGACATGCTGTCACGGGGCAACGTCCCCTCAGAGGAGTGGACACTCTGTCCGCAGGTGGTTCAGGAGATCTGAGCGATATATCGAACACGATATTTATGCGCATCTTGTCAGTAAAGCCGGTTCCTATATCTCCATCACCTGTTTTCAAATGGAGCGACATTTAATACACAGAGCCGTATTTCACAGACAAGCTACGCAATATCAAGTTCATTATCGCAGATGAATCGCCTTCGATAATGAACACGATATTTTGCGTAGCTTGTCAGTTACCTACGGCTCTGTGTATTTAAATGCCGCTCTATTTGAAAACAGGTGATGGAGATTTAGGAACCGGCTTTACTGACGAGATGCGCATAACAATTCGATATATCGCCCAGCCCTAATACAGACCCATTTTTCTGTGACATATCATTTATATTGTCCTTCCTACAAGAGCTGTTGGACAAGGGACACTCCCCTTCAATGCTCAAGGTCTATGTAGCAACTATAGCAAACAGCTGCTTATGGCTTAGGTGAAGGTAAACTATTGAGAAAGAAAATGGATGTGTAACAGTATATTGGTTCACAACAGTTTAACGTTCCTGCTTTCGGTGTCAAATGTTAATCAAACAACAAAACACATTATTTTTTTGTTTGTACAAAATCCCTTTTGTAGCTTTAACATATTTATTGCAATTAATTTATACAGTGAAGACTAAGCAGTGTTATTTTACATTTGACTAATCAATTTCTGTACCTGAATACTGTTAGATTTACCTGAAAAATATAAAGCACTGTTTATTTAATTTGTATCTTTGTTCTGTTATATTTATCTATTCTTGTAATTTGTTTATTTCCTATTGATTTTTGTATATTTTTTTTCCAAATAGAGCTATTCAAGTCATCTGGTGATTTATTTTCTCTTCATAATCAATCGCAAATTATATTGCAGAAAAAATATCGCAATGTGAGTTTTTTCCAATATAGTGCAGCCCTATTACTGTGGTATGCAACTACAACCACAGGTCCCGGACTTGGCAAATGTCTATTGTGCATTTATATGAATTTATTATTTATTTGCTTTTGTCATTGTAAAGTATCCTTGAGCTTGGGGAAAGTGCTATATAAATTAAACATTATTATTATTATTATTGATATTATTACACAAATCTCTGCATATATCCAAGAAATAAACAGATAAATGAAAAGAACAAGCAGGTTTGTTGGGGATTTGAACCCGTGTCACTGATATTGTTGACCAGCGCTTGACCACTAGACTACTGATGAACTTTTCCTGAAACACACAGAAAAAGCTTTTCCAGCAGCGTGTTCACGAGAGAAGCTCTTCGTTCCTCTCGCTTCACAATAATAAAGACGATCAGAGAGAAGCTCTTCGTTCCTCTCAATTCACAATAATAAAGACGATCGGATAGAAGCTCTTCGTTCCTCTCGCTTCACAATAATAAAGACGATCGGAGAGAAGCTCTTCGTTCCTCTCGCTTCACAATAATAAAGACGATCGGAGAGAAGCTCTTCGTTCCTCTCGCTTCACAATAATAAAGACGATCGGAGAGAAGCTCTTCGTTCCTCTCGCTTCACAATAATAAAGATGATCAGAGAGAAGCTCTTCGTTCCTCTCGCTTCACAATAATAAAGACGATCAGAGAGAAGCTCTTCGTTCCTCTCACTTCACAATAATAAAGACGATCAGAGAGAAGCTCTTCGTTCCTCTCACTTCACAATAATAAAGACGATCAGAGAGAAGCTCTTCGTTCCTCTCGCTTCACAATAATAAAGACGATCAGAGAGAAGCTCTTCGTTCCTCTCACTTCACAATAATAAAGACGATCAGAGAGAAGCTCTTCATTCCTCTCAATTCACAATAATAAAGACGATCAGAGAGAAGCTCTTCATTCCTCTCGCTTCACAATAATAAAGACGATCGGAGAGAAGCTCTTCGTTCCTCTCACTTCACAATAATAAAGACGATCAGAGAGAAGCTCTTCATTCCTCTCAATTCACAATAATAAAGACGATCAGAGAGAAGCTCTTCATTCCTCTCGCTTCACAATAATAAAGACGATCGGAGAGAAGCTCTTCGTTCCTCTCACTTCACAATAATAAAGACGATCAGAGAGAAGCTCTTCGTTCCTCTCACTTCACAATAATAAAGACGATCAGAGAGAAGCTCTTCGTTCCTCTCAATTCACAATAATAAAGACGATCGGAGAGAAGCTCTTCATTCCTCTCAATTCACAATAATAAAGACGATCAGAGAGAAGCTCTTCGTTCCTCTCAATTCACAATAATAAAGACGATCAGAGAGAAGCTCTTCGTTCCTCTCACTTCACAATAATAAAGACGATCAGAGAGAAGCTCTTCGTTCCTCTCAATTCACAATAATAAAGACGATCAGAGAGAAGCTCTTCGTTTGTCTAGCTTCACAATAATAAAGACGATCAGAGAGAAGCTCTTCGTTCCTCTCAATTCACAATAATAAAGACGATCGGAGAGAAGCTCTTCATTCCTCTCAATTCACAATAATAAAGACGATCAGAGAGAAGCTCTTCATTCCTCTCAATTCACAATAATAAAGACGATCAGAGAGAAGCTCTTCGTTCCTCTCGCTTCACAATAATAAAGACGATCAGAGAGAAGCTCTTCGTTCCCCTCGCTTCACAATAATAAAGACGATCAGAGAGAAGCTCTTCATTCCTCTCGCTTCACAATAATAAAGATGATCAGAGAGAAGCTCTTCATTCCTCTCGCTTCACAATAATAAAGACGATCAGAGAGAAGCTCTTCGTTCCTCTCACTTCACAATAATAAAGACGATCAGAGAGAAGCTCTTCGTTCCTCTCGCTTCACAATAATAAAGACGATCAGAGAGAAGCTCTTCATTCCTCTCGCTTCACAATCCTCTCACTTCACAATAATAAAGACGATCAGAGAGAAGCTCTTCGTTCGTCTCGCTTCACAATAATAAAGACGATCAGAGAGAAGCTCTTCGTTCCTCTCACTTCACAATAATAAAGACGATCAGAGAGAAGCTCTTCGTTCCTCTCACTTCACAATAATAAAGACGATCAGAGAGAAGCTCTTCGTTCCTCTCACTTCACAATAATAAAGATGATCAGAGAGAAGCTCTTCGTTCCTCTCGCTTCACAATAATAAAGACGATCAGAGAGAAGCTCTTCGTTCCTCTCCCTTCACAATAATAAAGACGATCAGAGAGAAGCTCTTCGTTCCTCTCGCTTCACAATAATAAAGACGATCAGAGAGAAGCTCTTCATTCCTCTCGCTTCACAATCCTCTCACTTCACAATAATAAAGACGATCAGAGAGAAGCTCTTCGTTCCTCTCGCTTCACAATAATAAAGACGATCAGAGAGAAGCTCTTCGTTCCTCTCCCTTCACAATAATAAAGACGATCAGAGAGAAGCTCTTCGTTCCCCTCGCTTCACAATAATAAAGACGATCAGAGAGAAGCTCTTCGTTCCTCTCGCTTCACAATAATAAAGACGATCAGAGAGAAGCTCTTCGTTCCTCTCGCTTCACAATAATAAAGACGATCAGAGAGAAGCTCTTCGTTCCTCTCACTTCACAATAATAAAGATGATCAGAGAGAAGCTCTTCGTTCCTCTCACTTCACAATAATAAAGACGATCAGAGAGAAGCTCTTCGTTCCTCTCACTTCACAATAATAAAGATGTAAACAAAATATGTTTTGAGGAGACAGTTCTGCACTGACTGTGAGATATGATGATCTAGTGCTGGATTTGTTCATTATTGTTCAAATCCTGATCTTATACACCTGCCTAGTTTTTATAATGAACTCGACTGACAGTGATCATGCTGCACTTTAATGTGGAAAACACTGAAAACACTGTGATTGATAAGATCAAAGAAAGAGGTCCGTCACTCCTGTTCCAGTCTGCCCAACGTGCACTTAGTCCATCACAGCTCTATAAGACAATGGCACCTGTATGACAGGCTCCACCTGAATCAGGAGGGAGTCAGGATTTTTGCCAAAGCCATCAAAGATGTTGCCCTTAGACGCTTTCCGACAACCCGATATAAAGGAGCAAAAAGAAATGTGAGAACTCAACCATTTGAGCCATCTGGACCTTCATCTCGCTCAAGACCATCACAAGACCTTCACAGACAACCCATGACGTCAGGCTGGTCTCACAGACAGCAAGAGAGGTACACTGAAGACCCGTCCCAGCAGAGACCAAGCTACGCCCAGGTACTATCAGCAGCGGCTCAGGAACTGTCCATTAGTGATGTGAGAGAAATCAAACCACTGCTAAGCCTTCTCTGCAACAAAATGCTCAACTGAAATCTACAATGACTGATCACAACACAATGATTATTATCATTGATCATGGTTTGATATGGCTCCTAAACTCAAACTCAGCCTCTTAACATCACCATGACTTCACTTATCAATCACTCACAATCAGTAAGATACTCACACTCATTATTCTCTACCTCATACTGACAGTGTCATTTGCACACAACACTTTCTGTGTTTTGGTATCTTATTATCTTATTTTTTCATTTATTTTTTGAGATTGCTGCTACATGTCAACCATGTACAACCTATTTGCACATTCCTCTCTTGTACAGTCATGCCTATCTTATCTTAATATTTAAGTCTACAGTATACTATCATGCACATTATTTTATATTCTATATTTTGTTCTTTATATCTTTTTCTTTTTTAATTAATTTAATTTTATGTATACTTCTTTGTGTTGTATTCTATAATATTGCACTGTCCATGGAGCGGACCTGACTCACATTTCACTGCTGGTTAATACTCTCTGTATAATCGTGTATGTGACAAATAAATCTTGAACTTGAACTTGATCAGTTATATAAATAACACATTCAAAAATTGAATAAAACAAACCAATTAAACATTTCATTCATGGGAATGAACACAGAAACAAAGCGCACATTTCTGTGTGAGTTTGTTGTGATCGGAAGGATTTTAAAGTCTGCTAGTGTGTGATCCTCAGTCGTTTAGTGTATGATGGACAGTTTTCCTTTGTGACTATTTACAAAGTCATTAAGTGTATGATGTCTGGTGTTTTAAAAATTGTTCACATTTTAAAAGTCATGTAGTTTATTCCAGGCTTTAGTTGCTTTTTTCTGGACAGATACGACAGGTTTCTGATGGACGACATGCCTCTTTCATCTTTGGGCATGAACTATAGTTATGTCTCGATTTTGTCATCTTAAAGCTGTTAAAATAAGTTATTAGACATTTTATAAAGATTAACTTAAAGTGATAACCATCAGTTAATATGTGAAGTGTGTTTATGAAGTATGTATATAGATGTTCAATGTGGAAGAGCTTAAAGAGAGACATTGAGCTTAATGGGAGCAGCAACTATTTTTAATACATTTCATGTAATATTTATTAAAATGACAAGATTTAGCTGAATAAATAATCTAGTTCATGTATTAAGTTCATACATTTTAATATGAACAACTATTATTAACAATATCTATGAAATTATACATTTTCTTATTGATTTCATATATATTTTCTTTTTCTTTTCATAGTCGTGCACCCTTTAAGCTCACCTTACAATAATATGATACCTTTAAAAATTACAGTAGTGTAAAACCACAGACCAGCAATAAACTCTCAATTAATATTATGGATGTAAAAGTACAAGCCAGTAATGTCTGTGAAGTAATATGTTAGCGTAGCACACAATCTTATACAGCTAGTCAGCTAACTGTGTTCTGTAGCATCTGTGTTGTGTTGCTAAAACTATCTTTTGGATCTAATGTAATTATTTCCCACATCCAAGTTCCAGGTTATAATATGTAAAAGTCTGAACATTAATTTCTTAATTTTACATTAAGTAGTGAAACTTACCCAAAATAAATGCTTAAACATCTAAAAAAATGCACATTTAAGGGGCTCCTCTTCTGGTGAAAGTTTTCAGACAGCTTTAAAGATGGCCGCCAGACAGAGTGAACACATGGAGACTCATCTCAGTGTGTGATGATCTGACTGACTTGAAATTACAGGAGGTACATAGTAACTAACACATACATTGGTTAAGACATCAATCAGGATAATAAATTATTTTTTATTTTTATAATCTGATCTCAAAAATTAAAGTGTGCTTAATGGGTACGTTTACCCTAGACCAGGGGTCGGCAACATGCGGCTCTTTCATCCCTTTGCGGTGGCTCCCTGTATGGGTGTACGCGGGTGAGGTGTCCCCAGACTTTTAATACAACCTAAACTCTTCCCCTGCACCTTTTCTCGGTCAAGTGTGTTAAAGTAGAGGTTTTCAAGGGCCAATGTGAATAAATCTAGATTTCAATTATAAGAGAAAAGATAGTCACGTCGTTTTGGATACGTTTTATTCGTATCCAAAACGATGTGAACTTCACGGAGCGCTGAACATTCTCATGCACTGTATGTTTCATTCATTCTCGAAGCCGGGGGGAGCTCTCGCGCACAAAGTCCAAAACGGACTCATATGAGAAGTAATAATAACTTTTGACAGGCATCCAGCTATCCCTGTAGCTAAGCTGAATAACAAGCATAAAACTTAACGGATGAAACGTGAAGACGATATGTGTTTTTCAAGTCTTCTCCAGGACAGGTAATATGTGACCCTGGACCATAAAACCAGTCTTAAGTGTCAATTTTCCGAAATTGAGATTTCTACATCATCTGAAAGCTGAATAAATAATCATTCCATTGATGTATGGTTTGTTAGGATCAGATAATATTTGGCCGAGATACAACTAATTGGAGATCTGGATTCTGAGGGTGCAAAAAAATCGCCTTTAAAGTTGTCCAAATAAAGTTAAAAGTATCATCAAAAATGAAGTTTTGATATATTTACAGTAATACATTTACAAAATATATTCATGGAAGATGATATTTACTAAATATCCTAATGATGTTTGGCATAAAAGAAAAATGGATAATTTTGACCCATACAATGTATTGTTGGCTATTGCTACAAATATACCCGTGCTACTTAAGACTGCTTTTGTGGTCCAGGGTCACATATATGAATGATACAGTGGTAATTGACAGCATAAATTACAGTACAGAAGCTATAAAATATATTTTCTGCCTTATTTTGTGATAAAAATGGAAAATGTGTTTGTAGTATATATATACTGATTGTACCATCATAACCATAAAATTGACATTAGTAAAATATTTATCAAAAATATTATATTAGACAAATTATTGACGTTGAAGGTTGCAGACCCCTGCCCTAGACCTATATTACTCATAATAATCCATTCACAGTAATCCACCTTTTCTCTCATTTTATTTATTTTATGGCATAATGCAGACCTCTGTAAATGTATAATAATGAAAAATACTGGCTAGTGCTGTACAGTAAAGAGTAAACACACTTCAAGACATTTGCGACCATTTTTTTGGTCGTGGTCGCACTTGTGCATGGCCTGCGCTGCTCCAAAGCGTCTGCTTCATACAGCGTGTGCTGCAGAGCTGTAGCAGGAGTCAGATTTCACTGATCACGTGAAGAGAGGCGCTTTCAGCGCGAGCGCGTCGTGGGTAGAGCCTGGTTAGCGGAATTTATATTTATATTTAGCCGAAGGTGCGCGCCATGGAGCACATCGGAGGATTTGGTTTTCAAACTAAAGTAAAAGACCGCTTCTTTAACCAGAGAAGGTGAACATGTTGGTATTCTTGTAGAGAAAACATGCAAGTCCTGTCAGCGACAGACAGTTTAGTTTTACTTTTTGTTTTCGTTTTGAAAAGCTTGTTATCTTTGCTGTTTACCTCACGTTACACTATGGAGGCTTTCCTTATTTTTTTAATTATTATTATTATTTGATTCCTCAGTGTTTGCTAAACATTCTGTTATGTATTAGTCGGTATAATACAGCATGTGATGTGTCCTATGCCTCGTCTTATTCGTTTTTGTTAATAAATGTTATGTTAGTTTGTCATTGTAAAGTACTGTTTTATTGTTGTTGTGCTTTTTAATTAAGAATAACAATGAATCCATCTTTGTTTTAGTCTTAAAAAGTGAAAGGTGTATAGATATAAGCAAAACAGACAATTATCTTTTCTTGTAAAGCGTGACACCAAGATGGTGAAAGTGAAAGCACATGAAAAGAGGAATTGTTCACAAAATTTAAATCACAAATAATACTGATGAAAAAGAACGGGTTGAATGTTGAACACTTTTACCATATAAATATAAACTATGATAAAAGTTCATCAGCATGCATCGATTAGTCAAATGTTAATAAATAAATAAATAAAATGACGATGTGCTCGTGCGACCAACTGAAAAAGTTAGTCGCAAAAGTGTGACCAGTGAGAAGAATGAGTCTAAAGCACTGCCTTCACTGTAATAGTTCACTGTAACAGCAGTCAAACAGCTGGAACAAGCATTTATGATCAATAATTACTGAAGATTAATGTGATAATGCTATGTTATTATTGCTATTAATATTACCAGTAATGTATGTGATTATTGTATCTTCATTCACAGTGAAAATGTCTGAATTGTAGCTTTGCTGATCAATGCTGTCGACCGTCTCTTTGCTGAACCTGCTGCTGATTTAATGAAGGAGTTTCTCGTGTGACTGGGTTGTGTTTACCGCGGTGATAACAGACATTTTACTCTATTTACTGTATTAAACAGACCTGTCGTGACTCCTTTAAGATTCTGGCCTGTTATTTAGGAGAAAATCTCTCATTCAGGAACATTTATTATAAAGGTGTCATATTCGTTATTAAATATGATAGTTTAGTTAATGATGAAACACTCACAGAGCTTTTCTGCATTTGATCACAGCTGGTATCAGTCTTCTTCTCCCCTCAGCTGATGTGTTGTATTTCATGGTGTTCAGCTCATCCAGCGGCTCCTCTGACATCTGAAGCATGTAGGAGATTGTTGAGCAGTGAGCAACAGAGAGTATCTTCTCTGAGTGTTTGTCTGATTTCACAAACTCCTGAATCTCTGTAGACAGAGTCTGATCTTTCACTTCCAGCAGACAGAGGAACAGATTGATGGATTCACCAGCTGAGAGATAACCCTCTGGATCTTTGATCTTGTCTTTAATGTGCTGTGTGGTTCTCCTGATGCTCTCTGAGCTGTTCTCTGTGTGTGTCAGTAGATCCTGTAAGAGTCTCTGATTGGACTCCAGTGAGACGCCCAGCAGGAACCGCAGGAACAGATCCAGACGTCCATTCTTACTCTCAAGAGCTTTATCTACTGCTGATGATAGTAGATCATACAGAGAGACTTCATCAGATCTGTCAGATCTGAATTCATGCAGTGGCTCCATGTTCTTTGTTAAAAAGCAGTAAAACATATAGAAAGCAGCGAGAAACTCCTGAACGCTCAGATGAATGAAGCTGTAGACTTTCCTCTGATGAATCACAGATTCCTGCTTAAATATCTCAGTGCAAATCCCAGAATACACCGAGGCGTCAGTGACGTCTATGCCGCTCTCAATCAGGTCCTCCTCATAGAACATCACATTGCCCTTCATCAGCTGTTTGAAAGCCACTTCAGCAAGTTTCACAATCACTTCTCTGTTGGACTGCAGGAGTTTCTCTGGATCTCTCTCTTCATACTTCTGGTTCCTCATGTTGATCTGAATCAGCAGGAGGTGGATGTACATTTCAGTCAGAGTTTGAGGGATTTCTGCACTCAGATCTTCTTCCAGGAGCTTCTGAAGCACAGTGGATGAGATCCAGCAGAAGACGGGGATGTGGCACATGATGTGGAGGCTTCTTGCTCTTCTGATGTGTGAGATGATTCTGCTGGCTTGATGCTGGTCACTGATTCTCCTCCTGAAATATTCCTCCTTCTGAGGCTCAGTGAATCCCTGAATTTCTGTCAGACGGTTGATGTATTTGGAGGGGATCTGATTGGCTGCTGCTGGTCTGGAGGTGATCCAGATGAGAGCAGAGGGAAGCAGCTCTCCTTTCATGAGCTTTGACATCAACACACCCACTGATGAAGTCTCAGTCACACCACAAACTTTCTGAGCGTCTGAAAACATCAGTGTGATTCTGCTTTCATCCAGACCATCAAAGATGAACACAACTTTACACTCCTCATAAATCTTTGAGTCCAGATCTTGAAGTTCAGGATGAAAGTCCAGCAGAAGTCTGTGAAGACTGTACTGATGATCTCGGATCAAGTTCAGCTCTCGAAATGGAAGCACAAACATGAAATCTACCTCCTGATGGTCTTTTCCCTCGGCCCAGTCCAGAATGAACTTCTGCACAGAGACGGTTTTTCCGATTCCAGCGATGCCTTTAGTAAGAACAGTCTTGATCTGGTCTTTCTCCTCACATGCTGGTTCAGCTGAGGCTTTAAAGATGTCATTGCAGTAGATTGGAGTGTCTTGTGAGTGTTGTGTTCTGGCTGTTTTCTCCATCTGTGAAACCTCATGTTCTTCATTCACTCCTTCACTCTCTCCCTCTATGATGTAGAGCTGTGTGTAGATGCTGTTCAGGAGGCTTTCATTCTCCTGGAGGTTCAGTCCCTCAAATAATCTCTCATACTTGTTCTTCATGCTGGTTTTGAGCTGGTCTTTGACTCTCTGTAGTTCATCATTCACTGGTTGATCATGTTTATTCAGAGACGCTGTAACGCTCGTGTTGTTCAGACAGAAGACAGAGGCGGCTCCTCCAGAGATGCTTCTCTCTCCATCTGCTCTGCTCAAATACCACAAGAACAACAGATTAAACACATCTGATAATAAAGGATGTGTAAATTAATCTAAATCAATAGAGATGTCAGTATATAATATATATAAGTAAATGTAGGAGCTCATGTGCTGATTGTGTTGAGTTCTGTGTGTGCATTGAGTGTGTTTTGACTCCCATAAATCAGTTCAATCATCACTACACGTTTATCCTCACCTGGGGTCAGAGGTCACTGGATCATCACTGAAATTAAGAGGATGACCCATGGATCCGTCACTCTTCAGAGACACACAGCTGTGATCCGGAGATGAAGATCTCTCTCTGTTCTCCATAATGACAAACTGACTTCACACCTGCATATGGACACACAAGAGAACAAATGACACATAATATTGTGATTATTATTTCAGTAAATCTTAACGCTACACACACAATGAGATTGAAGAGAATGTGGATCTGCAGCAGGATCCATAAAGTGATGGTTTACTGACTGTAGTGAAGAAGATCCTCATGAGCATCGTCAGTATCTGAGCTCACTGATGCTCTTGTGTCTTACGGAACATATTTGACTTCAGCAGCAATCTGTTCAGAGCTTGATGTGTTTCTGCTGCTGTAACACATATCAACTAACTGATCATGACATCTGATGAGGATTATTTTCAGAGCTGATGTTTCATTGTTGAAGCGCTGCTGAAAACCCCTCAAATCTCAGACATGCAGCCTGTTATATTTCTCAAATGTGTGATAGCTGCTCTTCTCCACAATGAGTTTCACTGTTTCACCAAACAAACAACATCAGTAAAACTATTAATAACACAAATCATGTTCAATCTCACTGCTTTCATATTATTAGCACATTTTATTATTTAAAGTGAAAAAAGGTGCCAGTGCCTCTTATTTGTATATTATATTTATCACTCAATAGATAAATAAAGCAATTTCTATGAGGCCAGCAATCATAATTCTTCAGATATCACACAGTATCATAACTGGAAAGAGACAGAGTGAGAGAAAGACAAACTGAACGATATTTAATATTAGAACATTTTTAATTCTGCACACTTATGCAAACATATTACTGTAAGTCTTTTATTTTATGTTTTCCTCTCCTAATTAAAAGAAAGTTATCCCAGTGTCATCATTCAAATATCTCAAAGCAGACACTTTAATGAGGGTCTGTAGAGTTTTTATAGCAGAAATACATTTGTGAGTCAGAATCAAACTCTCAGTAAAGCTGATCTACAGAAGCTCGTTTTTTAATCTTTATTTCCTCCTTTGGTCGCCTATATTTCTGATTGTTAAGAATCCGTGAATGAATCTGAACTAAAAGAAGAATCTCTAGAGCTTGATATCATTATAATCCTGAAGATGATTCATACACTTTTACAAGCGACACAAATCACTAAATGTGTTCAAGTTTAAAGATCGGATTTAACTCGACATGAGAAAAACTACAATAATATGAACTTATATCAGAAGCCGAGGAATGAACTTACCTTAATGTGATGTTTATCGCAGTTTTTAAGTCTTCAAAACTTCCGCATTTTCCTTTCGAGTTTACTTTTGGTTTCGCTTCAGAGGAGTGAAGAATGCGCATGCGCGTGAACCTCTTCTTCTTCTGTGATTTCCGGCAGAACAGACGCGTCACTGCTGCCCTCCTCGGTCTATCTGAAGAACTGCGCTTATAGCTGATATCCTCAGATAAACTCCAGCTCGGTGTAAAAGTTAATAACAGCTTTTGTTGTTTCATAGTCCTTAGAGATTAGAGTCGATGTTAAAGTGAGTGATGGATCTATGATGTTAAGCTGCTTTATGATCCTCAGAAACACTATCATGATGTTCATTCTCTTAAAGCTGGACAGATGTATTTGATTGACTGTATTCTGTCTGATTGGACTGGACCCATCACTAGTCATAGACATTTTTCTAAACACTTACCCGCTCATCTTCTGAATGAAACACTGTTTAACACGTATTTCTCAACAATGAAGGTCTGATGTAGTTTGTGGCTCATATTTGTGTTTGGCTGCTGTGTCAAATGCTTCATTTAATGTACAATTAAAAAGAGAAAACTCTGAAGCATCGTGAATACATTAAACATCATTTATTATAAACCTGCTGTAACTATTATCTTGTCTCAGTTGTTAGCGATTAGCATGTTGTGTTATCATCTTTTGTGTCTCATGTTTGTGTTTCATGTGCAGTTAGTGTTTTTTAGTAGTTTGATTTGTCCAGTTTTACAGTGAAATCAAGGTTTTATCAGTAGCTGAAGAATTGTTCCTTCAAGAACATTTACTGCCACATTATAAGAATATATCATGTATTGAGATGAGAGAGACACTTGAGCCTATCGTAGCTTTATTATGTGGAAAATGAATCTTTGGTGTTGTGCTTGAAGCATGCTCTTCAGTTTGAGCTAAAAGTAGTGAAGGTCTGATGTTTGCATGCTTATATGAGCTCTTGGCCTGCTGTGTTTGGGCTGTCAAATGCTTTATTTAAACTAGAATTAAAAGGGTCATTAATACATTAAACATTAATTACTATAAACCATTTAATTAAAACAGTTAATGTTTTGTATTGTAAATATCATTCTACTCAAGTTGAGGAAGTTTAATGAACTTTTGCTGTTTCTGCAGTTGCTGCTTCATCTGTGTATTTGCTGATAAACAAAGGTGAGAACAAAAACTATGTTTTATTTTATTTTTTCCTAAAGTGTAAAGTTAAAGGCCACAAAATGGGGCCAAAGGCGTCTTCTAGCAAAATATAATGTTAAAGTGCTGAAGAGTGAGTGAGAGTTAATTGGAGGCATTAGCTTGAGTTTACTTTCATTTCAGGATGAAACCGTCTGAGAGAAAACTATTACAGAGGACGGGGTGAAATGAGTGTGTGTGTGTGTGTGTGTGTGTGTGTGTGTGTGTGTGTGAACATAGAAAAAACAAAATGTTTTTATTTATTTATATGTTATAATGTTTTCAGGTTTAAAAGTGTTGAATGTTATTGCCTTTCATATAACTCTCCCTGTATGCTTCTGTAATTATTTGTCATTATAAAAAATACTCCATTTCAGTAAAGTAAGTTACAGTGCCAAGACCACACTTTTACCACAATTTTAGTTTAAGCAATGGCTTTTCCTCCAAAAATAAAATGATTAGGATTAATTAGTCTTTTAGATCAAATGTGTAAAGGTCAGATGCCTCGGGGGCTTCTTGCTCCAGGCAGGGAGTCATTTTGCTGTTTTCATTTTTTTGTCATTACAACTAAAATGTTAATTGTTTCCATTTGATTCCCATAATAGTCTGTTAAGTGATGCATGCTAAACTCATATGTGAATGTGTTAGAGTTTATCAGTATATGGACATTGTTCTTGTTTATTTCAGTCAAACCTATAAAACCCTTTGTCACCCCAAACTATCTATAAAAGCCTGATCAGTGATATAAAAGTACTCAGATGCTGTCACGCTCTCGGGGGGAGAGCAAGGAGCAAGGAACGAGGAGACCAGGAGATACAATCCAACGGAATTTTAATAACATACATGGAGACATTTACAATCACGGACATCAGACACAGGGAAAACCAAGGCTTAAGAACACTAAGGAGTAACGAGGAGAACTGAAACAGGTGGGGAGCAATCAAATACACAGCTGGGAGGAATGGAGACAAACGAGGACAGGAACAGGAAGACCAAACATGGGCACAAGAGGGGAAACACGTGACAAGGGGAACACAGGTCTGACAGATGCAGATACTTGATCTTTTATTACTTACTGACGCGTGAACTTCTGCTTTAAATAACGTGACGCTGTGTGTAGTTACATGTAACGGCGTTACGTCATTTAATTACAAAATAAATGTAACTGTAGTTACAAAATTACAAAATGTTAACGATTACAAAGAGGGTTGCATTTGAATATTTACACGCACACACACACACACACACACACAGATTTAATTGATTTCTTTCCCAAATGGCACTAACTACTCTAAAATATGAATGAATGAATGAATGAAGCATTTATATAGCGCTTTATTGTGTATTGCTGTACACCCAAAGCGCTTTACAATCAAGTGTGGGGGGGGGTCTCTCTCTCATGATGCGACAGCAGCCACAGCACAACGGCGCCAGTGCGCTCACCACACGCCAGCTACAGGTGGAGAGGAGAGAGAGATAGAGCCAATCAAGTGGATGGGGATTATTGGGAGGCCATGATTGACAAGGGCCAGTGGAGGGAATTTGGAATAAATGGAATAAATGGATAAATAAATCAAAAGTAGGTCAGTACACTTGAATCATAATGCGATATGGACTAGTGTCTGTGAATATTAAGCTGCAAAAAGACAATATATGAATCCTGCACGTCCGGGACAATGCCCGGTGGCCTGGCAGCCGATTTGACCCGCTTTTTTAATAATATTATTATTATAATTGCCTTCCGAATCGGTTAGACGTCCCTGACTGGCAATGCGCTTCGATCAGAGTAATCGATGCGAGAGATTTGACTGGAAGCACACAGGTGAAGCACAACTACTGTTCAGGATTTCAGGATCTAATGCATTGTTGAGCACTTTGCATGCAGCAATCAGACAGTGCTCTGATCCAGCGGCATACAGGCATCATCAGAATAACTGACTCTAGCCCAATGATGCTGGGGATCCAGTGGGGGGGCAATCATATTTCAGTTTGTCCGTGCCTCTCTTGATCACATCCCTGTTGAAGTGACAGTACATGCGCTCATTGATGCCCCTCCAGCTGGTGGCGCTCTAGGCCTAGAAACAGTACTGGACCATATGAACGAGCATTAAGAAATGCATCCCACCGTAAAAATGTTTTCATTTATAAAGCTCTAAAAACCTTACTGTCTGATGTTTTAGTGACTTCCTGCAAATATGAAAACAATAAAGGGTCTCAATTAAATATGTGCAGCTTCACATGACCAGAGCAGAATCTTGAGAAGATGATAACTACATCAAAGCTCTGAAACAAAAGGCTAGTAAAGTATCTTAACATAAAGATATGATAAAGATTTTTGGCACACATTATCTTTAAGGTGTCTAGTATTAATATATGAATTCACATATTCAGTTTTGTTGAGTGTGGTCATAGAGTGATGGTCACAATAGTGAGATCACAGTGAACTTATGTTTACATATAAATCTAATGGCAGTTGTTAGTGAAAATGACAATAAAATATTGCATTAAATTAAAAATTTACAATAATGACGTTGTAATACTCGTAGCATTAATATAAAAATTTGATGTTATATTTTACAAAAATTAACAGTTTTGAAATGCATTGATTTGTTTTATCTCAGTGTTCGTATTAATGTTGTATAAGGTTTTTTATGCATGTTAATAGTAACCCTAGAATGTGATCAAACAGTTTAAAATAGCTGGGATAAGATATATAACAATTTTTATGACTGCAGAAATATGTTAAGTGCACACATTATCCCACAACTGAGACTGATCATAAAACTTGATTATTTCAAAGGGTTACTTATGGACACATCATTTGGATATTTTCATGTCTGGGAAAAATTTGTGATTAAATGCATTAATTGATATTAAAGGAGCAGACGAGCCCAGAACACAATGTGTTAAGCTACACATTAAACGTTTTCCTCCCGTAGAAAATCATTATGAATAAAACACGTAATATAGCTTAATGGACAAAGACATTGATATAAAAGAGCTGTAGACCGTTTCTGTCAAACGCGTTTATTCTGTGCTCACCTGCTTATCTGTACATATTAATTATGTTTTAATAATGAAGAGGAGCATATTTGGTGTTTATAATCTTAGTCCGTTATGCCTAGGGATGTCAACGATTAATCGACGATCGATTAATTGTCGATAAGAGACGTAATTGATAAAAGCTATCGATGGTCGATTAAGCAGTTTCATTTTGGGGTGCGTGCGGCTCATGCGCAAAACACGTGCAAACGGCTGTGAGTGAAGGTGAAGGGGCTGGATCTTACAAGAAAATAATTCACTAATGTACAAACTAGCTTTTAATATGATCCAAACTTTAAAAGTACATTAAAACAGATACAGTACAAAGTTATTTTGTATTGAAATGTAGTAATAAGTCATGTTCAATTATAATTTCCCTAGATAATTATTGCATATCGGGCACTTTGCTTTGACAGGGCTGCGCACGCAAGCAGGACAGTCTATTCATTCATACAACTTGTTAATTCGTTCCTATGACATATTAATTTGTGGCAGCTGTCCAGGTTTCATTAATTTGTTCCCTAGAACAGGGGTTCCCAAACTTTTCCATTCCACGACCCACCTAGACAAGTATAATCTATTTCAAGACCCACCAAAATATTTGAGATAAAAAAACAATTGACATTACTATAAGCTTAATCATAATTAACCCTCTGGTTGTGTTCGGGTCAAATTGACCCGAAGAAGATTTTCTTTTTCCCGAAAATACTAGTTAACGTTATCGCATTGGACTCAAACTCACTGACTTTGTGCACATAGGGTATAAGTACTTCTCACTAATTTTTTTAGAATTTTCTTAATTTTTTGTGGGTTTTATTTCACCTAGTCACACTTGTTGTGTTCCCGGTCAAAAATGACCGGACTCCAAACAACTGCTTATAAATCTGTCATTATGCTATATTATCATTAAATTTTGGATTCATTCTTTTTGTCAACTTGTTTTCTTTCATTTAGGACTGGTTTTGTGTTTCTATTTGCATCTGATTAATCGTAGGCCTCATTTATCCGAGAGTAGGCTCCTCATTTTTTGAGTGAAAAAATCTTTTTTTATGAATAATTTTCACAATATTAAACAAAAAATTATAAAAAATTGCACTGTTTCTCACACTAGTGTACTTTAATGATTAATCAGGAAGTTTGCTTTTAAATGCTTTTATTTTGTACAAAATTGCAAAAAGTCACACTTGTGGTGTTCCCGGTCAAAAATGACCGGACTCCGATCAATTGCTTATAAATCTGTCATTATGCTATATTATCACCAAATATTGGATTCAATCTTTTTGTCAACTTGTTTTCTTTCATTTAGGACTGGTTTTGTGTTTCTATTTGCATCTGATTAATCGTAGGCCTCATTTATCCGAAAGTAGGCACCTCCTTTTTTGAGTGAAAAAATCATTTTTTATGAATAATTTTCACAATATGAGATAAAAAATTATGAAAATGTGCACTGTTTCTCACACTAGTGTGCTTTAATGATTAATCAGGAAGTTTGCTTTTAAATGCTTTTATTTTGTACAAAATTGCAAAAAGTCACACTTGTGGTGTTCCCGGTCAAAAATGACCGGACTCCGATCAATTGCTTATAAATCTGTCATTATGCTATATTATCACCAAATATTGGATTCAATCTTTTTGTCAACTTGTTTTCTTTCATTTAGGACTGGTTTTGTGTTTCTATTTGCATCTGATTAATCGTAGGCCTCATTTATCCGAAAGTAGGCACCTCATTTTTTGAGTGAAAAAAGCATTTTTTATGAATAATTTTTACAATATGAGATAAAAAATTATGAAAATTGGCACTGTTTATCACACTAGTGTGCTTTAATGTTTAATCAAGAAGTTTGCTTTTAAATGCTTTTATTTTGTACAAAATTGCACAAAGTCACACTTGTCAAAAATGGCCGGCCATTGAAAGTGAATGGGGAAGAAAGTAAGAGAAATAACTAGTGTTCAGGAGAATGTTGTGCTTGCAAACATAAAGGCCTTGGACCTGTGCGTGTGTGGATGCATGTATACACACACACACACACACACACACACACACACCTATGCATACAAACTATTGTGAGTATTACACCTATTTCATCCTACCCTGAACTTTATGCAATATGCTTTTATGAATCTGATATTATAACTCTCTTTCTTTCTTTCTCTCTCTCTCTCTCTCTCTCTATCTCTCACACACACACGTTCAAACTGCCTTGTCTTTGGCCTGTATTGACTTCAAAATAATATATTTTTTTTCCATCCTTCGACCAGAACGTTACATCAACTTCAGCTGGGTCCTCGAAATCAGAAGATTGCTCCACTTCAGTTGTTGCAAGGTTTTCAGCTTGTTGAGTGATTTTTTCCTCTTCCAATATGTCTTGCAATGCATCTTCATTGTAAGATTCATCCTTAGTTGTCCCTTCCTCATGTGAATGACAAGCAAGGCACTGTGAGGCATTTGTATACTCTAGCATTTATTTTTAAACTTTCGTCTACTCTGTGAGAACACGAAAGCCTCAAAACCTATTGTCATAATTTTTTTGTCTTGAATATGTGGTGAAAGAAAAGATTATTTTTCAATGCAGGATAAAGACAAGGCAGTTTGAGCATGTGGTGTGTGTTTGTGAGAGAGAGAGAGAGTTATAATATCAGATTCATAAAAGCATATTGCATGCAGTTCAGGGTAGGATGAAATAGGTGTCATTCCAACCCGATCTCATGGCAATTCGTACATATTTTACGAGGTGGCTAATTCGTACGAATTCGTACGACCTCACTCGTACAAATTCATATGATTTTTGCTAAATCGTACGTATTTTACGAGTTGCCAATTCGTTTGAATTTGTACGAAGGACCTACACCTAACTCCGCCGCTAAACCTACCCGTCACTGGGGTTTAGACAAATTGTACTAAATCATACTAAATCGTACGAGTGAGGTCATACGAATTAGTCACCTCGTAAAATATGTACGAATTGCCGTGAGATAGCGTTGGTAATTCCAGCCCGATCTCACGGCAATTCGTACGTATTTTACGAGTTGCCAATTCGTATGAATTTGTACGAATGACCTACACCTAACTCCGCCGCTAAACCTACCCGTCACTGGGGTTTAGACAAATTGTACTAAATCGTACGAGTGAGGTCGTACGAGTTAGCCACCTCGAAAAATACGTACGAGTTTGTATGCATAGATGTGTGTGTGTGTGTGTGTGTGTGTGAGTGTGATAGCGTGAGTATACATGCATCCACACACACACAGGTCCAAGGCCTTTATGTTTGCAAGCACAACATTCTCCTGAACACTAGTTGTTTCTCTGAAGCCCCTTTCACACAGAGATTCCGGAAAATACACGGGTAATGTGTTCCGGCATTTGTTCCCGGATCGTCAGATTTGCTGCATTCACACTGCCAGTGATTTTCCGGAATATGTGCATGCATTCACACACAACCCGTAAAGATCCCGTAAAGACACGTGACCTTTCATGTGACGTGTATAATGCGCGTTCACCATTTCACTAAACTGGAGAATGATTTCAGCTTCAGCGCAGATAGTGAGGAGCTCCCTGATCGCTGCTTCATTCTAGTTTACACATTTTTCATTGTGTGAACGTTGATCTGCCTTCAAAACACCCGGTAAAACAGTCGAACGACAAAATGCGTCATCACTACCACACACTCGTTACGGCATTGATCCGGCTTTTGTTCACACAGCACTCGTTCCGGGACTGAACCCGGCAATGTTACTAGGTCCCAACCCGGGATCAATCCCGGGACGTGTTTGCGTTCACACAGAAGGCACTCCGGCAATTTTCTGGCAATTTTCCGGGACCAACGTGCAGTGTAAAAGGGGCTTTACTTTCATACTTCCCCATTCACTTTCAATGGCCGGCCATTTTTGACAAGTGTGACTTTGTGCAATTTTGTACAAAATAAAAGCATTTAAAATCAAACTTCTTGATTAAACATTAAAGCACACTAGTGTGATAAACAGTGCCAATTTTCATAATTTTTTATCTCATATTGTGAAAATTATTCATAAAAAATGATTTTTTCACTCAAAAAAGGAGGTGCCTACTTTCGGATAAATGAGGCCTACGATTAAACAGATGCAAATAGAAACACAAAACCAGTCCTAAATGAAAGAAAACAAGTTAACAAAAAGATTGAATCCAATATTTGGTGATAATATAGCATAATGACAGATTTATAAGCAATTGATCGGAGTCCGGTCATTTTTGACCGGGAACACCACAAGTGTGACTTTTTGCAATTTTGTACAAAATAAAAGCATTTAAAAGCAAACTTCCTGATTAATCATTAAAGTACACTAGTGTGAGAAACAGTGCACATTTTCATATTTTTTTATCTCATATTGTGAAAATTATTCATAAAAAATTATTTTTTCACTCAAAAAAGGAGGTGCCTACTTTCGGATTAATGAGGCCTACGATTAATAGATGCAAATAGAAACACAAAACCAGTCCTAAATGAAAGAAAACAAGTTGACAAAAAGAATGAATCCAATATTTGGTGATAATATAGCATAATGACAGATTTATAAGCAATTGATCGGAGTCCGGTCATTTTTGACCAGGAACACCACAAGTGTGACTTTTTGCAATTTTGTACAAAATAAAAGCATTTAAAAGCAAACTTCCTGATTAATCATTAAAGCACACTAGTGTGAGAAACAGTGCAATTTTTTATAATTTTTTGTTTAATATTGTGAAAATTATTCATAAAAAATTATTTTTTCACTCAAAAAATGAGGTGCCTACTTTCGGATAAATGAGGCCTACGATTAATCAGATGCAAATAGAAACACAAAACCAGTCCTAAATGATAGAAAACAAGTTGACAAAAAGATTGAATCCAATATTTAGTGATAATATAGCATAATGACAGATTTATAAGCAGTTGTTTGGAGTCCGGTCATTTTTGACCGGGAACACAACAAGAGTGACAGGAGTCCGAACACAACCAGAGGGTTAAAAGCATAATATTGCAGAAATGAAGTATTTAAGAAAAATAACCATTTTATTTTATAGGCTAGTACCACTGTAAATATTCACTACTAATATTTACGTTTTAATTTCTTAATTTACAGACGTTAATGAGTCTAGAAATATGTCCATAAAACCTGGAAACGCGCTCACTCCGGTGCGGTTATGACTGTAATCAGCGCTGAGAGTGCTATAAAACAATGTGCCCTCACAATCCAACACTTCTTTATTTTATTTTAGCAAAGCATAAGAAGCGAAGCAGAATTCTCAAACAGTTTAGAGATTAAAATAATTTTGAAATAATTGTAAAAATAATAAACATATGCGTCTCATTTTAAATAAACACTAAAAACCGAGAAGACAAATTTACTTCAGCCAGAAATTTACTTTTGCAATGGTTAAATAAATGTTCAGCTATACCTTCAAAAGATTTTTTTCTCTATATAGTGATGATATGGCAAGGAAATAATAGGACATTTTGTAAGTTCTGTTATGCTAGCATGTGGAAATGTTTGTATAGTGTTACAATTAACCCCGCATTTGTGCCCCGCTCAACCCGTACATGTGAAATGCTTTTTACGGACAGTTTATGGATATGCATATGAAGGAACGAAAACAACAAACTCTTTACATCTCTTGGAAAGATACAGTGCAGAGTTCAAACAGACGATAGAAATTAATGAACATACCTGATACAGTTTTCACAACATCTGAATTTTCCGGTGTATGCAATCTCATGCAGAACACAGCGCAGTGAAGTGAGAGAGTTTCTTCTCATTAATAATGCGGACCGAGCATTTTAATAATGAACCGTCGCTCTGAGACCCTCACTGTTATTACAACTCGTGCGCGTCCGCGCTTCAAAACACGCAACGCATGTTTTAAATCCCGGCCTTTGCGATTCGAAAATCGCACTGAGCAATATCGCAATTTGTAATTAATCTTTGTATATCGTCCAGCCCTAGGAACTGTGTGTGTGTTGTGTGTGTGTGTGTGTGTCATTTAGCTACCGCCAAGTGGCTTTGTGCGACCCACAGTTTGAAAACCCCTGCCCTAGAAAACCCATGATTTAACTTAAATGCGGGAACAATTTAAGTCATAGTAACGAATTCTTAATTCATGGCCACGACATCTTTCATTTTCCCCCACACGTTTACCACAGTAAGAGATGCGAAAACAGTGATTAAAAGTGAACAACAGTAAAATAAACCTGCGAATCTAGAGGGTGAGACAGTAGTCTATATACGGTGGCTTATGACAAAATTGATTGATGGCTTTGACATTTGTGACATTTCCCCCCTCCCCCACGCGGCCCACCCACATTGCGACCACCCACGTCGTGTTGACCCCTCAAATGAGATCCAGATGTTGCAATCGTCATGCGTGAAATTCCCATGTTTGTACGTGGATGAGTTTTGTTGTTGTACTTGTCCATTCAGTGACGGGAGATAAAATGAAGCCCTGAGGAATGTTTTGAAGATGTTATGCTCATCCGGTGGGGGTTTGCCCGTCTGTGGACCACGTGTCCGGTTGCGTTTCAAGGCGCTCTCTCTCTCCCTCTCCCACTCCCTCTCCCTCTCTATCTCTATGGGATTTTCTCTATGAGAAAAACAATAATGAACAAGCAATATTAAAAAGTAAAGGAAATTAAGAGAGCAGTTTTAAGACACACCAGCGCTCACACATATTCTGTTGGTTGTATAAAAAGAATTTAAATAAAATAGGCTATCAATGAGAAGGGATAAAAATGTTTAGCTTAACGAATAAAATGGTTAAAAAATATAAATTGCCTTACATTTTCCAAGAGCAAAAGATTTCCTCCTTTTGCGAGGATGACCATTCTTTGAATGAAATGATTACAAAAAAAATGGTCACTTTAATTCTGTCTCTCTCTCTCAATCACACACACATTTGCGTAGTCATCTAAAACGGCGATATTACACAGAATCCTGATGTTTTTATCTAGAGATGATTATACATGTTACAACCATCACAGAAAACATTACATCTTAGAAAATAAATAAATAATTCATGTGCTTTATAAGTAATTTACTCATGGGCTCAATAAAATGTTCCCTCTCTCTCTCTCTCTCTGAGAGGACACTTGCCCCCACACCATAGGTTAAACAAGTAGGCTACACAGACACACATTCAATCGTCAGAGTCTTACTCTCGTCTTTTAAAATAAATATTTTAACAGGCAAATGGTAAGGGATATAGTGGACTCAACATGTCCGGGCATGTTTTATGGAGTATTTCCATATACATATTTCAGTTCAGTTCACGTTTATTTGTATATTTGTATCACAGAAAATTTGAGTTTCTACATTATATTTAGAACCTTTAATATTTATATTACCATTATATTAATGCATTTTATACAGTATCATCCCCTTAACCCACCCATCACAGTAAACTTTCTGCATTTTATGTTTTCATAGAAATCGTTTAGTATAATGTAAAAAGCTGTTATGATCGTGGGACAAATATTTGCACAGCTCCTCTTTGGGAATCTCCAATGTGAAACTGCAGGGTCTGCCTCAGACCCTGACAGACAAGGGAGGATGAGGGGTTGAGTTACAGACCAGATGATCTGAGATGTTATTCTGTTTTTTTCTCTAAGTGAATGTTATGGCCGTGTTAATAATGATTTCAAAGCCTAATCTTAAGACTTTAAATAAACATTTGGTAGAATCATGTGGTTTTTGCTTAAATTTCAACTAAAGTAAAATTTATATCAGATTTATTTCACATTAAACACTTCAGCATCTTTAAAAGGTTCTTATTTTAAGTATCATCTCCAATGTTTTAATGCCCTCACACATGCGATAAAACATTTCGCCAAAGTCTTTCTGTATGTTTTAAAAAAAAATAAACTAGCAATATTTTAAAAAGGTTCCATATGTGGGTCTTATTTAAGTTTTATTTGAGTGAGTTTATGGGCTTTTGCAGGCACCAACCCTTTTACCCATAACGTTACGGTTCATTTAAAATGTTTGTTTAAACAACAACTTGTCGAGCATAAGGTTGCTTACAGATACGAGAAAAGACTTTCCAAAAACGTCCATGTCATCACGATGCGCATTCTTCGAATACCTGCTGAGTCGTAAACCGCACTTGAATGAAACATCAACATGCGAGTAGAGTCTTGGTCTACCATCATCTTGGCGCAATGGTCTCCTGAGCATATTTAATTGAGCTTAAAAAAGTAAAGATTACGCTAAATGAAAAAGCCTACACATCTCTCCACCACAACAGACTTCCGAAGTCCTGTCCGAATACCTACACCGTTAAAACCTATGTTACATTTTAATGCGGTGTTTTGTGTATATGACTTACTTTTTTATTTTTACAAAGTTTCAATTCATTCCTAGTAAATATGAGGCCAAAACATGATATTACAAAAGAAATCATGTTGACAAACGTGGTTGTTGCAGTGTTTTTAAAATTTTATTATTTAAAAAAAATAAAACAATGACGTCATTCAGGAAGGTCTGCATATGCAAGCTAGTTTTCAAACGTTTTCCCCAAAATCAATTATTTCTATAATACTTGCTGATTTTAAAGCACAAACTTACTTTAAAGTTTGAATAAAATATTACCAATTGTAGTTTCATACCCATTGTGTTCTAACATAGTCATTCATCGGTTCTCTTTGTTTTATAAGATTTACATTATTATTATTTTTTTTTTTTTGAAAATACAACTAAATCAGATAACAGATTATTCTTTCTTTTTGACAAACCTACATTTCAAATAATTTTCCCCCGAGGTGTTCATTATCCGAGTGGAACTGCTCTTATTTCCCAATACAGGGGTCTAGATGAAGCTTCTTAACCGAACAAAGAAATCACATTTCACATTCATTCAACATATTTCATTCAATATTTTTGCTTGTGTATCACGGTTTCTTGCCTTTGTCTAATGCTTTAGATGCATCAGAATGTGGATTTTTCACCATCCAACATGAAATTAAAGAGGTGTATCAGCCGAGCTTGTTTCAACTTACCATTTTCTTAGGTTATTATTTTGACTCGCATAGATATAGAACAGATATAGAATAAACCTTATCGTCCATGCTTTTCCCCTACAGACCCAACAAGATCTATGGGGGCACAGTTGTAAATTCCTAGAGACTATAGTTACCCAGAAAATGTTCATCATTTAAGAAAAGGGTCATAATGCATACAGAATACAGAAAACCTCCTCTCGATCTACTGTGACTGTCATTTTACTTAGGGTTAGTGTTACGGATGACGCCGTTCACATTTTGTTTGTTGGACTGTACATGTCATCACAATGACTGTAGGCTTCTCTCTCTCTAAGAGCAGTCAGCATTCAGTGTTTATAGAAATAAATGAAATTAAGAAAATTTCGACTTGAGAGCGTTTGACTATGTCGGTATTACTTTTTAGGACAATTATCCATCTCCATATCCATTTGGATGATAAGTCTTGCTGATTTACACTTACAACTGAAACATATCTAACCACTGTATTCAAAGCTACACATTCAATAAAGTCTGAAGTTGTGCGCAGCTTTGAAAAGGCTACAGATATAAAATATAAAAGGAATATTTTTTTTTTGCGCACCCTACGTAACTCAAGCGACAAAGAAAATTACTATATAAATACAGAAAATCCCGCTTGGGATATTTGGGCATATTTTTGTAAATGTTGTTTTAAATTACTTTTTCCTTATGCCACTACATCTAGAGCTCTTGTTCAGACAGCTGATGATGATGTGCGCATTTTATTTGTTGTACTCATTTCTTTCGTCATTTCCGCTTGAGATGAAAGTGTACATAACCTTCTTACATAATTAGGATACTGCAGTTCTGGTATTCTCACCAAACTATGCAAGTCAGGTGGGGGATGAGTTTGTCAACACCCTTCTATGTCTCCAATGGAGTGCGGCAGGGCGGAATTCTGTCACCGCTGCTATTTAATCTGTACATGGATGATTTATCAAGGGAGCTAAAGGGCTGTAGAACTGGCTGCTTGGTGGAGGATAGTCTCATTAATCATATGCTTTATGCTGATGATTTGGTGGTACTGTCTCCCTCTAGTGCTGGCCTGCAACAACTTCTTAGAATATGCTCTCAATATGGACAAATGTTTGATATAAAATTTAACTCAAAGAAGAGTGTGGTACTGATTGCTAGAACCAAGGAGGATATGAAGTGTGTCTATCCTTCTTTTTCATTGGCAGGTGAACCACTAGAGGTTGTAAAGAAAGTTAAGTATCTGGGACATGTGATAAGAGATGACCTCTGTGATGATGATGATGTGCAGCGGCAGTGTGGAAAATTGTATGGGCAGGCAAATATGCTGGCACGCAAATTCCACATGTGCACTCCTGATGTTAAAATCTCACTCTTCAAAACCTATTGCACTCCACTGTATACTGCCCACCTGTGGTGTAATTTTAGTGAGTCGAAAATGAAAAAACTTAAAGTGGCTTATAATGATGCTATGAGAATTGTGCTTAAAGTTCCCAGGTGGAGTAGTGCCAGTGAAATGTTTGTGTCTAACAATGTGCCCACTTTTAACACTGTCTTAAGAAATTTTATGTATGGATTCATGTGCAGGCTGATAGGGTCTAAGAATATAATCATTATGTCCATAGCTGATGTTTCTAAGAGTGATACAAGGTATACATCTTGCTTTTGGAAACATTGGACCCGATGCCTGTATATGTTTTAATGATGCCTTATCTGCTTCATTCTTAAATATTTTGTATTGTTTTATATTTATGTATATGTCTGTACTGTGTTGTCTATATGGACCTCTGTGTCTGGAATAAAAGTTGATTGATTGATTGATTGATTGTAGGTAATGTGACCGCAATTAAGAAACATAAAATTATACTACATCCCCTTTGAAAAGGTTATAGACATAGTCTTTTATACAGGAAATATGCCTGCACAACAGAAATATGTATCAGTATAACAAATACCTAATACTGAAATACTCTCTTCTAAATATATTTAATGTTTTTAATTTTAGTGTTGATTTTGACGGCCTACCCCAATAGCTGTATACCTTTGTCATTGTTTTTGTACAGTATTTAGATGAAGACCATCCTCAGAGTTTGGTCAAGCATGCAGCGAGTGAAAATGAGAACAAATGCAGTATAAGATAATTAAAGGAAAGTCAAGAGAGTGTTTAAACTGAGATTGTGGTGTACGGATTACTGGTCTGTCTACAAAGAGGCCACGCGACAAGGCATCGATCTTACTATTTCACTGTTACATGTACAACTATTTCATTTAGAGCGTATAAAGTTGCACATTACAAGTTGAAGATGGCGTGGAAACACAATTTTCTGTGTACGCGTCTCTAAATGTGACTTTAATAAATCACTGTTGTTGTTTTTTTCTTCTCCCGGGCCTGTCAGTAACACAGATAACACATGACAGTGCATATGTGTAGCTATGCTATCATCATTCACAGCCATTTTTTTTTTTTTTTTTTTTTTTAATTAATTAATTTAATTTTATATACCCTTTTATTTAACCACACTATGACAGACAAGACCAGGGGACAGAGAAAACAAGAGACAGAAAGAAGAAAGAGAAAAAAAAAAAAAAGTTGTGGGGAAAGTCAACAGAGAAGGGGGAGAGAGAGAGAGAAAAAAGGAGAATGGGGGATAGAGAGAGAGAGGAAAAAACAAAAAAAAACAAAAAAAAAACCAACAAACAGACAATTTGCTTCGATACCTGCTGACAAAAAGAGAAAACAACAGAAGAAAACAACAGAAGACACAACATCAGAGAGACTGCAGCAACAACCAACATCTGTATGAATCACAATAAATTCTAAATGTTAAATGTTATTGAGCAGCACACCTAACTAATATTACAAAATAAGTTTTGAAGCAACAGCAGATCAAGACAATGTGTGTCTGTGAGCACCTGTTTTTACACCAATGTGAATGCTTGAGTGTACACCTGTGTGTGTGATCGCGCTTGTGTTCATAAGGTTCCTCCATGTAAATGTTTAATAGTGTGTGTGGGGAACAACAGCCCCATCCCGCAAGGCATGAAGCAGGCATGGAAAAGATCCGGGCCCCAAACATCCGGGGGCCCCCCAGGACACGGGACCCCCAGGAGAACCACCGCAGGGACAACCGCGGCCTCCACCCAGAAAAGGGCAGAGGAGAGCCCGAAGGTGGGACCTCCGACAGCCACAGTGTAGACGCCCCAGGGTGCCGTGGCGGCAAGCCCGCAGGCTCCACCGGCAGCCGACCACACCAGGGCAGACCGGGCCCTGGGCCCGGAGACCCAAAGGCCCCCCACCCCCCAATCGGGGCCCAGCAAGTCCAGTAGGGCCAGGCCCCGCCAAGCGACCGCCGAGAGTGGGCCGGCGCTCACCCGAGCATCCTGCCCCGGCGCGAGAAACCACCAACGCACCGGCGGCATCCTCCACCGGCAGGGCATGGTGGTGGGGTGGGGGTCGACTGAGATGATGAGTGAGGTGGAGTCTAAGGCCCGACCTGACACATAGATGTAGACGAACAAGCACACATATACAACAAGCAAACGTTCCCACCCTCATGCACGCAAACGAATATTCACACCCTCGCCCCACATGTAGACACACAAAAATGGACACGGTACCCACACTCACACTCCCCATATGCACTCTATACTCCTAGATCCAGGCACCACCACCCCCAGAGGGGTAGTCAGCGCCCGATCCCGGACAGGAAGACCACCCCGGTCCCCGCAGCAGCAGAGAAAACCAACAGCCCAGACCCCGACCGGGCGGCCAGCTCATCCTCACAGCCCCCGGCCCCAGACAGAGAACAGAGAACAGGGGTGTGAGAAAAAAAAAAGACCCCATGCTTCACCTCACCCGCTCAAATGTAGTGTTGGTGTGTGTTGTTCTAAGGTGCTTTAAAACAGGGGTGCTTTAAAACATGGGAGGGGCACCCTCCACAAGCTTGTGTCAGCTCGTCCCCTCCCTAGAGCCCTCAATGTCTATGTGCAACTTAAAATTGAGAAGTGGGCACTGGCACCAGAGGGAAGGCTGAATGAATAGACCGCCCTCCGGATGCCATTCAGTGTGACCACCCCCAAGGCCCTATATGTATGTGTCATGTGACAGTAAGTAATGAGAATGTCTAAGCTGTAATGTGTGATTGAGATGCAGGCGGCCACGAGGAGACAGAGGAGTACCACCTCCCCCGCATCCCAGCGACACACACGCACCTCAAAACCCTACCTATGTGTTGGTGTGATGGAGCGGGAGAAGTGAAGCCTTAGGGATGGGGAGGAAAGCATCAGAGGGGGCAAAATACCCCCCCCCCCTTTGGAGCCAGCTCCCCCGCTGACCCCCATAGGCACCCCCGTTACCCCAAATCTGCCCATGGCAGCCCGGGGCGGCCCACCAGACCCCACAGCAGAGGAAAAACTACCCCACCCCATCATTCAGTCAGCTCCCAGACTACAAAAGACAATAAGACACCTAGGTAAAGCCCATTTACCCCGCCTCTATTGGACCCCCCCCCTGTGGAGGCACCGATGCATCGAAGACCCCCACACCAGAGCCGGGCCCAAGCGCATGCACCAACCCATGCTCCAGGCGGCACACCAACCAGGACCCAAGCCCCCCAGGCCCAGCCGTAACCCCAACCCGGAGGCAGAGCGCCCCCAGAACCCCAAGGCCCCCCCGGACCAACCCCGGAACAGTGCGGCCGCCAGGCTGGCAAACTACGTCCGCCGGCACAGGCATCCCCAGCAGCGCCGCATGCAGCCGCCAGAAAAACAGCACCCAAGAGTCACCAATACCCCATCCAGGCCAAGGCCGCAGCCCCAGCGCCGAACCCCCCAAGAAACCCACCCCCAGGGAACCCCCAGATGCCCCAGGCCCACACCGCCACCCCACGCCAACAACAAAAACCACAGCCGGACAGAATCGGGACCCCCACTCACACTAGGTGAAGGAGCTGATCAAAGGAGCCCAGAGAGATTGATCTAATGTGGCAGCAGAAGCTGTGTCAAGACTAATATAATCCCACAAATAATCTCTATATTGGTTGATATTAAGATTATTTTTATTTTTCCAGTTCATGAGGACAGTCTTCTTAGCGATGCATAGGGCAGTGAAAGCCATGTGGATTGTGTTACCATCTGTAGTGACACCATCTACGTCGCCCAACAAGCAGACTAAAGGAGAGGCTGGAATAGAACATTTACGACACTTTGATAAGTCTTCACAAATCCTGTACCAGTACCTCTGAACAGGTGGACAGAACCATAGAGCGTGGATATAATTGTCAGGTGTATTGCCTTTACAGTGTGAGCAGTTGTTAGAAGCTGTAAAACCCATCCTGAACATCCGATGACCTGTGTAGTGCACTCTATGCAGGATTTTGTATTGTATTAATTGTAAACCAGGATTTCTAATCAGTTCAAAGGTTTTTAAACATATCTGAGACCAGAAATTATGGTCCCAGCTTACTGATAGATCTGCCTCCCATTTTGCAATAGGAATTGATACTGATTCATCTATTTTGGAAAGTGCCCTATATATTTTAGACATTAATTTGGGGGTTTTGAGATTAAGAAAATCTGCCACACTATTTGTATTTGTAAATTGATATGATTAGACTTAAATTTCCTTTTTACAATAGATTTAATTTGTTGATATTCTAAAAATCTGTGTTTATTAATCCCATATTGTTTAACTAATTTGTCAAAGGGAATAAAGTCTGTCCCTTCGAATATATGTTCCAGGTATTTAATACCTTTACAACTCCAATCTGTGAAGTTTATCATATTGTTGTTTAGCAATATGTCAGGATTGTTCCAGATGGGGGTACGTTTGCATGGGATTAGTGAAGACTCCGTCATTTTTAGAAACTACCACCATGCTGTCCGAGAAGAGCTGATACTGATGCTTTTGAAGCATACGTGTCGTTTGCTGATCGAGCTAATGAATGGCAGATCCGAAATCTCTATATTATTGCATAATGCCTGTTCTACATCTAGCCAAGGCTCATCTAAGAGGGTGTGTTTTAACCACCCTGAAATGTGTTGAAGCCTGTTTGCTAAGAAATAGTGGTGAAAGTTAGGTAGATCTAGTCCTCCTTTATCCTTGGTCTTTTGCAGCGTTTTTAAGCTAATACGCGGGGGTTTACCTTTCCAAAGGAATTTAGAGATGGAGGAGTCCAGAGATCTAAACCAGTCAGGTGGTGGTTTGCTCGGGATCATTGCAAATAAATAATTAATTCTTGGTAAAACCATCATTTTTATTGAGGCGACTCTTCCCATGAGTGATATGGGTAGAGACCTCCATCTGGTTAGATCATCTTCTACCTTCTTTAAAAGTGGGATGTGGTTTAATTTAATCAAATCTGCCATCCTAGGAGAAACATTAATACCTAAATATGTAATATTTCCAGATTGCAGTGGAGTGGAAGAATTCTGGAAGGCACAATTAATTGGAAGAACTGTTGATTTTAACCAGTTTATTGAATAATCTGAGACTCTTGAGAAAGAGTTTATTAATGTAATTACCTCAGAGATAGTGGTTTGTGAATGCTGAAGAAAAAGTAACACATCATCTGCGTAAAGACTAACTTTATGTTCTACATTCTTGCATTTAATGCCTTTAATCCCTGTTGCCTGTCTAATTGCTGCTGCTAGTGATTCAATAAAAATTGCAAACAGTGAGGGGGAGAGGGGGCATCCCTGCCTGGTGCCCCTCTTAAGATTGAAGCTACAGGACGTTTGGGCATTTGTCCTGACACATGCTATTGGAGAGTTATATAATATTTTTAACCAGTTTATGAAAGAGTTTCCAAAACCAAATTTGTGTAAAGTTGCAAATAGAAAATTCCAGTTAAACCTATCAAAAGCTTTTTCTGCATCTAAAGACAATATTGTAATTTGAAGGTTTCTATTGCATGAATAGTCTATCAAGTTAAGTAACCTACGTGTATTTGTTGAGGAGTGCCTCCCTTTTATGAAACCAGTTTGGTCGGAATGAATTATGAGAGGCGTTATCTTCTCTATTCTTTTTGAGATAGCTTTACAGATTATTTTAGTGTCCACATTAATAAGGGATATTGGACGATAGCTGGTAGGCAATACAGGGTCTTTGCCTGGTTTTAGCAAGAGACTAATGTTGGCAGAATTCATATTTGGTGGAAGTCTTCCATTTTTTTTGGTGTCCTGCAACATTCTGTAGAATGTTGGTGCCAGACTAGCCCAGAATTCTTTATAGAATTCTGCTGGAAAGCCATCTGGGCTTGGAGCCTTTTTATTGGGCATACTGTTCAAGGCTTCCTGAAGTTCATCTGATGTCAGTGGAGAATCCAATGCCATCACTTGATTGTCTGATAATTTCGGAAGAGTTATATTGTCAAGAAATTGGTCAATTTCGTCTTTAGATGGGTTTATCTGTGGAGAATATAAAGATTTGTAAAAGTCCCTGAAAGTGTTGTTTATTCTTTCAGGGTCATATACTGTATCCCCAGTTAAATCTTTAACAGCACATATAGTTGTTTTTTCTTTATTTATTTTTAACTGATTCGCTAGGAATTGACCTGATTTGTTACCATATTCAAATTCTTGCCAGCGAAGTCTTTGTGCTAAGAATTTAGTTTTTCTATTAATAATTTCATTTAATTCTAGTTTTGCTTTACATATTTTTTTCAGCATTTCCTGTTCCTGGGAGGATACGTAGGCTTCTTCTAAAGTTTTTATGGTTTCTTCTAATTCCTGAATACATTTATTTTCTCTTTTCTTTTTATGCGATGAGAATGAGATTATTCTCTTTATGACAATTATGCAGATTATTATGAGATTATTAAAGGAGTTATGAGATTAAACAATTATGAGATCAAACAATTATGAGATTATTAAAGGAGTTTTCCTCCTTTATTCTGGTGAGTGTGTACATTCCTCCTGACGCGCGTGTGAGCGCGGCGCTAGAACTGTTGGCCGACCAAATCACACACACAGAGCAGCGTTACCCGGACTCTTTCATTGTAATTCTCGGTGATTTTAACAAAGCTAATCTCACACGCGAATTGCCTAAATACAGACAGCACATCACATGCCCCACCAGAGACAGCAATATACTGGACCACTGTTACACTGTTTTAAAGGATGCATACCACTCTGTCCCCCGTGCAGCACTGGGACTCTCTGATCACTGTTTGGTTCACCTTCTACCAGCCTATAGGCAGAAACTTAAATCTTCTAAGCCTATCTTAAGAACTGTAAAGAGATGGACTGTTAAAGCAGAGCAGGATCTACAAGCCTGCTTTGAACTTACTGATTGGAGTGTTTTTGAGGCTGCAGCTACTGATCTGGATGAACTCACTGACACCGTGACATCCTACATTAGTTTCTGTGAGGACATGTGTGTACCTACCAGGACTTATTTAACATTTAACAATGACAAACCTTGGTTCAGTACAAAACTCAAACAGCTTCGCCTGGCCAAAGAGGACGCCTACAGGAGTGGGGAAAAAGCCTTGTACAAACAGGCCAAATACACACTGAATAGGGAGATAAGAGTGGCAAAGAAGAACTACGCTGGAAAGCTAAAAAAACAGCTTTCCAGCAACGACCCTACATCAGTGTGGAAAGGCCTGAAAGCCATTACCAGCTACAAGACCCCTCCCCCCAGCACTGAGGCCAATCAACAACTGACTGAAGACCTGAACAGTTTTTACTGTAGGTTTCAAAAACAAAAGCCTGGTCTGACACCCCACACCCACTCTGACCATCCCACAACACAGCCATCAACACCCTCACCCTCCCCTTCCCTCCCCCCTACTGTTTCTCAGCCTGTAATCAAGATCTGTGAAGAAGATGTAAGCAAAGTCTTCAGGAGACAGAAGATAAGGAAAGCCAAAGGCCCAGACGGTGTCTCTCCAGCCTGCCTCAAAGCCTGTGCTGTTCAGCTATCATCCATCTTCACATTAATCTTCAATATATCACTGGAGCTGTGTGAAGTCCCCTCCTGCTTCAAACGCTCCACCATCATCCCTGTACCCAAGAAACCAAAAATCACAGGACTTAATGACTACAGACCTGTTGCTTTAACGTCTGTGGTGATGAAGTCATTTGAGAGGCTCGTGTTGGCTCACCTGAAGGACATTACTGGACCCTTGCTGGACCCCCTGCAGTTTGCTTACCGAGCAAACAGGTCTGTGGATGATGCAGTCAACATGGGATTGCACTACATCCTCCAACATCTAGACAAACCAGGGACCTATGCAAGGATCCTGTTTGTGGACTTCAGCTCCGCTTTCAACACCATCATCCCGGACACCCTCCAGAATAAACTGGCACAGCTCTCCGTCCCCACCTCCATCTGTCAGTGGATCACCAGCTTCCTGACAGACAGGCAGCAGCTTGTGAGGCTGGGAAAATTCTCATCCAACACCTGCACCATCAGCACTGGAGCTCCTCAGGGTTGTGTTCTCTCCCCACTGCTCTTCTCCCTCTACACCAACGACTGCACCTCTAAAGACCCCTCTGTCAAACTCCTGAAGTTTGCAGACGATACCACACTCATCGGCCTCATCCAGGACGGTGACGAGTCTGCTTACAGACAGGAGGTTAAGGAGCTGGCTGTCTGGTGCAGTCTAAACAACCTGGAGCTCAATACGCTTAAAACTGTGGAGATGATCGTGGACTTCAGGAGAAACCCCCAGCTCTCCCCCCACTCACTATCATGAACAACTCTGTGAATGCAGTGGAGTCATTCAGGTTCCTGGGAACCACCATCTCTCAGGACCTGAAGTGGGACACTCACATCGACTCCATCGTGAAAAAGGCCCAGCAGAGAATGTACTTTCTTCGTCAACTGAAAAAGTTCAACCTGCCACAGGTGCACATGACACAGTTTTACTCTGCTGTTATTGAGTCGGTTCTGTGCTCTTCTATAACTGTATGGTTTGGGTCAGCCAGCAAATCAGATATAAGAAGACTGCAGCGGACTGTTAGGACAGCAGAAAGGATCATTGGTGTGCACCTGCCCAGCCTTCAGGATTTGTACTACTCCAGAGTGAAGAAACGGGCAGGTAACATCATCACAGACCCCTCTCACCCTGGACATGACCTGTTTGCGCTTCTCCCTTCAGGCAGACGCTACAGATCTCTGTGCACTAGAACATCTAGGCATAAAAACAGTTTTTTCCCCTATGCCATCTCCAGCCTAAACCACTAACACAGGAATTATTACCTGTGTTCTGTAATTCTCTAACCCTAATTCTTGCCTGTAAATTCCATCCCCCCATCTCAAATTATTCACTCTCTCTAGAACTATGTAAATATGTATGCATAATTTTCTATACAGCTGTATATATAGAGTAAATAAGGCACAAATCTGTACATAAATCTTCTGTTCCAGATTCAGACACATTATTATTATTATTATTATTATTACTATTAAGGCTTATTTAAATGTTCTGTTCTCATGTCAGATATGTATGTTTATATGTATGTATGTATGTATGTACCAAGAGCTTCTTAAAAACCAGAACAAATTCCTCGTGTGTTTGCACACACTTGGCGAATAAAGCTGATTCTGATTCTGATTCTGATTCTGATTCTACCTCTCATCACAGTTTTGCCTGCTTCCCAGAGAACAGATGCTGATGTTCCAGGCAGGTCATTATAGTCTAAATATAAAGCCCACTCTTCTTTAAAATATTTAATAAAATCGTCGTCTATAAGCAATGATGTATTGAATCTCCAGTTATTACTTGGTGGAGAGGCCTTCTTATTTACTAGAGTTAAAGAAACAGCAGCATGATCGCTGACAGCTATAGGGTTTATCTCTGTGTCTGAAATGTCACTCAGCAGTGAGCTGCTGACTAAGAAATAATCCAGACGAGAGTAAGAGTGATGGACATGTGAGAAGAAAGTATATTCCCTACGGTTGGGGTGAAAAGAACGCCATGCATCGCAAAGTCCATAGTCACTCATGTACTGTTTAACTATATTTGTGGATTCCCAATTGCGCTGAGTTCCAGCTGTACTTAGCCTGTCCATTTCTTTATTTAGTCTAAAGTTGAGGTCTCCCCCAATAACAAGTGCACAATCTAGGTGTTCAGAAAGTGCGGTAAAAAAACCGTGAAAGAAAGAGGGGTCATCAACATTTGGACCATATATACTAACAATACATAACTTTTTGTCAAATATAGATCATTTAATGATTAGAAATCTACCTTCTGGATCTATAACTGTGTTGAGTACTGTGAAATTAACATTTTTATGTATTAAAATTGCTACCCCCCTTTGCCTAGAGTTATAGCAGGCTGAGAACACATTAGGAAACTCAGTTGTTTTAAATTGATCTGTAGCTGTGGCAGGTCTATGAGTCTCTTGTAATAAAACAACGTCTGCCTGTAGTTTTTTAAGCTGGCTAAATATTTTTAACTTCTTTTCTCTGGAGCCAGCTCCATTCACATTCCATGTGACAAACCTCAGTGCGCCCATAGATGTGTGTGTGTAGCTAATGCTGCTCTCTGCGTGTGATGCTCAAATGAATAAGATATGAGCGGGCGTGTACGCGCTTGTATACGAGTATGTCCTTCATGTCTGTGTGCGCTGTAAGGTCGGAGTGGTTGCGTTAATGCTGAGTGTATATGTACATGGTCGTGCCTTGCAGATGTGTGATATAGGGTGTTGTGTTTGTATGTGTAGTAAAGCAGTTGATCGGTGCAGTGAAAGGAGTTGGAAGTAAGAAAGACATACAAAGAAGCAAGCAGAGAGGGATGAAAGTAAAAACTTGACAGAAACGAAAATATTGCAACAACATTTAAACGCTGCGGAGACTGACGGTATCGTGTTTGTTATGATATCGTATTAAATTAGCGAAATGACATAAATAGTAGTGGTGCAACGGATCACAAAACTCACGGTTCGGATTTTGAGTCACGGATCGGATCATTTTTCGGATCAGCAAAAAAAAAAAAAGTTGCTTTACTACTAAAGTCAGTAATAAACCAAGAACAATTACACAAATTAATTAGATTTTCAACCAATAGATAGATTTCCAGCCTACAACATAAAATTATAAATAAAGACAGTAACAGTAGTATTCAGGTGCAGAAATGTAAAAATTAAGTGTAAAACACAATAATGCTTACTGCATAAGTTAAATACAGATGATTAGCAGACAGAAGCAGGTGTTATAGGTTGCTGTCTCTTTAAGACTAAATGCACGGATCAAATACTGACACACATCCGGTTTCTTTCTCGGCTGTATACGTTAACTTAAGACATAACTGACTGTGTTTACCAGAATACTTGCCAAAACGGGTATTTTAACCTAACTTTGTGTGTGTGTATGTATCCATCCGTTGAGGCGTTGTCTGAAACGCGGTATCTAAATCACGCCTCTCTTTCTCACGCGCTCTCTCTGCGTGTGCGCGCATCAGTGTGTGCGACAGTGGCTGAGCGCAGAAACGGAGCGCGTGCAAATGATAAACTTTCACTCTATGTTAAACTTATCAGTTGATCCGCGAATCACATGCGTGCCGAACCGTGGGGACTGGTCCGTACGGATCACGGATCATCTATGATCCGCTGCACCCCTAATAAATAGTTAGAGGTAAATGGAAGAACAAGCGAGGAAAGAGAGGAAAAAAAAAGAAAAATATAACGGATTCTTATCTGGAGTGGTGTTAATATAACCACGGAGTGGTACTGAGGTTGCGGTAGAGCTGCCCGTCCACGTAGAGCCGGTCCACGGCGATGACAGAGCGGGAGCCCTTTTGGATGAGACTGCGTTGGATTGGGAACAAAATTTTGCGTCGCTCCAGGATTTCTTTGGGGAACTGGTCGTTTACGCTGAAGTCTGTTCCTTTCAGCTCCCTGCCGCGACTCTTCACCTGCTCTTTCTGCTTGAAGTATCCAAATTTGGCCACAATAGGCCTCGGGGCTCCAGGTTTCTTCGCTCCCATCCGATGGACTCTTTCGAAGCATATGTTTTCCACGGTGTCTTCCGGAAGCTTCAGGTATGTCTTGATAAAGGTTTTAACCGTAGCTTCTGGGTCCTCTTCGGCAGATTCCGTGATGCCTGAAAACACCAGGTTATCTCTCATGCTACGGGCCTGGAGATCGATGACAGTCTCTTTTATTTTTTTATTTTCTTCACTTAGATGGGTCACATTCTTAGTTAGAGACTTGACCGAGTCCCGTAGTGATGCGTTTTCAGCAGCGAGTGTTTCCACCTGCTGCTGGCTGAATTCCAGTGATTCCCTCAGGGATTTAAATTCACGGTGCAGGATCTCGACCAGGGACAACCTCGCGTCGAAGCTGGACAACCGCTTGTCGATTGAATCCAGGATGTTGGTAAAGCTTTTACCCGTCGGCGATGTTGTTTCAGGCGAGTCTGCCGGGCGACTTCTTTTGGAAGACGGCGTCTCGCTTTTGGCTGGAGAACATGCATTTTGGTTTTTCTTCATGACTATAACGTCGAAGCACCAGTCGATGTATTCCTGAAGAGTTTCCAAATTTTCCTCGCTGTCCTCGCTGCTCATTCAGTTTTTCCGCCAAGTCTCCAGCGTCTGACGTCACCTACAGCATTTCCGGCCAAGTCTCACCTTGCATGAAACCGCATTACCGCGACCAAATGATCGATCTTATGACCACGATCATCGATGCTGCGTCCGATCCGAATCATGATTCTATGGGGGATACCAAACGTGTAAAAAAATCTCAAGAACTAAATGGACGTTGTAAGAAGTCTGACCGATTCATGGCCCGATTTGACGAGCGTCTTTATTGCCGGCAGAGACCTGGCCTGTTTAACCGCCAGAAAAATTCTGGATGTGTTGTGTGAATGTGAGGATGAGATGGACATTAACGAGGTTCTTTGTCTGTGTACGTATGTAACAGATTTATGTACGTCGCTGATCGCAAAAAATTTGGAATCCATGATATGTGAAATTGTCGGATCGTTGGTTGATTTTATATTACAACAAAACATGTTGGTCTGCAGAAATTTTCTTTTCTGGCTAGACTGCCTGTAATGTCATTACTGTTGTTTGTAATTTGATCATTGTCTTCACTACTTCAATGTATATCCAACAATATACTGTTCAAAATAAAAGGTTGAATCCCTCATTATCCTTTTTCCGAGTTCAATTTGAATGATTTTGCATACACTTTAAAAGCATCTTCTTACAAATGAGCAATTTTATAAAAATATTTTTAATACATTTTCTAAAAAGAAAACGGCCGGAATACGAGCGTAGAGGGAAATAATTATCGAGAAACGATCATACATGATATAAACTAGGACAGTGTTAATAATATAAGGTAAACGTCTCGAATGAAGACGACGGGTTGAAGCCATATTTTAAAAAATCAAGCAAATTCACAGAAATATGGACAAAGAGCCCGCTAACATGACAGCAAAAACTAGGAAGCAAAGCGTAAGGCCTGACAATTACCATTAGATGGGAAATACAACAAGAGCGGTAAACAAATTAAAATGGAAAGAATGCGCAAACTATGAAAAACTTTGCGGTTTATATCTCACAACGGTGTGGCAAGGCCTAGCGCCGTTAAACACACGGATAAAGTCAAGATATCTAAGTTTTAGGCGTAGTTAGCAAGGATCAGTCTGGTGTGTGAAAGTTAGAACAAGCATTTGTGTTCGTGTTGTTAGACCGTATTGTTCTTATTGTCTCTATAAAGATTTGTACATTTATATTCATTTACGAATGCTGTTACAGAATTTGTCTTAGTGACATTCAATGGAATATTTTAATGAAAGAAAACACAGAGGACTTATTGAGTAACACTCTGGCAAGCGTTCGCCCAAGAAACCTGTAACTTTGTTATAAGTATTTAAAAAGACATATAAGCATCATGCCTGACACTTTTGTAACTGACTAAAAACTAATATTTAAGCTAAAAAACATTTGCGATTGTGAAAAATTAAGAGATGTTAAAAACTGCCGGCCGCCTGTTTTCTTAAAGAAGAACAGACAGTTACAGCCATACCTGTTTCCTGGAACAAAACTAAAAAGGCGGACGCCTAAAACACAACGACTGAATAAAACGGACTGAATCATAGCTTTTGCTTAAAAACAACAGTGATTTATTAAAGTCACATTTAGAGACACGTACACAGAAAATTGTGTTTCCACGCCATCTTCAACTTGTAATGTGCAACTTTATACGCTCTAAATGAAATAGATGTACATGTAACAGTGAAATAGTAAAATCGATGCCTTGTGTCGCGTGGCCTCTTTGTAGACAGACCAGTAATCTGTACACCACAATCTCAGTTTAAACACTCTCTTGACTTTCCTTTAATTATCTTATACTGCATTTGTTCTCATTTTCACTCGCTGCATGCTTGACCAAACTCTGAGGATGGTCTTCATCTAAATACTGTACAAAAACAATGACAAAGGTATACAGCTATTGGGGTAGGCCGTCAAAATCAACACTAAAACTAAAAACATTAAATATATTTAGAAGAGAGTATTTCAGTGTTAGGTATTTGTTATACTGATACATATTTCTGTTGTGCAGGCATATTTCCTGTATAAAAGACTATGTCTATAACCTTTTCAAAGGGGATGTAGTATAATTTTATGTTTCTTAATTGCGGTCACATTAGCTACACTTTCATCTCAAGCGGAAATGACGAAAGAAATGAGTACAACAAATAAAATGCGCACATCATCATCAGCTGTCTGAACAAGAGCTCTAGATGTAGTGGCATAAGGAAAAAGTAATTTAAAACAACATTTACAAAAATATGCCCAAATATCCCAAGCGGGATTTTCTGTATTCATATGGTAATTTTCTAAGTGGTTTGTCGCTTGAGTTACGTAGGGTGCGCAAAAAAAAACATATTCCTTTATTATTTTATATCTGTAGCCTTTTCAAAGCTGCGCACAACTTCAGACTTTATTGAATGTGTAGCTTTAAATACAGTGGTTAGATATGTTTCAGTTGTAAGTGTAAATCAGCAAGACTTATCCAAATGGATATGGAGATGGATAATTGTCCTAAAAAGTAATACCGACATAGTCAAACGCTCTCAAGTCGAAATTTTCTTAATTTCATTTATTTCTATAAACACTGAATTCTGACTGCTCTTAGAGAGAGAGAAGCCTACAGTCATTGTGATGACATATACAGTCCAACAAACAAAATGTGAACGGCGTCATCCGTAACACTAACCCTAAGTAAAATGACAGTCACAGTAGATCGAGAGGAGGTTTTCTGTATTCTGTATGCATTATGACCCTTTTCTTAAATGATGAACATTTTCTGGGTAACTATAGGTCTCTAGGAATTTACAACTGTGCCCCCATAGATATTGTTGGGTCTGTAGGGGAAAAGCATGGACGATAAGGTTTATTCTATATCTGTTCTATATCTATGCGAGTCAAAATAATAACCTAAGAAAATGGTAAGTTGAAACAAGCTCGGCTGATACACCTCTTTAATTTCATGTTGGATGGTGAAAAATCCACATTCTGATTGTCACGAATCCAGGCCACGAACTTTCAGACACTCACCACTAGAGGTCACTCACCCACCACAAGGACTTTCACACCGTCACAGATCACACTAAGGACTACATTTCCCAGCATCCACTGCACCCACACAGCTGTTCACCATTTATCCCGCACGCACCTGCAAACAATCACGCAATCACCATCACCCAATCACACGCACACACAAGCACTATAAATACCATGGACATTCATTCACACGCTGCCGAGTATTGTTAGCCAGTCTGCATACGAAGCGTTTGCCCAGTTTCCCAGTTTCCCAGTTTCCTAGTTTCCTAGTTTCCCGTGGTTGATTTCCTGGTTCCTGATTCCTGCCCGTGTTCTTAGTTTATTCTCTCCGCCTTGCCCTCTGGATACTGTACGCCGATCTCCGACCCACGCTTGCCTTGGATTATTCTTGTGTCTTGCCCATGCCATACCTGTTTGCCATTGATCGACCCTGCCTGTATTGACCAGGTTTATTAATAAAGCCTTGCGAATGGATCCACCTGTCTCACGTCTCGTCAAACCCATAACAGAATACTCGGCCGAACAAGGATCCAGCGGCTTTTCACATGGATATTGGCCAGGTATGGACATTGCACGAATGCTTTTGCACCTCGAGCAGGGCTCGCTACCACTCGAGGATTATGTACAGGACTATTTAGATCTCGCCCATCTCTCTGATCTGCCAGACTGTGTACTCATAGACTTCTTTTGTGACGGCATTAACCAGCCGCTCAAGTCACAGCTAATCCGTGAGGGTCCCCGTTCATCTCTCAGTCAGTTCTTGGACTATGCTTTGCTATGTGTTGGCTCTTCGTTCACTGTGGGGATCGCGGAGGAACGAGACACCGCACCCAATTGTGTGGACACAGCCACGCTAGATCACGCTCACAAAATGGCGGCAACAACAACACCCCATAGCGTCATTGCTGCCAATCACAAGCCAAGTCAAGTCACCGCTGCTGTTAAAGAGTCAAGTCAAGTCACCGCTGTTGTTAAAAAGTCAAGTCAAGTCACCGCTGCTGTTAAGGAGTCAAGTCAAGTCACCGCTGCTGTTAAAGAGTCAAGTCAAGTCACCGCTGCTGTTAAAGAGTCAAGTCAAGTCACCGCTGCTGTTAAAGAGGCAAGTCAAGTCACCGCTGCTGTTAAAGAGGCAAGTCAAGTCACCGTTGCTGTTAAAGAGTCAAGTCAAGTCACCGCTGTTATTAAAGAGTCAAGTCAAGTCACCGCTGTTGTTAAAGAGTCAAGTCAAGTCACAGCCGATGTTAAAAGATCAAGTCGAGCTACAGTTGATCGTCACAAGGCAAACCAGAGCACGGTTGATCATCACAAGTCAAGCCAAAGCCCAGCTGATCATCACAGGTCAAGTCAAAGCACAGTTGATCGTCACAAGTCAAGTCCAGCTACAGCTGATCATCACAAATCAAACCAAAGCACAGTTGATCGTCACAAGTCAAGCAAAGCCACAGTTGGTCGTCACAAGTCAAGCAAAGCCACAGTGGATCGTCACAAGTCAAGCCAAAGCACAGTTGATCATCCCAAGTCAAGCCAAGCCACAGTTGATCGTCACAAGTCAAGCCAAGGCACAGTTGATCATCCCAAGTCAAGCCAAGCCACCAGTGATCTCCGTGAGTCAAGCCAAGCCACAGTTGATCGTCACAAGTCAAGCCAAGGCACAGTTGATCGTCACAAGTCAAGCCAAGGCACAGTTGATCGTCACGTGTCAAGCCCAGCCGCCAGTGATCTCCGGGAGTCAAGCCAAAGCACAGTTGATTACCACAAGTCAAGCCAAGCCACAGTTGATTGTCACGTGTCAAGCCAAGCCACCTGTGATCTCCGTGAGTCAAGTCAAGCCACAGATGATCTGCATGAGTCACGCCCTGCCTCAGCTCTCCAGCCAGAGTCACGCCCTGCCTCAGCTCTCCAGCCAGAGTCACGCCCTGCCTCAGCTCTCCAGCCAGAGTCACGCCCTGCCTCAGCTCTCCAGCCAGAGTCACGCCCTGCCTCAGCTCTCCAGCCAGAGTCACGCCCTGCCTCAGCTCTCCAGCTAGAGTCACGCCCTGCCTCAGCTCTCCAGCCAGAGTCACGCCATGCCTCAGCTCTCCAGCCAGAGTCACGCCATGCCTCAGCTCTCCAGCCAGAGTCACGCCATGCCTCAGCTCTCCAGCCAGAGTCACGCCATGCCTCAGCTCCCCAGCCAGAGTCACGTCACGTCACAGCTGACCAGCCAGAGTCACGTCACGTCACAGCTGACCAGCCAGAGTCACGTCACGTCACAGCTGACCAGCCAGAGTCACGTCACGTCACAGCTGACCAGCCAGAGTCACGTCACGTCACAGCTGACCAGCCAGAGTCACGTCACGTCACAGCTGACCAGCCAGAGTCACGTCACGTCACAGCTGACCAGCCAGAGTCACGTCACGTCTCCGCTCCTCAGCCAGAGCCTCTCCACGTCTCAGCTCCTCAGCCAGAGCCTCTTCACGTCTCAGCTCCTCAGCCAGAGCCTCTTCACGTCTCAGCTCCTCAGCCAGAGCCTCTTCACGTCTCAGCTCCTCAGCCAGAACCTATCCCACCCAGAGACTCAAGGTCAGTCCTTCAAGTTCCCCGGTTGATATCCAGCGTGAGAGATGCACCGCTGGTGTCTGCACGCGCTGCTGGTATCCCCAAATCCACTCACCTTGGCCCTCCTACTCCTGAACTGATTTCCCTGTCGGAAGCGCTTCCCATGATAGGGGTCGCTCTATGTTGCATTTGGGCTGCGTACACCACTATTGGACTGCCTGAGGTAGCAACGCCCACTGTAATGTCTCCAGAGGTGACAGCACCTGCTGCAGCACCTTCTGAAACAGTGGTGCTCGTTTCAACTCCTTGCAAGGTGGTGGCGCCCAGCAACGTACTCTCACTCGGTCAGGTTACCACCGTAGAACCTCCAGAGGTGGCGGCATTAGCTGCAGAACCTCCAGAGGTGTCGGTGGTATCCTCCAATGTACTCTCGCCCTGTCCTGTCCCGGCCAAGGAGGCCGTCTATGAACTCTCGCCCTGTCCTGTCCCGGCCAAGGAGGCCGTCTGTGAACTCTCGCCCTGTCCTGTCCCGGCCAAGGAGGCCGTCTATGAGCTCTTGCCCTGTCCTGTCCCGGCCAAGGAGGCCGGCTATGAGCTCTTGCCCTGTCCTGCCCCGGCCATGGAGGCCGTCTATAAGGTCACGCCCTGTTCTGTCACGGCTGAGAAGGCCGCCTGTGAACTCTCGCCCTGTCCTGTCCCGGCCAAGGAGGCCGCCTGTGATTCCCAGATCTGCTCTGCCACGGCTCCTGAGACTAGGAAGGCTCTCCCTGTCTTGTCTGTCTCTGTTCTCCCAATGTTGTCTGTTTCTGCTCTCCCTGTGTTGTTTGTCCTTGTGCTTCTCTACTTCCAGGTGCTGTCAGGGCTACCTGCCCAGTCTGCTTCCCTGTGGTGGTCTCTAGTCCCATCCACTCCGCCCCGGTGGGCACCAGCTCCGTCCGCTCCACCCTGGATTATAGGAGCGTCTGGAAGCCGCTCATTGGGGGGGGGCTATGTCACGAATCCAGGCCACGAACTTTCAGACACTCACCACTAGAGGTCACTCACCCACCACAAGGACTTTCACACCGTCACAGATCACACTAAGGACTACATTTCCCAGCATCCACTGCACCCACACAGCTGTTCACCATTTATCCCGCACGCACCTGCAAACAATCACGCAATCACCATCACCCAATCACACGCACACACAAGCACTATAAATACCATGGACATTCATTCACACGCTGCCGAGTATTGTTAGCCAGTCTGCATACGAAGCGTTTGCCCAGTTTCCCAGTTTCCCAGTTTCCTAGTTTCCTAGTTTCCCGTGGTTGATTTCCTGGTTCCTGATTCCTGCCCGTGTTCTTAGTTTATTCTCTCCGCCTTGCCCTCTGGATACTGTACGCCGATCTCCGACCCACGCTTGCCTTGGATTATTCTTGTGTCTTGCCCATGCCATACCTGTTTGCCATTGATCGACCCTGCCTGTATTGACCAGGTTTATTAATAAAGCCTTGCGAATGGATCCACCTGTCTCACGTCTCTTCAGACCCGTAACACTGATGCATCTAAAGCATTAGACAAAGGCAAGAAACCGTGATACACAAGCAAAAATATTGAATGAAATATGTTGAATGAATGTGAAATGTGATTTCTTTGTTCGGTTAAGAAGCTTCATCTAGACCCCTGTATTGGGAAATAAGAGCAGTTCCACTCGGATAATGAACACCTCGGGGAAAAATTATTTGAAATGTAGGTTTGTCAAAAAGAAAGAATAATCTGTTATCTGATTTAGTTGTATTTTCAAAAAAAATAAAATAATAATAATGTAAATCTTATAAAACAAAGAGAACCGATGAATGACTATGTTAGAACACAACGGGTATGAAACTACAATTGGTAATATTTTATTCAAACTTTAAAGTAAGTTTGTGCTTTAAAATCAGCAAGTATTATAGAAATAATTGATTTTGGGGAAAACGTTTGAAAACTAGCTTGCATATGCAGACCTTCCTGAATGACGTCATTGTTTTTTTTGTTTTTTTAAATAATACAATTTTAAAAACACTGCAACAACCACGTTTGTCAACATGATTTCTTTTGTAATATCATGTTTTGGCCTCATATTTACTAGGAATGAATTGAAACTTTGTAAAAATAAAAAAGTAAGTCATATACACAAAACACCGCATTAAAATGTAACATATTGTATATAGGTTTTAACGGTGTAGGTATTCGGACAGGACTTCGGAAGTCTGTTGTGGTGGAGAGATGTGTCGGCTTTTTCATTTAGCGTAATCTTTACTTTTTTAAGCTCAATTAAATATGCTCAGGAGACCATTGAGCCAAGATGCTGGTAGACCAAGACTCTACTCGCATGTTGATGTTTCATTCAAGCGCAGTTTACGACTCAGCAGGTATTCGAAGAATGCGCATCGTGATGACATGGACGTTTTTGGAAAGTCTTTTCTCGTATCTGTAAGCAACCTTATGCTCGACAACTTGTTGTTTAAACAAACATTTTAAATTAACTGTAACGTTATGGGTAAAAGGGTTGGTGCCTGCAAAAGCCATAAACTCGCTCAAATAAAACTTAAATAAGACCCACATATGGAACCTTTTTAAAATATTGCTAGTTTATTTTTTTTTAAAACATACAGAAAGACTTTGGCAAAATGTTTTATCGCATGTGTGAGGGCATTAAAACATTGGAGATGATACTTAAAATAAGAACCTTTTAAAGATGCTGAAGTGTTTAATGTGAAATAAATCTGATATAAATTTTACTTTAGTTGAAATTTAAGCAAAAACCACATGATTCTACCAAATGTTTATTTAAAGTCTTAAGATTAGGCTTTGAAATCATTATTAACAAGGCCATAACATTCACTTAGAGAAAAAAACAGAATAACATCTCAGATCATCTGGTCTGTAACTCGGCCCCTCATCCTCCCTTGTCTGTCAGGGTCCGAAGCAGACCCTGCAGTTTCACATTGGAGATTCCCAAAGAGGAGCTGTGAGTTTTGTTTATATTTAATAATGTTTATAACTTAAACTTATTTTATTTTAATTTTATTTTATTTTGGAATTCTTTCATTCACAGAATGGACATCATTGTTCACAGAAAAAATGTAAGACATTTTATTATCGCCTAAGACTTGTAAATGTTTATATAGTATGTTACATATAATCAAACTTACAGGTCCCCTGTAGAAATTTTGTCATGTCCCTGACATTGGTGTTTTTCAGAATCTTAAAAAGCATATTAATAGGCTAAAGTCTGATTATACTGTATTCAGCACAAACTTGGCTACAATAATATGCCAGTAGCTTGAACACATATGTTTGTGGTTTTAAGAAAACAGCATTTATGTGTGGTTAGTGAAAAACGAAAACACTCGTTTAAAATGTGTGATAACTGGCTTGCTTTGCTGTAACATGTTTGTTACTAGGATGTGTTTTATAAGTTCAATAAACTACATATCGAATACTTGTTTTAAAATAATGATGAATGATTTGCTTTAGTAACATGCAGTCATATAATTAAATATTTCCACATTCTTTAAAATAGAGGCAAGTCTTTCTTTAGCTTGAAATGTTTATGATTTATCAGAACACAAATTTGTATAATGACATGGGTATTACTCTGATATAACAACGTAAATGCAGTTTATGATGAAATTTCCTGAGTCCTCATAATTAAGATTGCAATCAATATCTTATTTAAAAAGGGGTGTATGCAGAATTTTGGTAGAAGTACAGTACAAAATCATTATGACTATATATGGTATGTCCACAGAAAACATACAAAACAACGTGTGTGTGTGTGTGTGTGTGTGTGTGTGTGTGTGTGTGTCAGCTCGTCCAACTCAGACTGACATTTTACTCTTGTGAGTTAGAAGAGCTCAAAAGCAGGACTTAATTTCCCAATTTAGGTACATTTTGTAAACATTTAATTCGAGGCATGAACATCATTGCCCCCAGAATAATGTATGTTATATATAATCACAGTTTTTAACTACCTTCTTTAAAAGAAGAGAATTATGTGTTTTATAAGTTCAATAAACTTAAATGTTGAATACTTTTTTAAAAATGCATGATAAATGATTTGCTTTAGTAACATGTTTGTTACTATGACATATATAATTATATATTGTGTTTATTAACATATTTAAATGAAGTGTTAAATAAATGTTGAATACTTGTTACAATGTTTTGCTTTAGTAACATGTTTGTTCCCTAATAAAAATAAAAGTGTTCCTGTGGCTCAGTGGTAGAGCATTGTGTTAGCAGCGCAAAAGGTTGTGGGTTCGATTCCCAGGGAACACACATAGTGATAAAACATGTATAGCCTGAATGCACTGTAAGTCGCTTTGGATAAAAGCGTCTGCTAAATGCATAAATGTAAAAACAAGTTTGTTACTTGAGTATCTTTTTAACTTGACATGTTTATTTTTATACAGTATGTTACATATAATCGCTGAAGCACTGAAGAAGTTTTGACATTTGTGTTTTTCAGTATCTTAAAATTATATTAATGGTTAAAGTCTGATTATAGTGTATTCGGTACAAACGGAGTTACAATAACATGTTAGCATAATGAATGTACATGTTTGTGTTTTGTGATTTATGATGAAATTTCTTGAGTTTTCATAATTAAGATAGCTTACAATCAATATTTTATGAAAAATGGATGTATAGGCAGACATTTTTGTGTAATGGGTAGGCGTACAGTTTTTTACAGTAAAAAAAAAATAATAATTGAAAAATCATTATGTCTATGGCGTGTCTATGGAGTGTAGAAATACTCCACATAATTGTCCCACGCTCATAACAGCTTTTTACATTATACTAAATGATTTCTATGAAAATATAAAATGCAGAAAGTTTACTGTGATGGGTGGGTTAAGGGGATGATACTGTATAAAATGCATTAATATAATGGAAATATAAATATTAAAGGTTCTAAATATAATGTAGAAACTCTAATTTTCTGTGATACAAATACAAATATACAAATAAACGTGAACTGAATTGAAATATGTCTATGGAAATACCCGGACATGTTGAGTCCAATATATCACTTACCATTTGCCTGTTAAAATATTTATTTAAAAGACGAGAGTAAGACTCTGACGATTGAATGTGTGTCTGTGTAGCCTACTTGTTTAACCTACGGTGTGGGGGCAAGTGTCCTCTCAGAGAGAGAGAGATGGGACATTTTTCTGAGCCCATGAGTAAATTACTTATAAAGCACATTAATTATTTATTTATTTTCTAAGATGTAAAGTTGTCACAGACAAGGTTCTTGTTTATTCAAGGTTCTTGTTTATTGTGTATGTGACAAATAAAAAAGAACCTTGAATAAACAAGAACCTTGTCTGTGATGGTTGTAACATGTATAATTATCTGTAGATAAAAACATCAGGATTCTGTGTAATATCGCCATTTTAGATGACTACTCAAACGTGTGTGTGTGTGTGTGTGTGTCTGTGTGAGAGAGAGAGATACGGAAATAAAGTGACCGTTTTTTTGTAATCATTTCATTTGAGACCAACTGTGAAGACGTGTATTTTCTGTTTTCCCTGAAGAATGTAAGAATTTATATTTTAACCATTTTATTCGTTAAGCTAAACATTTTTTACCCCTTCTCATTGATAGCCTATTTTATTTAAATTCTTTTTATTCAACAAACAGAATATATGTGCGAGCGCTGGTGTGTCTTAAAACTGCTCTCTTAATTTCCTTTACTTTTTAATATTGCTTGTTCATTGTTTTTCTCACGGAACCCATAGAGAGAGAGAGAGAGCGCAACCGGACACCACGCACTCCGCAGATGGGAGGGGGCGATCCACACAGATGTTCCCATGAGAATAATTCCAAAAACGCACCATAAAAATCTTCAAAACATTACTCGACAACTCATTTATGGCTTTACCACCGGATGGATAACATCCCGTATGACGCCGGAGCTTCACGCTTGCCCGATTTCCGCATCTGAAACTCGTTATGAGATCAAAGGTCACATATTGATATTGTAGCGGCGACCAATACCCACTGAGAGGCTGAGCAGTGGATGAATCCGTGACGCGTTTTAATGCAAATAAAAAATGTTTTATTTCCAACGATGAAAGTAACAACAAACATAAATGATGATGGTAAAATATAAAATAAACAAGAATGAAATTGACCAAACGAAACAAAAACGGTCAACAGAAAGTGAGCGCTCCAGCTACTCACCCCCTTCCTTTCCTCACACACCAGAAAACTAACAGGTACATATGCACCTGAGCCCAAGTGACGTAGCAAACAGGAAATGACAATTTCAAAATAAAAGACAAACTTTTACCGCACCTACAGATATTATTAATATTGTTATGAGGTCACAAGGTCAAAGCAATCAATCATTTTGTCATAAGCTGCCGGGTATAGACTACTAATGGCAATAAAGGGATGATGACCAAGCTTAGGTGAACCATGGCCACGACTCCACCTCGGACAAATGTTTATTCCAGTCCTGTCCACACCACACCAACCTCTCTGCTTTAGTTTTTATGGGTGACTACTACCATATTCCATGGACATAGAACACAAATAATTAGTAAGCTTTGATGGCAATTAAATATCAGCTGCCACACATATTTTTTCAGTTTATTTTTGTAACTCTTGAAAACAAAATTCATCTCTAAATTATACACCATTCATTTATATAAAAAATAATTAATTTGGTCTGAGAAGGGTTCTTCTGACTTGAAAAAGTAAAATTCAAAATCCACCCAAAAGTGAAAATTATTTTATGGCCCTCATGTTGTTCAAAACCTATATGGCTTTCTTCCTTGTGATTATGCAGAACACAAAAGAAGATATTTGAAATTTGACAATATAATGAAAGAATTTAAATTTGGGGGTGAAGTTTGCCTCGATTGCTTCAGTCTGTTGTGCTGCTGTGCGGTTTGTGATTGTAGCTCTGCTTTTTTATTGAATCTTTACCTTACTTTCACTCTGTTGTTTAAAGTGATAATATATAACTTAATTCCCACCATATTTCTGGTATTATCTATCAAACTAATTTGATCGCTCGCTTTAAAAACCGCGAGTGTAGTGCGTTAGCTTGTCACTCGCGGTTCCATTCGCGTTGCTACTCGCGCCTATTATTGTTTTCTTTTTTCTCGCTCCGTTTTCATTTCTCTCTCGCTCCGTTTTTCACGAGTTCATCAAACAACAGTGGTAAGTGGTAAGTGGTAGGTGGTAAGTTAAATTGGTATCATTCATCAATCACGGTGAGTAATGGCTTCTTCTCCTGCTATTGTTATTTGCACAGTCTGCCACATGTATAGTTTATCTCTCTCTGTCGGCGATGAGGGATTCACATGTGATAAATGCAGGGAAATAGTTAGGCTGACAGAGAAGGTTTTAGAACTAGAGACACGCATCCAAACCTTAGTTGAGGACAGTAAGAATGTGAGGGCTGTAGATACTGCTTTGGATGTGACTAGCTCAGGGATTCCTGTACATTGTTCGGTTCCGGCATTAGCGCCCCCGCAGCAGGGCAACTGGGTGACTGTGAGGCAGCATAGTCGCGGGTCAAAACACCGCTCTTCCGTTCCGATCAGAACATCAAACAGGTTCTCCCCACTCAGTGACGCACCCACTGAGAAACCTGGTGAAAGTGCTCTAGTTATTGGCGATTCTATTGTACGGAACGTGAAAATAGAGACACCAGCCACCATAGTCCATTGTTTACCGGGAGCCAGAGCGCCTGACATCTTGGCAAATTTAAAAGTGCTGGCTAATGCTAAACGTAAATTCAGTAAGATTGTTATCCACGCCGGCGCTAATGATGTTCGACTTCGCCAGTCGGAGATCACTAAAAATAATGTTAAAGAGGTGTGTGAACTTGCAAGTACGATGTCAGACACTGTAATATGCTCTGGCCCCCTCCCTGCTTACCGGGGTGATGAGATTCATAGTAGACTGTCATCATTAAATGGCTGGATGTCTAAGTGGTGCCCGCAAAACAACATAGGTTTTATAGACAATTGGACGAGTTTTTGGGGCAGACCTGACCTGTTGAAAAGAGATGGTGTTCATCCCTCCTGGGGTGGTGCCGCTATTCTCTCTAGAAATTTGGCACATAGTCTTAGAGTTCATACTTGACTAACTGGAGCCCAGGTCAGGAAGCAGACAGACTGGCTAAACCGACCGTCTGCTAGCCGCCTCACGTCACAGAAGTCAGTTAATTCTCAGCACATAGAGACTCCTTCACTTAGATATCACACTATAGAGATTGTGTCTGTTCCCCGAACTGGAAAATACAGAAAACGTCAAAAACTATTTATGAGTAACCATTTAATTGATGTTCAACAAATAAAAAATGTTTACAATACACAGAAACAATTGATAAAACTTGGTTTACTGAATATCAGGTCCCTTTCTACAAAAGCACTTTTTGTAAATGATTTGATTAATGATCATAACCTAGATTTGCTCTGTTTGACAGAAACATGGCTAAAACCAGATGAATACATTATTTTAAATGAGTCCACCCCCCAAGATTACTGTTACAAAAATTAGCCGCGTCCAAAAGGCAAAGGGGGAGGTGTTGCTACAATTTATAACAATATTCTCAGTATTTCTCAGAAGACAGGCTTTAAGTATAACTCCTTTGAAGTAATGGTGCTTCATATAAAATTATCTAGAGAAAAAAGTATTAATGATAAATCCCCCGTAACGTTTGTACTGGCTACTGTATACAGGCCACCAGGGCACCATACAGACTTTATTAAAGAATTTGCTGATTTTCTATCAGAGTTAGTGCTGGCTGCAGATAGAGTCCTAATTGTGGGTGATTTTAATATCCATGTTGATAATGAAAAAGATGCATTAGGATCAGCATTCATAGACATTCTGTACTCTATTGGGGTTAGACAACACGTTTCAGGACCTACTCATAGTCGAAATCATACTCTAGATTTAATACTGTCACATGGAATTGATGTTAATGGTATTGAAATTCTGCAGCAAAGCGATGATATATCAGATCATTATCTAGTCTTGTGTGAACTCCATATAGTTAAAGCTGTAAATTCAACTCCTTCTTATAAATATGGTAGAACCATCACTTCTACCACAAAAGACTGCTTTGTAAGTAATCTTCCTGATTTATCTCAATTCCTCAGCATATCCAACAGCTCAGAACAACTTGATGATGTAACAGAAACTATGAACTCTCTCTTTTCTAGCACTTTAGATACAATTGCTCCTTTACGCTTAAGGAAGATTAAGGAAAAGAGTCCAACACCGTGGTATAATGAGCACACTCGCACTCTAAAGAGAGCAGCCCGGAAAATGGAGCGCAGCTGGAGGAAAACAAAACTAGAGGTATTTCGTTTAGCCTGGCGGGAAAGTACCCTATCCTACAGAAAAGCTTTAAAAACTGCTAGATCTGATTACTTTTCGTCTCTTTTAGAACAAAACAATCATAACCCCAGGTATTTATTCAATACAGTGGCAAAATTAACAAAAAATAAAGCATCAACAGGTATTGACATTTCCCAACAGCACAGCAGTAATGATTTTATGAACTACTTTACTTCCAAGATTGATACTATTAGAGATCAAATTGTAACCATGCAGCCGTCAGCTATATCATCACATCAAATAGTGTACTATAGATCCCCTGAGGAACAATTCCACTCATTCTCTACTATAGGAGAGGAAGAATTGTATAAACTTGTTAATTCATCTAAACCAACAACATGTATGTTAGACCCTATTCCATCTAAACTATTAAAAGAGGTGCTTCCAGAAGTCATAGATCCTCTTTTGGCTATTATTAATTCGTCATTGTCATTAGGATATGTCCCCAAAAAGCTTAAATTGGCTGTTATTAAGCCTCTCATTAAAAAACCACAACTTGACCCCAAAGATCTAGTTAATTACAGACCGATCTCGAATCTCCCTTTTCTGTCAAAGATATTAGAAAAGGTTGTATCCTCACAATTATATTCCTTCTTAGAGAAAAATGATATCTGTGAGGATTTCCAGTCAGGATTTAGACCGTATCATAGTACTGAGACTGCTCTCATTAGAGTTACAAATGACCTGCTCTTATCATCTGATCGTGGTTGTATCTCTCTATTAGTTCTACTGGATCTTAGCGCTGCGTTCGACACTATCGATCACAACATTCTTTTGAATAGACTAGAAAACTTTGTTGGCATTAGTGGAAGTGCATTAGCATGGTTCAAATCGTACTTATCTGACCGCCATCAATTCGTAGCAGTGAATGAAGAGGTATCATATCGATCACAAGTGCAGTATGGAGTTCCTCAAGGCTCAGTACTAGGACCGTTACTTTTCACGCTTTACATGTTACCCTTGGGAAATATCATTAGGAAACACGGGGTTAGCTTTCACTGTTATGCTGATGACACTCAGCTCTATATTTCTTCACGGCCTGGTGAAACACACCAAATTGAGAAACTTATGGAATGCATAGTCGATATAAAAAACTGGATGACGAGTAATTTCTTACTGCTAAATTCTGAAAAAACAGAGGTGTTACTTATCGGACCTAAAACCCCCACAAGTAATAACCTAGGACACTGTCTAACACTTGATGGCTTCTCTGTAAATTCTTCGTCATCAGTCAGGAACCTAGGTGTGCTATTTAATAGTAATCTCTCCTTTGACAGCCACGTTTCTAGCATTTGTAGAACTGCATTTTTTCATCTTAAAAATATATCTAAACTGAGACCTATGCTCTCAATGTCAAATGCAGAAATATTAATTCATGCGTTTATGACCTCAAGGTTAGATTATTGTAATGCTTTATTGGGTGGTTGTTCTGCGCGCTTAATAAACAAATTACAGATGGTTCAAAATGCAGCAGCTAGAGTTCTTACTAGAACCAGGAAGTATGAGCACATTAGCCCGGTTCTGTCAACACTGCACTGGCTCCCTACTAAACATTGTATAGATTTTAAAATCTTGTTAATTACTTATAAAGCCCTGAATGGTTTAGCTCCTCAGTACTTGAGCGAGCTCTTATCGCATTATAGTCCTTCACGTCCACTGCGTTCTCAAAACTCTGGCCATTTGATAATACCTAGAATATCAAAATCAACTGCGGGCGGCAGATCTTTTTCCTATTTAGCGCCCAAACTCTGGAACAATCTACCAAACACTGTTCGGGAGGCAGACACACTCTGTCAGTTTAAATCTAGATTAAAGACCCATCTCTTTAACCTGGCGTACACATAACACACTAATACACTTCTATTATTCAAATCCGTTAAAGGATTGTTAGGCTGCATTAATTAGATCAACCGGAACCGGGAACACTTCCCATAACACATGATGTACTTGTTACATCGTAAAAAGATTGACATCTACGCTAATATTAGTCTGTTTCTTTCTTATTCCGAGGTCACTGCAGTCACCAGATCAGATGGTGGATCAGCACCTAGAGACGACCTCTACTACAGCCCTGAACGTCAGCGGAGACCAGGACACCTAGATGAGCCCCAGAGACAGACCCCCAGTGAGGACCCCGTCACCTAGAGAGCCATCAGGAAAAGACCTCGGGAACCTGTTGAGCCATCCAATCTGACTTTGCAGCAGTTGGAATTGAACTGCTGTGTCGTCTGGCCAGAGGAGAAATGCCCCCCCCGACTGAGCCTGGTTTCTCCCAAGGTTTTTTTTCTCCGTTCTGTCACCAATGGAGTTTTGGTTCCTTGCCGCTGTCGCCTCTGGCTTGCTTAGTTGGGGACACTTCATTTCCAGCAATATCGTCGACTTGATTGAACAAAATTTTTTTTGAACTGAACTTAGCTGGACGATGCCATCACTGAATTCAACAATGAAATGCCTTTAACTGAAAATTGAGTGTTTAATCTTGTCATTTTACATTATTGACACTATTTTCCCATTTTGATATTGTGCAGTTGCTTTGTCACAATTTGTATTGTTAAAAGCGCTATATAAATAAAGGTGACTTGACTTGACTTGAAGTATTTCTTTAATCATACATATTTATTTTTCTTATTCACCATAATCTTAATATTTTTTATGTCTGCTTCATTTGCTATCTTCAGGTAACCTCTTTCCTGTTTCTCCTCATCAGAATGGCATCCCCATATAGCCGCCCCAGTCCCATCAGGGTGAAGTGTGTAGTGAACCGCAAAAACACAAAAACCCTAAATTTTAAGCTTGTAGATGGTGAAATTAGCACACAAGAGATCACATACCTTAGTGCACTGTCAACTGGAGGTCAGGTGTACATCACTCAGTCCTCCTCAGATAGGGCAGCCTTCGAAGATGGAGTGACATATTACATAAAAAACTACACCGTGTCCTCAAGGTATGGGCAGGAACATCTGTTCATGGGGCCGAACACGACGACCTACAAAACCGCTCCCCTCACACTGACCTTTGATGCCGAGAAGATGGCCAAAGATGCCCTGATTCCACCATCTGTCTCAGTGACTGGGGATGAGCAGGACCTCTTTTCCAGAGGGGGCTACTTATCTCTGGAAGGAACCGTGGAACATGTGAGTGATTTAAACTGAATTATCAAACACTGTTCAGAACATTATGTAAGGAATAATTGACGACGGGCTGTTGAATTATTAGAAAAATAATGCACACCCGAGGTGGTGATGCGGTCACGACGCGAAGCCGCTGATAGCAGACTAATGCAGTTAATACAGTTAATAACTAAGTTATGAGAGAGAGAGAGAGAGAGCGAGAGAGCGATTAAGGTACCTCTGTGAGTCTGTGCGTCTCTCAGAAGTGTTCGACAGCAATGTCTCTAGTTATAGTGAAACTTTAAGTTCATTTTCTTCACGAACAGCGTTGTTACCTCGCTTGTGAGAAGTCATGTAATTTTTAAGTTGTTAAACTACTGATAAAATTGTCAGAGTAGCTCTAACAACATTAGTGCGTATGTTATCGTGTGTGCAAACTGTCTGTGAGGGAGAGAGAGAGAGCGAGAGAGATAAAGTATATGCTTTCCGTACATAATAAAGTGTAATTTTGTGGCAAAAACATGGACACGATCTGTCGTTTTTATCCTTTTGTTTACTATATTTATTTGTTTGACCAGTGTCATTGTGGGTTTTGGTTATTTTGCTGTTGTAAGACCTTTGAAATAACAGAAATCATTTGGTGAAGTGATATAGTCATGTAATGTGGTGCCTGGAACTACGTTCATCGTGCGTTTCCCTGAAAATAATTGCACACCTCAGAACGTTCGTCAGCCAATCAGATTCAAGCATTCAACGGCCCTGTAGTATAACTAATGTTAACAACCAACTCGTGATTTTAATAATGCATTAGTAAATGCTGAAATTAACATTAACTAAGATTAATAAATGCTGTAGAAGTGTTGTTCATTGTTAGTTAATGTTAACTAACGTTGTTAACTAATGTTAACTAATGAACCTTATTGTAAAGTGTTACCATTATTATTAAGAATAATTTTTACAGTGCAATAGCATTATTGCAGTCATACAACTTTTATGGATGTTTAAAACAATAAAATACAATACATATTTTGGAAATATAATTTTATTGTTGTTGTTAAATACTGACTTTTTTTACAGTGCAGAAGCATTATTGCAATCATATAATAATAAAATAAAATAATATTTTTGAAATATTATTTATTAAATTGTATTATTAGTATTATTATTTATTAAATACTGACTTTATTTATTACAGTACAGTAGCATTATTGCAATCATACAGTTTTATGGATGAGTTTAATTTATATATATATATATATATATATATATATAGTATATGATGTTGTAATGTTTTGATTGCTGCTATTGTCATCATTTGTAAGCTGCTTTGGATAAAATCATCTGCTAAATTATTAATGTAAATGTAAATTATTATTGCAGTCGCAACATTTCTTTATTGATTTGTTATCATTTAATTGTTTGTTCTGTGTTTAGTCAATCTATTTCTATCAGTTTTACCAGAGACAAACTACTGGACATAAGGCAACACACACCGGACAATTTTTTTCCGGTTTTTGAGTATTCAGACGCTTTGTTGGATGTTTTGGTCGGAGGGGCAGCGGTCCTAGTCAAACGCACGCTCAGACGGAAAAGAGGGAAGCGTGCCGGCGCACTGGTTAAGCTCCGCGAACGCGGCTTCCGAACTGCGCTCCCAAGCATTAATTTCGCGAATCTCCGATCCCTTCCTAACAAAACGGATGAACTACTACTCCTCACCCGCACAAACAAGGACTTTTCAAACTCTGCTGCATTGTGCTTCACTGAAACCTGGCTGAGTGAAACCATCCCGGATAACGCGCTTCATTTGCCGGGCTATCAGCTGTTCAGATCAGATCGCATCACAGAGCAAATGGGGAAAACGAGAGGTGGTGGACTATGTTTCTACATAAATGAAGGTTGGGGTTCAGATGTAACAACTCTGAAGAAGATGTGTTCTCCTAATTTGGAGGCCCTCTTCATAAACTGTAAACCATTCTATTCACCCTGAGAGTTTTCCTCTTTCATTCTCGTGAATGTGTACGTGCCTCCGGACGCGTGCGTGAGCGCCGCGATGCAACAGCTGGCCGAACAAATATCTGAAATGGAGCAAAGGTACCCGGACTCTCTTTTAATCATTCTTGGAGATTTTAATAAGGCAAATCTCTCCCGCGAACTGCCAAAATACAGACAGCACATTACATGTCCCATCAGAGACAGTAATTGTCATGAATGACGACTGGAGGATTCAAGGAGCGGAAATAAGAATGGTTTATTAAGAACAAGTAGACAGGTGACACTGAGGAAACAAGGTTGAGCTCTCCGTAGGTTGGGGAAGGTAGCGCAGGGAAGCAATGGGCAGTCAAGTGTCCGATGTTCAGAGTCCAGGAAACAGCAGCGACCAGGAATCATGGAAGCAGGAAACAGGAACGGACGAAAACCACTGACCATGACACGGCAGACAATCTGAGGATCTGACAACACAAGACAGCTAACAGGATCTAATATAGCCCCAGATAACGATCCTCAGCTGGAGCGAATCAGCCTCAATCAGACACACCCACACACAGACACCTGCACACACACACACACACAACAGAGCGAGGATGGGACCGTGAGCCCATGAATCGTGAAAGTACCCCTCCCCCTAGGAGCGCCTCTCGGCGCTCCCAGACGATCTTCCTGTTGATTGTAATCATCAATAAGGGAGTGATCCAATATGTCCCTGGCCGGAACCCAACTTCTCTCCTCCGGACCGTAACCCTCCCAGTCCACCAAGTATTGGAATCCTCGACCCCTCCGCCTCGAGTCCAGAATACGATTTACCGAATAGGTGGGTTCCCCATATACGAGTCGCGGTGGGGGAGGAACCGGAGTGGGTGGATTAAGGCGAGATCGAAAAATGGGTTTAATCTTGGACACATGAAACACGGGATGAATTCTCCTGTACGCAGGAGGGAGTTTGAGGCGGACTGTCACCGGACTAATAATTTTAGTGACAGGGAACGGGCCAATAAATTTGGGAGCCAATTTATTACTCACGGATCGGAGAGGAATGTTCTGGGTAGAAAGCCACACTTTTTGACCAACGACGTAGACGGGAGGCTTCGACCGGTGGCGATCAGCTTTAGCCTTGGTGCTGCCTGTCTAAAGGTCTGTGCTGACCAACTGGCCCCCATCTTTACACAGATCTTCAACAGATCTCTGGAGCTGTGTGAAGTTCCCTGCTGCTTCAAACGCTCCACCATCATTCCCGTCCCCAAAAAGCCCAAAATCACTGGACTTAATGACTACAGACCTGTCGCACTCACGTCTGTGGTCATGAAGTCACTTGAGAGACTGGTCCTGGCCTACCTGAAGGACATCACTAGACCCTTGCTGGATCCTCTTCAGTTTGCCTACAGAGCAAACAGGTCTGTGGATGACACTGTCAATATGGGACTGCATTACATCCTGCAACACATCGACAAAACTGGGAATTACGCAAGGATCTTATTTGTGGACATCAGCTCGGCCTTCAGTACCATCACGCCTGACCTTCTCTCTGACAAACTGACACAGCTTTCTGTGCCCACCTCCATCTGTCAGTGGATCACCTGCTTCCTGACAGACAGGCAGCAGCTAGTGAGGCTGGGCAAACTCACATCCAGGACTCTCACCATCAGCACTGGTGCCCCTCAGGGTTGCGTTCTCTCCCCACTGCTCTTCTCCCTCTACACGAATGACTGCACTTCAAAGGACCCCTCTGTCAAGCTCCTGAAGTTTGCAGATGACACTACAGTCATCGGCCTCATCAAGGACGGTGACGAGTCTGCTTACAGACAGGAGGTTGAGCAGCTGGCTGTCTGGTGCAGTCTTAACAACCTGGAGCTAAACACTCTCAAAACTGTGGAGATGATAGTGGACTTCAGAAGGAACCCCCCTGCTCTCCCCCCACTCACCATCATGAACAGCACTGTGACTGCAGTGGAGTCATTCAGGTTCCTTGGAACCACCATCTCTCAGGACCTGAAGTGGGACAATCACATTGACTCTATCACGAAAAAGGCCCAGCAGAGGCTGTTTCCTCCGCCAGCTAAGGAAGTTCAACCTGCCTCAGGAGCTGCTGATACAGTTCTACTCTGCCATCATCGAGTCTGTCCTATGTTCTTCTATAACTGTTTGGTTTGGTTCAGCTACCAAAACAGACATCAGAAGACTACAACGGACAGTCAGGACTGCTGAGAGGATTATCGGTGCCCCTCTGCCCAGCCTCCAAGAACTTTACACCTCCAGAGTGAGGAAAAGGGCTAAGAAAGTCACTCTGGACCCCTCACACCCAGCTCACTCTCTCTTTGAACTGTTGCCCTCTGGCCAGTGCTACAGATCACTGAGCACAAAAACAGCCAGACACAAGAATATTTTTTTCCCCCAGGCCGTATCCCACCTGAACAACACACCCCGGTACTGTACATCTGTAAATAATTCATCAAACCTTCATCTGTACATAGGACACATGCACATTCACAGTTCTGTCTACGGACATTTTTCTTTCTGTATATTTTTATTTGTATATTTTTACCTTAATTATGTTGTCTCTGTTTGCACTGTATTGTTTCTGTACTGGAAGCTCCTAACACCAAGACAAATTCCTTGTGTGTGCAAACACACTTGGCAATAAAGCTCTTTCTGATTTCGTTCTGATTTCTGGAGCCAGGAACAAGGAGGCGAGGAACTTCTGCCAAACACGTACTTTATTTAGAAAACACAGAGACCGCAGGAGATACAACATCCACACACCTAATGACGTTAAGACTGGACACAGAGTCAGGGAAACACAGGGCTTTTAAAGGGGAGACTAAACTATATAATTAATAACACAGGGCTGGGGACTAATTAACTAATGATGAGGAAACGTGGACAGGAACAGGAACTAACCAAATATGGGCACGAGAGGAGGGGAAACACAAGACATGGATAGACACAGTCTGACACAAATCAGAATATTAGAATGATTTCTGAAGGATCATGTTACTGGAGTAATGATGCTAAAAAGACAGCTTTGTTTGTTCCTAATAAACTGTTTAACTGCACTCACAAGTGAATCTCAAGTTATTTTGTGTGATAGCTAAATATATTCTAAATAAACTACAAACACAAAATATATACATTTATTTTGTCCTCACATTCTTTCTTGTAACTCTTCCCTCTCAGTCACATACCTGACTGAATGGCTCATTATGCAGCTCATTATGCAGGCCTTTGTCTTCTCAGGTGTGAATGTGAAGGTTGACGCCTTCTCGCATAGACCCTTTTTACTCAAAAAGTGACTTAGAAAATTTAAATCAATATATTGTTTTCTGTGAGCAAGTAAACAAGATGATTTTCACATTATTTTAAAGCAAAAACACTAGACCACAAGATCCAGTTCTCAAAAGTCTTGTGAACAAATGTTCTGTATGTGTTTTATGGCCTTATTTCAGTGACTTCAAAAAATTAGTTTTTCACTAACCACGCATAAATGTTGCTTTCTCAAAAACACAATCATGTCCATAAATGCTGCTAACATATTATTGTAGCCCAGTTTGTGCTGAATGCAGTGTTATTAGACTTTAGCCATTTATATTTTTATAAGCAACTGAAAAAAGCACAAATGTCAGAGCATGTCAAAACTTCTCCAGGCCCCCAAAAAACCCTCAGACCCCAGAGGGTTAACCCTCTGGGGTCTGAGGTGATTTTGGGGCCCTTGAGAGGTTTTGACATGTCCTGATATTTGTGCTTATTTCAGCTACTTATAACATACTAATGACCAACATGTATTTGTTTTTGTATTCAGCACAAACTTTGCTACAATATTATGTGACCAAGATGGATGTACATCTTTGTATTTTTTTAGAAAAAAAATATTATGCGTGGTTAGTAAGTTTTGGAAAAAAAAATGTAGCTGAAATAAGGCCATAAAACCCACACTAAATAGTCCTGAATAAGACTTTAGAGTAATCAGACTTGTTGGCTAGAATATTTACTTCACAATTAAGTGAGAATCATTCTGCTTACTCATTTACAGAAAACAATACATTGATTAAAAATTTTTAAGACATGTTTTGTGATTGAAAGCCTGTATGTGAGGGAGTGGTAATGTCCTTGAATATTAAGTGATTCTCACCTGAGACACAAAGGTCCCTCCCCTAAAGGCTGCTAATGGCCCATCAGTGTGACTGACTTTGAGGCAGGTAAGAGAGAATGTGAGGAGATTGAACAAATGTTTTTTTTTAATTATTTGTATTTTATTTACAACACCATATAATCAAAACATACATAATGAATGTCAAAGACACATTATTGTGCACACTGATCTAACCACAGAGATGTGAACAGACTTTGAGTCATTTATACTCAGAGTCGGTAACCATGGTAACTTACGCTGTGAACCTAACCTGGTCGGGAGCAGGTTTTCTTCAGTAAACCCAGAGTTTCTATCGGTCTCCTCCCCCTTTTAAAGTGGAAGCGATGTTTTAATACCTCATTCATTCATTCATGCGGCAAAATTGCTTTTCTTACTGAGTATTTTTGTCTTATTTCAAGTACAAATATTTAAAAATTCTTAAGTTAAAATCCATTTTCTATAGATAAAAAAATATCTAGATATTTAGTCTTGTTAAAATATAAAAGTGTTCTCCATAGGGTAAGAAAAATAATCTTAATGCAAACGGAAACAAGAATGGGCTATTTTTTATTTATTACCGCATTGCCAGATAATTTGCAAAATAAAATAAAAAATCACTTGAATTCGTTTTTTTTTTCCTTCATGGAAACACGACTAAATACTGTATATTATTTATTTTATTATAATTATTTACACCGTATTCATGTGCATATTTATTTGAGCGGTCCCATTTTTTCTTTAAAACATCGGAGATTATTATTTATCACATTATAAATCCTGTATGCAGATTCTAAGGAAAGTGTGCATCGCTCTCACTCATTCTGAGAACTTTATCCTGGGCACAAATCCGTCAAAGAGGAGTATCACAGGACTGTAGGTCAGTGGTGTAGAAATCAGTTTAAATGAGGCTAATCTGATAAATGACGTTCACTTGATAACATCTTTCTGTGACGTCTGGAAGTAACCCAATAATCAGATTTTCCTTCAGGATCTCCAGTGTTGTTTGATGCATTGATGACAAGCATATCTCCACCATCACACCTTCTGAAAATGAAACATTACTGTATGGAATGGAAGGATGCTAGATGGAGGGGTAGTACGGGCCGTAACCACCACCACAGCTGTTAAATAAACTAATTATTCACAATTTATTTTTATTTCCTAATACAAAAGCAAAAGTTATTCTTTTTATTTTGGATTTGAGAAATCTTCCAATAGACCATCTCCTCTTCATCTGTCAGTGGTGCTGCAGGTTCTCCCTCTGCCTTGCTGTCGACAAGCCAGTAGTTAATTTTATTACTCTAAGAAATGTATAATTATAATTATGTGAATTTATTTAATAATGTTTTAGAAATATTTAATTATGTGAAACGAGTGTTAGACTATGTGGAAAAAGCTGCAGCGCATTGAAATAGACACAGAATGATATTTAATGTCAAATGTTTGTAAAGTCATTTAGCCCACACCCATGAACCTTTCATGTTTAAACAAATTCAATGCGCTGCAGCTTTTTCCACATAGTCTAACACTCGTTTCACATAATTAAATATTTCTAAAAAATTATTAAATAAATTCACATAATTATAATTATACATTTCTTAATTAGAGTAATAAAATTAACTACTGGCTTGTCGACAGCAAGGCAGAGGGAGAACCTGCAGCACCACTGACAGATGAAGAGGAGATGGTCTATTGGAAGATTTCTCAAATCCAAAATAAAAAGAATAACTTTTGCTTTTGTATTAGGAAATAAAAATAAATTGTGAATAATTAGTTTATTTAACAGCTGTGGTGGTGGTTACGGCTCGTACTACCCCTCCATCTGGCATCCTTCCATTCCATACAGTAATGTTTCATTTTCAGAAGGTGTGATGGTGGAGATATGCTTGTCATCAATGCATCAAACAACACTGGAGATCCTGAAGGAAAATCTGATTATTGGGTTACTTCCAGACATCACAGAAAGATGTTATCAAGTGAACATCATTTATCAGATTAGCCTCATTTAAACTGATTTCTACACCACTGACCTACAGTCCTGTGATACTCCTCTTTGACGGATTTGTGCCCAGGATAAAGTTCTCAGAATGAGTGAGAGCGATGCACACTTTCCTTAGAATCTGCATACAGGATTTATAATGTGATAAATAATAATCTCCGATGTTTTTAAAAAAAAATGGGACCACTCAAATAAATATGCACATGAATACGGTGTAAATAATTATAATAAAATAAATAATATACAGTATTTAGTCGTGTTTCCATGAAGGAAAAAAAAAACGAATTCAAGTGATTTTTTATTTTATTTTGCAAATTATCTGGCAATGCGGTAATAAATAAAAAATAGCCCATTCTTGTTTCCGTTTGCATTAAGATTATTTTTCTTACCCTATGGAGAACACTTTTATATTTTAACAAGACTAAATATCTAGATATTTTTTTATCTATAGAAAATGGATTTTAACTTAAGAATTTTTAAATATTTGTACTTGAAATAAGACAAAAATACTCAGTAAGAAAAGCAATTTTGCCGCATGAATGAATGAATGAGGTATTAAAACATCGCTTCCACTTTAAAAGGGGGAGGAGACCGATAGAAACTCTGGGTTTACTGAAGAAAACCTGCTCCCGACCAGGTTAGGTTCACAGCGTAAGTTACCATGGTTACCGACTCTGAGTATAAATTACCTCTCTTTCTGAAACGGGCTTGACTTACCTTGCTTTCCCGGGTTTGACAAACCTCCCATTTTGAAACGGAAAACCCAGAGTTTCCCTCATTTCAGGGTTAACATACTCAGAGTTTTCCCTTAACCTCCTTTCTGAAACGGGCCCCTGGTGTAATAATAATAATAATAATAATAATAATAAGTTCAATTTGTATAGTGCCTTTCCCAAGCTCAAGGACACTTCACAATGACAAGAACAATATAAGCAATCAGTACATACATAGATGGACAGTAGACATTTGCCAAGTCCAGGACATGCGGTTGCAGTAAACCATAGTAATAATACAGATAGTCAAATACAGCAAACAATCAGATACAGCATTAAACCATAACAGTTTAAGAAGAAACAGATAAAGACCGATAATAATGGTTGAACAGATATGTTTTGAGTTTGGACTTAAATTCGTGCAGTGTGGTTATTGACTAGAGACACAGGGACAATGAGTTCCAAAATTTATGACTGGAGACACAGGGGCAATGAGTTCCAAAATTTATGACTGGAGACACAGGGGCAATGAGTTCCAAAATTTATGATGAAAAAATACAAATTTGAAATTAGACAAAATAGATGAAAGGCGAGATCTTGTACACAGCTGTCCTCTTTAAAAGAAGAATATGATTTACTTTCACACTCAAAGGCAGAATTTATTTTACATAGGACTAGACAAAAATATTATTTTGAATCAGAGAAACCTAGTCATTTATTGGCCCTTAGGTTGAAAGAATGCGAGTCTAAGGCATATATTAGCGCAATAAAATCATTGGATGATCAGGTCACTATGAACCCTGTGGCAATTAATGACATATTTAAAGGTTTTTACACAAATCTGTATAAAGCCGAAACAGATTTTGATGAACCGATTTGTAAGCAGTATTTAGATAAATTGGAACTGCCTCGGATCTCACAGATGGATAAAGAATCTTTGGAGGCCCCATTAAGTTTGGAGGAACTTCACGTCTCTCTAAAAAGCCTTCAAAAGGGCAAATCGCCGGGTCTAGATGGTCTCCCTCCTGAATTATATTTAGAAATTTGGGATTTGGTAGGGATACTTATGCTTAACTCATTTAATTTTGCAATTGAACATGGGGCATTTCATAGAGATCAAAAAACATCATTAATTTCATTACTTCTTAAAAAAGGGAAAGATCCATTAGATTGTTCCAGCTACAGACCGATTTCGCTTATCCCATGTGATCTAAAAATCTATGCTAAAGTGTTTGCTTCTCGTTTGGAGAAGGTAATTCATAGTCTGATCAAGGAGGACCAAACTGGTTTCATCAAGGGGCGCAATGCATCTGACAATATGCGTCGACTCCTTCATATTCTTGACTTTGCGGACTCCCACCCAACACCTTGTGCGGTCTTTTCACTTGATGCAGAAAAAGCCTTTGACAGGCTAGAGTGGAATTATATGTGGGCAGTTCTGCAATGTTTCGGCTTCTGTGAACACTTCGTTTCTATGATTAAGACATTATACCACTCACCTGCAGCATCAGTCATAACTGGTAATATTATTTCCCCCTCATTCCCTTTACAGCGGGGAACGAGACAGGGGTGTCCACATTCCCCCTTATTGTTTTGTCTATCTCTTGAACCCTTAGCACAAGCCATCAGGAAATCTGAAGTATCGATTAAGATTCATGACCATAATCATTGTATTTCATTATACGCCGATGATATTATTCTATATTTAGACCACTTTGATGTTTCAGTCTCTAGTGTAATTAAGGAATTTGATAATTTTAGTAGCCTATCAGGATATAAAATAAATTGGAGCAAATCTGCTTTAATGCCCATTAACAATGTTAAGGTTAATTTTTCTATTCCCTCATTTATACCTATTAAGGAATCTTTCGTCTATTTGGGCATTACCATACATAAAAACATTCATAAGATTGCCAGAGACAATTTTAATAACATTTTAGTTAAGGTCAAAAATGACATTCAAAGATGGAAGAATCTTAAAGTCTCTCTCCAAGGAAGAATCTCCACTGTTAAGATGAATTTGTTACCTCGATTTAATTTTTTTTTCTCTATGCTTCCACTTTCTCCCCCTCCAGGTTACTTTAAGGAGATCAACTCCATAATTTCTAAGTTTATCTGGAATGATAAATGTCCCATAATTATACTTACCACATTACAACATCCTAATAGCGCAGGAGGACTGGCTGTACCAAATTTTGAATTATATTATTGGTCATTCCAGCTTAAGGCCCTTCATAATTGGGTTGATCCTCAATCTACAGTTTCATGGAGGGTGATTGAAGCTGACAAGGTGTGACGGAGCTGACGAGACGTGAGACATGCGGATCCAAATGCAAGCTCTTTATTATTAAACATGGTCAATACAGGCAGGGTCGGGCAGCGGCAAACAGGTATGGCATGGGCAAGACACAAGAATAATCCAAGGCAAGCGTGGGTCGGAGATCGGCAAACTTAATCCAGAGGGCAAGGCAGAGAGAGTAAACTAAACAACACGGGCAGGAATCAAACACGGGAAGACAGACTAAGGATACTAGGAAACGCTTGGTATGTAGACTGGGCTAACAATACTCGGCAGTGTGTGTGAAAATGTCCATGGGTTATATAGTGAGTGTGTGTGTGTGTGATTGGGTGATGGTGATTGCGTGATTGTTTGCAGGTGCGTGCGGGATCAGTGCAGACAGCTGTGTAGGTGCAGTGTGTGATGGGAAATGTAGTCCTTAGTGTGATCTGTGACGGTGTGAAAGTCCATGTGGTGGGTGAGTGACCTCTAGTGGTGAGTGTCTGAAAGTTCATGGCCTGGATTCGTGACACAAGGTTAAACCAAATAGACTTCAAGATATTTTATTTACTGGCACAGGAAAAAAAGGGGATAATTCTAAATTTGGTCCGGTTGTGGCTAACTCTATTAAAATCTGGAAAACGGTTGAACGTCGGATAGGTGGACCCTTCAAATTCTGTAACAGTACACCTGTATGGCACAATTTGAACTTTGTATGTGGAAATCGTCCATTTGTCCAACCCTCTTGGTCCTCTTTAGGTGTGAACACGTGCGGTGATATGTATGATAACCAGGGCCTCTGTTCATTTCAGGCATTGAGAGCCAAATTTTGTCTACCAACATCTGCATATTTTGTTTTTCTTCAATTACGTTCTGCTCTCAAAGCGTATGGCGTTCCTTGGTCTTCTTCCATTTCCTCTCATCCTATGCGGGACTGGATTGCACCATCTGCTGGTCGGCCATCTGTTTCCTTAATATATAATAAAATTATTGATTGTATTACAAAACCTCTTTCTATTAAAACTATTTGGAATAGGGAATTATCTGATCTTAATTTATCTGTCGACTGGGAGAGAGTGTGGTCTAATCTCAGTTTAACATCTAAAAATCTGGCTCATCGTCTTATTCACTTCAAAGTCATTCATAGAGCATACATAACTCCTTACAAAAGATTTAAAATGAAACTGCAGTCAACTTTTAACTGCCATATATGTAACACTACATCACCAGGCACTTTTCTGCATATGTTTTGGGAATGTCCTGTCGTCATGTAAACCTGGTTTTGTCATCGTTACTGAGTATTGATTGGTCTGTTAACCCAAGTTTATGTCTTCTTAATGATGATTCTGATCTCTGTATTAGTTCAATGCAAAAGAGAATGTTGTTTGCTGGTTTTACAGCTGTGAAGAAGACAATAATTCAGAACTGGTTTACACCACACATGTGTAGAGAGGCATATTGGATCCGTAGCCTCCTGCAAATCGTCTCATGTGAATGTACAACGGCGCGGGTCGGTGGGGCCAGGCCTTCGACCATTGATGCTTGGCAGAGTTTTTTGCTGAATGTACGTGACTTTTTGGAGAAGTGACTTTTGTGTTCTTGTTGTCTTTCCCTCCATCCCTTTTGATTGAACTTTTAGATGTTGAGTATGTGTCTGCTGTTTTGTTTTGTTTTATTTTGGATATTATGTTGTGTTGTTTGTAAAAAATTAAAATAAAAAATTGTTGATAACAAAAGAAAGGCAAGATCTTGGAACACAAAGAAGTTCCCCTCCAGATGATGGAAGAAGACGAGGAGTATATGGAGGTCAGAGAGATAAGTAGGTGCAAGACCGTGAAGTGACTTAAACATAAGCAGAATCATTTTATAAATGATACAAGAGGACACGGGTAGCCAGTGGAGGTTAAAAAGAATATGAGCCGACCGTTTGGTGTATGTTAACATTCTTGCAGAAGTTTTGAATATATTGCAGACGGGAGATGGAGCGTGCTGGGAATCCAGAAAAAAGAGCGTTACAGTAGTCAAGGCGAGATTTGATAAATGCATGTACTAGTGATTCAGCATCTTTTGGGCTCATGAAGGAACGGAGTTTGGCAACACGTCAAAGTTGAATAAATGCAGCTTTGGAGAGTTTGCTAATATAAGCATCTAGATTTAGTTAAGAGTCAAGAATGATACCTACGTTTTTGACGGTGGCAGTTTGAACAATTAATGTAGCTTCAAGGTTAATTTTAGGGGGGATAGTTATGTTTTTTATTACAGTTGGGGGACCGATTGAGGATTTTGATATTATACCTGTTATTTCACATATGCCTGACTTTTTATGTTTGTTTTATTTTTTTAAATTAATTTATTTATCATAGATTTTCAAAACAAAGTCAGTTTTTTCCAAACTTTGTGGTAACTGTTGGCTATCTGATGTTAGAAAGCCATGTTCGGTACATACATTTTTAGGTTTTTTTTGTACTCTGGTCTGTTAGCTTTAAATCAGGGGTGTCCAGTCCTGCTCCTGGAGATCTACCCTCCTGCAGAGTTCAGCTAATCCTGATCCAACACCCCTGAAGCAGCTAATGAAGATAGCATGTGATAATCACAGATGACTGCCGGGGGTCAGGCCTGGAACTGAAGTCTGCAGGTATCTCCAGGAGCAGGATTGGGTTGCTTTAGATCATCTGTTTTATGTAATATTTAATGAAGCTGGAGGTATAAAGTTAAATATTATCTGACTCCCAGTAAACGCATTACAGCAGTTGAGAAGTGTGGCGGATTCAGTTAAGCTGACATCTGCAGTTAATTTGAGATCGTTATGCTCTCAGCAGTAATTATATCTTTGTGAGCTCTCCTTCTTTTGCTCTTTATGAACTGATCCATCCATTTTTCAAATCGCTTGTCCTTTGTTCATCAGAAATGTGCTCTTATGTTTCCCTCCAACAGAGTCAAAGGAGCCAGTTACTTGAACTGATATTCGAAGGAAGATAATGAGTATTTAAAAAAAGTAACACTTCTGCTTATTTAATAAATGTGTCCCTGCAGCACAAAAGCAGTCATAAGTAACACAGGTATATTTGTAGCAATAGCCAACAATACATTGTATGGGTCAAAATTATACATTTTTCTTTTATGCCAAAAATCATTATTATATTAAGATCATGTTCCATGAAGATATTTAGTAAATTTCCTACCGTAAATATATCAAAACTTAATTATTGATTAGTAATATGCATTGCTAAGAACTTCATTTGAACAACTTTAAAGATGATTTTCTCAATATTTAGATTGTTTTGCTCCCTCAGATTCCAGATTTACAAATAGTTGTATCTCAGCCAAATATTGTCCTATCTGTCACGGAACCACCTGCCTCACCAGCTGAATCAACCTCCTACACCCGCTCACAATCACCAGAGTACTAATCACGAACACCTGCAATCACTTACCACTACCATTCAAAAGCTCACTCACCTCAGTCACTCATCGGCTGGTATCAAGGTTGCAAGCTACTCGATGCTGGTCGATGCCTACCTATCTGCCCGTCCATCCTGGAACTCGTCCCTGCCTGTGGAAACGCAAGTTTACATACAGTTAGAACTGTTCATTCTGCTTCCAGTGCCTCCTTTGTTATCTCTCTTATGTTGGAAGCCCAGCCTTGGTTATATTTAATAAATTACCTTTTGACTTGCATCTACCTGTCTGTCTCCATGACCAGTGTGTGGAACTATCATAACAAACCATACATCAATGGAAAGATTATTTATTCAGCTTTCAGATGATGTATAAATCTCAATTTCGAAAAAACGACACTTAAGACTGGTTTTGTGCTCCAGGGTCTATTATGTTGTTGAACTGATGTCTGAGAGTATTTAAAAGAAATCAGTGCACACACGTTTTAATTTTTCTGAACGATCATCCTCAAACCTCTCCATAGCTTTATCTCAAGAACCCTTTTGGACATTAGACTGTAGAGCGAGCACTCAAACAACCCACCAACTCACCAACTACCGTCACTATTGTAGACTCGTAAACCTCTTTACTGTAGCTCCAGCCGTCCACACAGGACTCAACCTCGATCTCGCTGACATTGACGTCGACATTTGGGGTGTAATTAAGCGCAGAAAAACTTCTCAATGCTTCCATTTTGTATCTGGAGCAGGAACTGCGTTTCAAAACACCGTCTTGCATCACCGTCGGGATTGCAGCTAACATTTAGTCATTTGGCAGACGCTTTTATCCAAAGCGACTTACAATTGGGGAGTACATAAAGCGATTCATCTTGAAGAGGCAATCAGACAGAGGAAGTGCTCGTAACACCAAGTCTCAGTCATTGTTCAAATAAGTACAAGCTAGCAAGGGAAGGAGAGAAAGATAAAGGGAAAGGTTTTTTTTTTTGTTTTTTTTTAAGAACAAGTTTAGGATGAAGTCAAGTAGTACCGAAAGAGATGAGTCTTCAGTTGTTGCTTGAAGATTGACAGGGATCCAGCATTCCGGATAGGGGTGGGAAGATTATTCCACCATCCAGGAATGGTGAATGAGAATGTTCTGGAGAGTGATTTTGAGCCTCTCTGTGATGGTACCACAAGGCGTCGCTCACTAGCAGATCTCAGACTTCTGGAGGGAATGTAGATTCGTAATAGTGAGTGGAAGTAGGAGGGTGCTGAGCCTGTGGCCGTTCTGTATGCAAGCATCAGTGTCTTGAACTTGATGCGAGCTGCCACTGGTAGCCAGTGCAGTGAGATGAAGAGAGGTGTAACATGGGTTCTTTTGGGCTCATTGAAGACCAGTCGTGCCGCAGCATTCTGAATCATTTGTAGAGGTTTGATTGTGTTTGATGGAAGACCAGCCAGAAGAGCATTGCAGTAGTCCAGCCTAGAAACGACAAGGGCCTGGACAAGAAGTTGCGCAGCATGCTCTGTCAGGAAGGGCCTGATTTTTCTGATGTTGTGTAGCGCAAACCTGCAAGATCGAGCAGTCTTTGCAATGTGCTCTTTGAAGGTCAGCTGGTCATCAAAGATTACACCAAGATTTCTGACTGAAGTTGATGGGGTAATTATTGATGTGCCTAATTGAATCGAGAAGTCATGCTGTAGAGTCGGAGTGGCAGGGATGACAAGAAGCTCAGTCTTTGCCAGGTTGAGCTGTAGGTGATGTTCTTTCATCCATGCCGAGATGTCCGCCAGGCAGCCTGAGATCCGTGCAGCTACCGTTGGATCATCTGGTTGAAAAGAGAGATAGAGCTGTGTGTCATTGGCGTAGCAATGGTAGGAGAAGCCATGTGCCTGTATGATGGGTCCCAGTGATGTAGTGTATGTGGAGAAGAGGAGGGGTCCAAGAACCGATCCCTGAGGAACCCCAGTGACCAGTTGATGTGCTTTGGATACCTCCCCACCCCAGGCCACCCTGAAGGACCTACCGGTGAGATAGGATTCAAACCAGCGAAGTGGAATCCCAGTAATACCCAGCGATGAGAGGGTGGACAGAAGGATCTGATGATTGACAGTGTCAAAGGCAGCAGAAAGATCGAGCAGAATGAGGACTGATGATTTGGAATCTGCCTTTGCGACTCGCAGGGCTTCAGTGACTGAGAGTAGCGCAGTCTCTGTTGAATGGCCACTCCTGAAACCTGACTGTTTAGCATCCAGTTTGTTGTACTGTGAAAGAAACAGTGAGAGCTGGTTGAAGACAACTCGTTCGAGTGTTTTCGCTATGAATGGAAGGAGAGAGACAAGTCTGAAGTTTTCTAAAAGAGAAGTGTTTAATGTAGGTTTTTTGAGCAGTGGGGTTACCCGGGCCTGCTTGAACGCTGTGGGGAAGATGCCAGTGCGGAGAGATGTGTTGATAATGTGTGTGAGTGCCGGTAAAAGTGTGGGAGAGATTGATTGGAGAAGGTGAGAGGGGATTGGGTCAAGAGGACATGTTGTAGGATGGCTGGAGAGGAGAAGTTTGGATACTTCCACCTCAGTGAGGGGACAGAAGGAGAAGATGGGAGTTTGAGCAGTGGATGTGGTTGGTTGGAGGTCCTGTGTGTGTGGAGTTGTGAACTGGTTACCGATTGTTCTAGTTTTGTCGGTGAAAAAAGTGGCAAAGTCGTCAGCTGTTATAGAAGTGGTGGGCGGTGGTGGAGGGGGACAGAGGAGAGAATTAAATGTTCTGAAGAGATCACGCATGTCTGGAGCGCTGTTGATCTTGTTGTGGAAGTGTGAGGATTTGGCAGTGTGGACTTCAGTAGAGAAAGACGAAAGCAAAGACTGATACCTAGTCAGGTCCGACGGATCGTTTGATTTGCGCCATTTTCTCTCTGCCGCTCTGAGTTTGGTCCGATGCTCACGAAGAACATCGGATAACCAGGGGTTAGAAGGGGCAGCCCGTGCTGGCCTGGAGGAGAGGGGACAAATGTCATCTAGACAAGAGGTTAAGGTAGAGCATAAAGTGTCAAGGCTTCTCTCCACATCACACTAATGTTGTGCTCCTCGGGAATCAGACACTCGTGAGACGGCACGTCACCCACAAAAACAATGTAGATGCCCACAAAACCATTCGGAAGGATACTTGTAGCTAATGCTAAGAAAACAGTCAGCTGGAATGGACCCCATGTTCCCAGAAAAGCAGTGATATCATCATAATCCCTCATTTTTAGGTTTGCAATGCCCTCTAGCTCTTATCATTCAGTTTAGCTCATGTTTGTAACCCGTCCCAAACACACAAATCTGTAATATAATGTTTATGATACACTCTGACAAGGTTTAAAGTTCAGATGCTGACCATCTTTATCAAACATTACATCAGTTACTGATCTTTGAGTCATAAGGTATTCAAGAAATGAGCAACTCGGAGACCTTTGTGCATTCACGAGTGTAATTTTAGAGAAAGTGTTCCTTTATGTGTCTGGAGATCAATTTAAACATGACATAAAGAGTCAACTGTAATATGAGAACTTATTGAACATAATTCTCTCTATTACACTGTAAAAAAAAAAAAAGTTGGGCAAACTTACAATTTTAAGTCAACCAGCTAAAGCAGATTTTTGAGTTTTCTCAACTTATTTTTTAGGAAATTTCTCAACTTTTTGTTGGATAAACATAAAACAAGAATTTGAGAAAACTCAAAAATCTGCTGAAGCTAGTTGACTTAAAATGTTAAGTTTGCCCAACTTTTTTTTTTTTTTTTTTACAGTGAACAGGCCCCATGAGGTATTAGACAATATCAAACATTTTGAACACATGTGCATTCTTATTAATAAAGGTGCTTCACGATGCCATAGAAGAACCTTTCTGTTTCATAACAGCTTCTTTGTGGTGAAATATGGTTCTTCAGATTATAAAGAGATGGTTCTTTGACTGAATGCTTCTTCTATGTCATCGCTTGAAGAACCTTTTGAAGAACCTTTATTTTTAAGAGTGTAAGTCATCTATTCTTAGAAATATAATAACAATAATAAAAATAATTTTTACTAAAATGTAAGACGGAAAATAAAATTTTTATCTGATGTTATTTGTTTTGAAGCAGTGGTGTCATTAACAGTGTGTTGCACTGAATATAATGTTTCCACACGTCGAGGATGGAAATAACTAGTCAAACTATTAATAAACATTAAAAAGTTAATATGCCAGTTTTTACAACTTATCTTATTTTGATGAGTTAAAGCAATGTAAAAACATGAGTAATTTCAATTTTTTTTTTTTTAAGTTATATGAAATTCAGCTACATTTTAAGTAGGTTTAATGTAAACAGGTAACATTGAGGCCCAGGTTCACAAACAGGGCTTAGCTTAAACCAGGACTAGGCTTTAGTTAAATTAAGATATTTAAACAACTTTTACAAAAATAACATTAAGGTGTGCATCTTGACAGAACAATGACACTGACATATTTTAAGATATGTTAGAGCAAGATATTTTCAGTTGAGACATGCATTTTAGTCTGGGACTAACTTAAGCCTCGTCTGTGAAACCAGGGGTATGAGTTGAAATGATTTGTTCCTTTAATACTTTTATCTGAACATCAACCAAATGAGTAACTTCAGTAATACAAATCCCAGCTTAAATAGATGTGATTAAATAACACTTTAAAGAGGTCTAAGGATATTTACTATACTTAAAATAGTTTATTACAAAATAGTTTGGAATCTATATTTGCTATATACTCAAAGCCATATGTACAACTGAGCTATGTTCCAAATTTGAAGTTGAAATCACAAAAACTGAGATTTTATTTAGCTGCTATACCAAAAATAGCCATGAGATATCACTCCATTGAACTTTTTAAAATGTCTCAAATGTATACATTTATGTCTCAATATTACTTCCTTTACAAAATAACCAGCAAATATTGAATCTTGGGACTCACAGACCTTTCTAACAAATATGTGTTTTGTCAAGATTAGTAAAAGTTTTGATTATAAAACATTGTGGTAATTTTGTAATATGACACTTGACCCCGCCCGCAAGGGGGAGGAGCCTGATGAAAGTATTTACATGGTGTCCGGTTTCAAAAGTGTTTTCACAGTGTTTAAACTTTTAAATGATGTCTAAATTAGGATGATTACTAAAATATGTGATAAACGTGATGACATTTAACCCGAAGTTTCTCCGCTTCTGTGGATTTTGGACACATGGATCAGTCAGAAGGACACACTGATGTTTTTATTGTGTTAGCAGTAGCTTCTCCCTCAATTATTACAATCATTAGAGATCATACCTCAACTCATATTACTGAGAAAAACAAAAACACCATCATACATTAGATATCAGTTTTACAGCATTATGTAAACATGATCTGAAACAACTCGAGGATCAAACACAAACCATAAAATTCATCTCCCATCCAAAACAGCAGAACATAACGGCATTTACATGAACTTAAATAGATCAACAGATCAGCATGAATAACGTCTGGTAAACTCAAGTTTGAGCAGCTCTATTACACTAACGTCTCTAAACACACTCACAACATCACGACTGCAGAGAAACAGAAGAGAATCAACTCAAGACTTCGTTAACACATCTAGTAAGATTAGGCTGGTTTTGTTGAGTCACGGTTGGACAAACAACAAAAGAGCAAAGCTCATGAAACCTGCATCATATTCCACTCCAACAGTAAAGAAATGAAAAGATCATGTCATGATGGGAAACTACTGGAAGAAATAATTCAGCTAAAAATTTAAATGTGTTCACCCTCAGCATCATCCAAGATCAGGATGAGTGTGTTTTAACTTTAGAAGAAGAATCAGAGTGAGCTTTATTGCCATTATGTTTACACATACGAGGAATTTGTTTTCGTGACAGAAGCTTCCACAGTGCAACAGAATGACAGTGACAGAACAAAAACACAGATAGCAAAATAATAAAAAATAGAACAGGCAAATAGGGAATAACACTATACAAATTGACAATTGTATACAATAGACAGTTTTGTATGTACAGGTATATAATGTGCAAATTTGAGATGTAAACTAAGTATATGTGTAAGTGTATAAATAGTGTTGTGTGTTCCACGTTTAAAGTCAAGTGTTCATGAGATGGATGGCCTGGGGGAAGAAACTGTTTCTGTGTCTGGTCGTTCTGGTGCTCAGAGCTCTGTAGTGTCGACCAGACGGTTACAGTTCAAAGAGGGAGTGTGCTGGATGTGAGGGTACAGAGTGATTTTGCCAGCCCTTTTGCTCACTCTGGATAAGTACAGTTCTTGGAGAGTGGGGAGGGTTGTACCAATGATTCGCTCAGCAGTCCGGACTACCCTCTGTAGTCTTCTGTGGTCAGGGACCGTATTCACAAAACATTTTATCTTATCTTAAAAGTTTTATCTAAGAGTTTTCTCTTAAAACCTATTCACAAAGCTGCTGAGACAAACTTTTACTAAGGAGTAGAGAGAAGTCTTAAGCTAAGAGTAAGGGCGGGGTTGATCTCGTTGCTGGATGATCTCAGCATGCTTACTAACTATGCACACAGTGATTGGCTGATAGTCTCTTTTAGAGGCTGATAGATAAATAAAATATACAGGTGCTGGTCATATAATTAGAATATCATCAAAAAGTTGATTTATTTCACTAATTCCATTCAAAAAGTGAAACTTGTATAATGTATACATTCATTCCACACAGACTGATATATTTCAAGTGTTTATTTATTTTAATTTTGATGATTATAAGTGACAACTAATGAAAAACCCAAATTCAGTATCTCAGAAAATTAGAATATTGTGAAAAGGTTCAATATTGAAGACACCTGGTGCCACACTCTAATCATCTAATTAACTCAAAACACCTGCAAAGGCCTTTACATGGTCTCTCAGTCTAGTTCTGTAGGCTACACAATCATGGGGAAGACTGCTGACTTGACAGTTGTCCAAAAGACGACCATTGACACCTTGCACAAGGAGGGCGAGACACAAAAGGTCATTGCAAAAGAGGCTGGCTGTTCACAGAGCTCTGTGTCCAAGCACATTAATAGAGAGGCGAAGGGAAGGAAAAGATGTGGTAGAAAAAAAGTGTACAAGCAATAGGGATAACCGCCCCCTGGAGAGGATTGTGAAACAAAACCCATTCAAAAATGTGGGGGAGATTCACAAAGAGTGGACTGCAGCTGGAGTCAGTGCTTCAAGAACCACTACGCACAGACGTATGCAAGACACGGGTTTCAGCTGTCGCATTCCTTGTGTCAAGCCACTCTTGAACAACAGACAGCGTCAGAAGCGTCTCGACTGGACTGCTGCTGAGTGGTCCAAAGTTATGTTCTCTGATGAAAGTAAATTTTGCATTTCCTTTGGAAATCAGGGTCCCAGAGTCTGGAGGAAGAGAGGAGAGGCACAGAATCCACGTTGCTTGAGGTCCAGTGTAAAGTTTCCACAGTCAGTGATGGTTTGGGGTGCCATGTCATCTGCTGGTGTTGGTCCACTGTGTTTTCTGAGGTCCAAGGTCAACACAGCCGTATACCAGGAAGTTTTAGAGCACTTCATGCTTCCTGCTGCTGACCAACTTTATGGAGATGCAGATTTCATTTTCCAACAGGACTTGGCACCTGCACACAGTGCCAAAGCTACCAGTACCTGGTTTAAGGACCATGGTATCCCTGTCCTTAATTGGCCAGCAAACTCGCCTGACCTTAATCCCATAGAAAATCTATGGGGTATTGTGAAGAGGAAGATGCGATATGCCAGACCCAACAATGCAGAAGAGCTGAAGGCCACTATCAGAGCAACCTGGGCTCTCATAACACCTGAGCAGTGCCACAGACTGATCGACTCCATGCCACGCCGCATTGCTGCAGTAATTCAGGCAAAAGGAGCCCCAACTAAGTATTGAGTGCTGTACATGCTCATACTTTTCATATTCATACTTTTCAGTTGGCCAAGATTTCTAAAAATCCTTTCTTTGTATTGGTCTTAAGTAATATTCTAATTTTCTGAGATACTGAATTTGGGGTTTTCATTAGTTGTCAGTTATAATCATCAAAATTAAAAGAAATAAACACTTGAAATATATCAGTCGGTGTGGAATGAATGTATACATTATACAAGTTTCACTTTTTGAATGGAATTAGTGAAATAAATCAACTTTTTGATGATATTCTAATTATATGACCAGCACCTGTATATTGGCTGATAGATTGCCGGCAACAGACATTTTAGGATAGTTGTGAGTTGGTCTTAGTGACTTAGGAGTCCTCTTCACTACTCCTAAAGTTTCACAGATTTAGGAGCTAGTTTTAGCACTAAAACACTTTGTGAAATACTCTTATAGGAAAAATTTAGGAGTCCTAAATTTAGGACTGACAGGCCCACTATTTTTAAGATTTTCTCCTAAATCAGCTAGTTAGGAGCTACTTTTAGCCTTAAGATGTTTTGTGAATACGGGCCCATATTTGGTAGCTGAGCTGAACCAGACAGTTAATGAACTGCAGAGGACGGATTCAATGATGATGGAGTAGAACTGTTTCAGCAGCTCCTGTGGCAGGTTGAACTTCCTCAGCTGGTGAAGGAAGTACAACCTCTGCTGGGCCTTTCTCACAATGGAGTCTATGTGATTGTCCCACTTCAGGTCCTGGGAGATGGTGGTGCCCAGGAATCTGAATGACTACACTGCAGTCACAATGCTGTTCATGATAGTTAAATTCAATTCAATTCAAGTTTATTTGTATAGCGCTTTTTACGATACAATCGTTGCAAAGCGCTTTACAGGAAATTAAGTTTCTACAATATATTTATACATTGTAGAAACTTAATATATTAACTTATGGCAAAATTTGTTAATTCTGTATGTTGTTGGGGGATCAGAGGTCAGCATCATCTCTTCTCAGGTGTTTGGTCATCTCAGATCATTTAACCTGTTAACCCGCACCAGGACGAGGACGCACTGAAAGCTCTTTGAAAGCTCTTTGTTTGCACACGTCATTGCTTTCAAACAGATAAAGTAAAACAGGACAAAATGAATCTTGACAAACTATATATCTGTTACGGGGTTGACGAGACGTGAGACAGGCGGATCCATCTGCAAGCTTTTATTATAATACATGGTCAATACAGGCAGGGTCGGACAGTAGCAAACAGGTATGGCATGGGCAAGACACAAGAATAATCCAAGGGCAAGCGTGGGTCGGCGATCGGCGTACAGTATCCAGAGGGCTAGGCAGAGAGAGAGAATCAGGAACACGGGCAGGAATCGGAACACGAGAAATCAAACTAAGAACACAGGGAAACGCTTTGTATGCAGACTGGGCTAACAATACTCGCCCGAGTGTGAGAGAATGTCCATGGTTTATATAGGGTGTGTGTGTGTGTGTGATTGGGTGATGGTGATTGTGAGATTGTATACAGGTGCAAGCGAGAAGATGGTGAACAGCTGTGTGGGTGCGGTGGATGATGGGAAATGTAGTCTAAGCGTGATCTGTGACTGTGTGTGTGGTGTGAAGGTCCATGTGGTGGGTGAGTGACCTCTAGAGGTGAGTGACTGGAAGTTCATGGCCAGGATTCGTGACATAGCCCCCCCCCAAGGAGCGGCTTCCAGAAGCTCCTAAAAGATCCAGGGTGGAGCGGGCGGAGCAGGAGCCCACCAGGGCGGAGCAGACGGACCTGGAGCCCACCGGGGCGGAGCGGACGGACCTGGAGCCCACCGGGGCGGAGCAGACGGGACCAGAGCCCACCGGGGCGGAGTAGATGGACCTGGGACCCACCAGAGCGGAACAGATGGGACCAGAAACCACCGCAGGGAAGCAGACTGGACAAACAACACAGGGAGAGCAGAGACAGACAACACTGGGAGAACAGAGACAGACAGCACAGGGAGAGCCTTCCCAGTCTCAGGGGCCGTGGCAGAGCAGGTCTGGGAATCACAGGCGGCCTCCATAGGCGTGCCAGGGCAGGACAGGGAATCACCGACGCCCTCCATAGCCCTGTCAGGACAGGTCGAGAGTTCATAGATGGCCTCCATGGCCGGGGCAGGACAGGACGTGAGTTGATAGCCAGCCTTCCTAGCCGTGACAGGACAGGGTGAGAGTTCATAGACGGCCTCCTTGGCCGGGACAGGACATGGCGAGAGTGCATAGACGGCCTCCTTGGCCGGGACAGGACAGGGCGAGAGTTCACAGACGGCCTCCTTAGCCGGGACAGGACATGGCGAGAGTGCATAGACGGCCTCCTTGGCCGTGACAGGACAGGATGAGAGCTCATAAACGGTCTTCATAACCGTGACAGGACAGGATGAGAGCTCACAGACGGCCTCCATAGCCGTGACAGGACAGGATGAGAGCTCACAGACGGCCTTCATAGCCGTGACAGGACAGGATGAGAGTTCGTAGAGGGATACCACCGACACCTCTGGAGGTTCTGCAGCTACCGCAGCCACCTCTGGAGGTTCTACGGTGGTACCATGACCGGGTGAGAATCTATTGCTGGGCGCCACCACCTTACCAGGGGCTAAGGCGAGCACCACCGCTTGGGGAGGTTCTGCGGCCGATGCCTTCCCCTGGGGCAGTACCGTGGTGGTGTACGTGGCCCAAATGCAACATAGTGCTATCCCCACCCTGGGAAGAGCTTCAGACAGGGTAATCAGTTCATAGACAGGAGGGTCAGAGTGAGTGGATTTGGGGATGCCAGCGGCGCGTACAGACACCAGTGGGACATCCCTCACACTAGACATCAGACTGGGGTACTGAAAGACTGACCTTGATGAACTGGGTGCAACAGACAGGGCATGACGAGATTCTGGCAGATCAACTGAGACGTGCTGTGACTCTGGCGGAGCAGCTGAGACGTGCTGTGACTCTGGCGGAGCAGCTGAGACGTGCTGTGACTCTGGCGGATCAACTGAGACGTGCTGTGACTCTGGCGGAGCAGCTGAGACGTGCTGTGACTCTGGCGGAGCAGCTGAGACGTGCTGTGACTCTGGCGGAGCAGCTGAGACGTGCTGTGACTCTGGCGGAGCAGCTGAGACGTGCTGTGACTCTGGCGGAGCAGCTGAGACGTGCTGTGACTCTGGCGGAGCAGCTGAGACGTGCTGTGACTCTGGCGGAGCAGCTGAGACGTGGCGTGACTCTGGCGGATCAGCTGTGACGTGGCGTGACTCTGGCTGGTCAGCGGTGACGTGGCGTGACTCTGGCTGGTCAGCGGTGACGTGGCGTGACTCTGGCTGGTCAGCGGTGACGTGGCGTGACTCTGGCTGGTCAGCGGTGACGTGGCGTGACTCTGGCTGGTCAGCGGTGACGTGGCGTGACTCGTGACGATCAACGGTGGCTTGGCTTGACTTGTGATGATTAGCTGTACTTTGGCTTGACTTGTGACGATCAACTGTGGCTTGGCTTGACTTGTGACGATCAACTGTGGCTTGGCTTGACTTGTGACGATCAACTGTGGCTTGGCTTGACTTGTGACGATCAACTGTGGCTTGGCTTGACTTGTGACGATCAACTGTGGCTTGGCGTGACTCACGGAGATCACTGGTGGTTTGGCCTGACTCGTGATGATCAACTGTGGCTTGGCTTGACTCATGACGATCAACTGTGGCTTGGCTTGACTCACGGAGATCACTGGTGGCTTGGCTTGACCTGTGATGATCAACTGTGCTTTGGTTTGACCTTTTAACATCGGCTGTGACCTGACTTGGCTTCTTAACATCAGTTGGGACTTGACTGGGCTCTTTAACAGTAGCGATGATCTGACTTGTCTCTTTAACAGCAGCGGTGACTTGACTTGACTCTTTAACAGCAGCGGTGACTTGACTTGACTCTTTAACAGCAGCGGTGACTTGACTTGACGCTTTAACAGCAGCGGTGACTTGACTTGACTCTTTAACAGCAGCGGTGACTTGACTTGACTCTTTAACAGCGGCGGTGACTTGACTTGACTCTTTAACAGCGGCGGTGACTTGACTTGACTCTTTAACAGCAGCGGTGACTTGACTCTTTAACAGCAGCGGTGACTTGACTTGGTATGTGACTGGCAGCAATGACGCTACGGGGTGTTGTTGTGGCCGCCATTTTGTGAGCGTGCTCTAGCGCGGCTGTGATCTCACAATTGGGTGCGGTGTCTCGTTCCTCCGCGACCCCCACAGTAAATGCTGAACCCACAGTCCACAGAGCATAATCCAGGAAATGACTTAATGACAAAAGAGGGCCATTTTGAATTACTTTAGATTTCAACGGCTGGTTAAGGCCATCACAGAAAAAGTCTATTAATAAACAGTCTGGTAAATCTGAGCCATTAGCCAAAGCCAAATATTCCGTGATGTAACCCTCAAGTGATCGAGTTCCCTGCTTGAGGGCTAGTAACAGGATCGCTGTATCCATACCTGACCCATGTTGTTTGGGAAAGCCGCTGGATCCTTGTTTGGCCGAGTATTCTGTTACGGGGTTGACGAGACGTGAGACAGGCGGATCCATCTGCAAGCTTTTATTATAATACATGGTCAATACAGGCAGGGTCGGACAGTAGCAAACAGGTATGGCATGGGCAAGACACAAGAATAATCCAAGGGCAAGCGTGGGTCGGCGATCGGCGTACAGTATCCAGAGGGCTAGGCAGAGAGAGAGAATCAGGAACACGGGCAGGAATCGGAACACGAGAAATCAAACTAAGAACACAGGGAAACGCTTTGTATGCAGACTGGGCTAACAATACTCGCCCGAGTGTGAGAGAATGTCCATGGTTTATATAGGGTGTGTGTGTGTGATTGGGTGATGGTGATTGTGAGATTGTATACAGGTGCAAGCGAGAAGATGGTGAACAGCTGTGTGGGTGCGGTGGATGATGGGAAATGTAGTCTAAGCGTGATCTGTGACTGTGTGTGTGGTGTGAAGGTCCATGTGGTGGGTGAGTGACCTCTAGAGGTGAGTGACTGGAAGTTCATGGCCAGGATTCGTGACAATATCATTTTGAAGGTCTAAGCCTCTAGCATCGACGACAGATCGCTGTTTTTCGATAGAAAGCTTATACGGAATGTATTTGCTAAATTTGTGTAAGCAGTACACATCAAAACATGTAGAAAAAAACCGCTGTACATACCATATTCATCCTGATAACGGCTCTCAAATGTATCCACTGCTGTAAATCCCGGTTTCATTTGAAAGATAAGAGTCCAGTGAACAACATTCCATCGAGCACTTTTAGTCCAAAGAAACAACAACGCTGTAATTTAGATCGTTAATCCTTTGTTTACGTCTCATCTCTTGAGGGAAAGTTATTGTTTGTGTCCGTTATGGAACAAATTACGCTCAAAAACAGCATCTTGGTGGTAAAAAAACAGCATGATTTTGTAGCAGACAATGTCCCAAACAGAATGAAATCATCCAAAAAAAAAAAAGTCAAAGATACACGGAAGATTGTTTATTTGAATTCTGGCGCTCCCTCGCGACGGCGTGTGACGCACGCTGTGACGCACCTGTCATCTGATGGGGCGTATCTTAGCGATCTTTTTAGCACAAATAAACATTTCTTTTTTTTCTTCTTCAGCAGTTTTCATATATGTTTGCGTGTTTTGTGGGGAATTGCCTGTATCTGTATGATTAACATCTCTATGACTGATAATGAGCATGTAATTACTGACTGTTCACAGATATCAGTGTGAATGCAGTCTATATAAAAGGCCATTATAATGTGAATATTGACTATATTGGGCAGCCATCAGTATGATTAGCATCTGTATGAATGATCTTCAGCATGTGATGACTAATGTATGAGCAGGAGAGCATCTGTTTGTCAGGAAATCAGTATGTAATTAAGTTATTTTTTTATTATTATTGTTTTTTTTCATCACTCAAAAATTATTATTATTGTATTTTTCTAGTGCTCAAATAAATCACTTATACGATGTCTAAGATTCTGTCTACTGTTCTATAATTGAAAAACTGCAGTGGCATGTATAAAGACTAAATAGTTTGTAGTAGAACTCTTCAATAATTTGGTAAATATTTTTCCTCAAACGGGGGGGGGGGGGGGGGGGGAGTGACTAGAAAAATGTCTGCAGAAATCTCATTTTTCATGGTATCTTCTTCAGATTTGAAATATAAACTAATGAGACATGTGACTTTCAACCCATTACTTTTCTAGATTGCTCCAGGACTGATTTCATGTATTTTTATATGAAATAAAAAAAAATTCAGTGTGGTACAATTTTTATCAAGGCACTTCAGTGTCTATAACTTTTTATATTTTTGAGCATCATCAACTCTGGATGATGGATAGTAAAGGCCAAAGGGTCTTCTTTCCAAAGACACCACAATTGTGTGTGTGGCACACTGAAGTCAGGAGCTGTTACCATTTTAAGTTAGTTAGTCATTTTCAGCTGTGATTCCCAATATGGGGGGTGCAGGTTAACAGGTTAAGGGTTGGATCCAGACTGAAGCTTGTGTAATTCCTAGTTACCACAGAGAAACAAAGAGACATAATTAGTGTAGCTGTTGTTCCATCCAAGCAAAAATTATTTGTTCAACCCAAGCTAAAGAATAATAATGTGCATTTGATCAGATATAACTGCAGTACAAGATTATGAGATGCATTATATGAATGCATTATGTGAATGCTTTGCTAAAGAGATGACGATTTGCAGGAGGCTACGGATCCAATATGCCTCTCTACACATGTGTGGTGTAAACCAGTTCTGAATTATTGTCTTCTTCACAGCTGTAAAACCAGCAAACAACATTCTCTTTTGCATTGAACTAATACAGAGATCAGAATCATCATTAAGAAGACATAAACTTGGGTTAACAGACCAATCAATACTCAGTAACGATGACAAAACCAGGTTTACATGACGACAGGACATTCCCAAAACATATGCAGAAAAGTGCCTGGTGATGTAGTGTTACATATATGGCAGTTAAAAGTTGACTGCAGTTTCATTTTAAATCTTTTGTAAGGAGTTATGTATGCTCTATGAATGACTTTGAAGTGAATAAGACGATGAGCCAGATTTTTAGATGTTAAACTGAGATTAGACCACACTCTCTCCCAGTCGACAGATAAATTAAGATCAGATAATTCCCTATTCCAAATAGTTTTAATAGAAAGAGGTTTTGTAATACAATCAATAATTTTATTATATATTAAGGAAACAGATGGCCGACCAGCAGATGGTGCAATCCAGTCCCGCATAGGATGAGAGGAAATGGAAGAAGACCAAGGAACGCCATACGCTTTGAGAGCAGAACGTAATTGAAGAAAAACAAAATATGCAGATGCTGGTAGACAAAATTTGGCTCTCAATGCCTGAAATGAACAGAGGCCCTGGTTATCATACATATCACCGCACGTGTTCACACCTAAAGAGGACCAAGAGGGTTGGACAAATGGACGATTTCCACATACAAAGTTCAAATTGTGCCATACAGGTGTACTGTTACAGAATTTGAAGGGTCCACCTATCCGACGTTCAACCGTTTTCCAGATTTTAATAGAGTTAGCCACAACCGGACCAAATTTAGAATTATCCCCTTTTTTTCCTGTGCCAGTAAATAAAATATCTTGAAGTCTATTTGGTTTAACCTTGTCAGCTTCAATCACCCTCCATGAAACTGTAGATTGAGGATCAACCCAATTATGAAGGGCCTTAAGATGGAATGACCAATAATATAATTCAAAATTTGGTACAGCCAGTCCTCCTGCGCTATTAGGATGTTGTAATGTGGTAAGTTTAATTCTGGGACATTTATCATTCCAGATAAACTTAGAAATTATGGAGTTGATCTCCTTAAAGTAACCTGGAGGGGGAGAAAGTGGTAGCATAGAGAAAAAAAAATTAAATCGAGGTAACAAATTCATCTTAACAGTGGAGATTCTTCCTTGGAGAGAGACTTTAAGATTCTTCCATCTTTGAATGTCATTTTTGACCTTAACTAAAATGTTATTAAAATTGTCTCTGGCAATCTTATGAATGTTTTTATGTATGGTAATGCCCAAATAGACGAAAGATTCCTTAATAGGTATAAATGAGGGAATAGAAAAATTAACCTTAACATTGTTAATTGGCATTAAAGCAGATTTGCTCCAATTTATTTTATATCCTGATAGGCTACTAAAATTATCAAATTCCTTAATTACACTAGAGACTGAAACATCAAAGTGGTCTAAATATAGAATAATATCATCGGCGTATAATGAAATACAATGATTATGGTCATGAATCTTAATCGATACTTCAGATTTCCTGATGGCTTGTGCTAAGGGTTCAAGAGATAGACAAAACAATAAGGGGGAATGTGGACACCCCTGTCTCGTTCCCCGCTGTAAAGGGAATGAGGGGGAAATAATATTACCAGTTATGACTGATGCTGCAGGTGAGTGGTATAATGTCTTAATCATAGAAACGAAGTGTTCACAGAAGCCGAAACATTGCAGAACTGCCCACATATAATTCCACTCTAGCCTGTCAAAGGCTTTTTCTGCATCAAGTGAAAAGACCGCACAAGGTGTTGGGTGGGAGTCCGCAAAGTCAAGAATATGAAGGAGTCGACGCATATTGTCAGATGCATTGCGCCCCTTGATGAAACCAGTTTGGTCCTCCTTGATCAGACTATGAATTACCTTCTCCAAACGAGAAGCAAACACTTTAGCATAGATTTTTAGATCACATGGGATAAGCGAAATCGGTCTGTAGCTGGAACAATCTAATGGATCTTTCCCTTTTTTAAGAAGTAATGAAATTAATGATGTTTTTTGATCTCTATGAAATGCCCCATGTTCAATTGCAAAATTAAATGAGTTAAGCATAAGTATCCCTACCAAATCCCAAATTTCTAAATATAATTCAGGAGGGAGACCATCTAGACCCGGCGATTTGCCCTTTTGAAGGCTTTTTAGAGAGACGTGAAGTTCCTCCAAACTTAATGGGGCCTCCAAAGATTCTTTATCCATCTGTGAGATCCGAGGCAGTTCCAATTTATCTAAATACTGCTTACAAATCGGTTCATCAAAATCTGTTTTGGCTTTATACAGATTTGTGTAAAAACCTTTAAATATGTCATTAATTGCCACAGGGTTCATAGTGACCTGATCATCCAATGATTTTATTGAGCTAATATATGCCTTAGACTCGCATTCTTTCAACCTAAGGGCCAATAAATGACTAGGTTTCTCTGATTCAAAATAATATTTTTGTCTAGTCCTATGTAAAATAAATTCTGCCTTTGAGTGTGAAAGTAAATCATATTCTTCTTTTAAAGAGGACAGCTGTGTACAAGATCTCGCCTTTCATCTATTTTGTCTAATTTCAAATTTGTATTTTTTCATCATAAATTTTGGAACTCATTGCCCCTGTGTCTCCAGTCATAAATTTTGGAACTCATTGCCCCTGTGTCTCCAGTCATAAATTTTGGAACTCATTGTCCCTGTGTCTCTAGTCAATAACCACACTGCACGAATTTAAGTCCAAACTCAAAACGTATCTGTTCAACCATTATTATCGGTCTTTATCTGTTTCTTCTTAAACTGTTATGGTTTAATGCTGTATCTGATTGTTTGCTGTATTTGACTATCTGTATTATTACTATGGTTTACTGCAACCGCATGTCCTGGACTTGGCAAATGTCTACTGTCCATCTATGTATGTACTGATTGCTTATATTGTTATTGTCATTGTGAAGTGTCCTTGAGCTTGGGAAAGGCACTATACAAATTTAACTTATTATTATTATTATTATTACACCAGGGGCCCGTTTCAGAAAGGAGGTTAAGGGAAAACTCTGAGTATGTTAACCCTGAAATGAGGGAAACTCTGGGTTTTCCGTTTCAAAATGGGAGGTTTGTCAAACCCGGGAAAGCAAGGTAAGTCAAGCCCGTTTCAGAAAGAGAGGTAATTTATACTCAGAGTCGGTAACCATGGTAACTTACGCTGTGAACCTAACCTGGTCGGGAGCAGGTTTTCTTCAGTAAACCCAGAGTTTCTATCGGTCTCCTCCCCCTTTTAAAGTGGAAGCGATGTTTTAATACCTCATTCATTCATTCATGCGGCAAAATTGCTTTTCTTACTGAGTATTTTTGTAAAAAAAAAAGTAGCTGAAATAAGGCCATAAAACCCACACTAAATAGTCCTGAATAAGACTTTAGAGTAATCAGTCTTGTTGGCTAGAATATTTACTTCACAATTAAGTGAGAATCATTCTGCTTACTCATTTACAGAAAACAATACATTGATTAAAATTTTTTAAGACATGTTTTGTGATTGAAAGCCTGTATGCGAGGGAGTGGTAATGTCCTTGAATATTAAGTGATTCTCACCTGAGACACAAAGGGCCCTCCCCTAAAGGCTGCTAATGGCCCATCAGTGTGACTGACTTTGAGGCAGGTAAGAGAGAATGTGAGGAGATTGAACAAATGTTTTTTTTTAATTATTTGTATTTTATTTACAACACCATATAATCAAAACATACATAATGAATGTCAAAGACACATTATTGTGCACACTGATCTAACCACAGAGATGTGAACAGACTTTGAGTCATTTATACTCAGAGTCGGTAACCATGGTAACTTACGCTGTGAACCTAACCTGGTCGGGAGCAGGTTTTCTTCAGTAAACCAAGAGTTTCTATCAGTCTCCTCCCCCTTTTAAAGTGGAAGCGATGTTTTAATACCTCATTCATTCATTCATGCGGCAAAATTGCTTTTCTTACTGAGTATTTTTGTCTTATTTCAAGTACAAATATTTAAAAATTCTTAAGTTAAAATCCATTTTCTATAGATAAAAAAATATCTAGATATTTAGTCTTGTTAAAATATAAAAGTGTTCTCCATAGGGTAAGAAAAATAATCTTAATGCAAACGGAAACAAGAATGGGCTATTTTTTATTTATTACCGCATTGCCAGATAATTTGCAAAATAAAATAAAAAATCACTTGAATTCGTTTTTTTTTTCCTTCATGGAAACACGACTAAATACTGTATATTATTTATTTTATTATAATTATTTACACCGTATTCATGTGCATATTTATTTGAGCGGCCCCATTTTTTCTTTAAAACATCGGAGATTATTATTTATCACATTATAAATCCTGTATGCAGATTCTAAGGAAAGTGTGCATCGCTCTCACTCATTCTGAGAACTTTATCCTGGGCACAAATCCGTCAAAGAGGAGTATCACAGGACTGTAGGTCAGTGGTGTAGAAATCAGTTTAAATGAGGCTAATCTGATAAATGACGTTCACTTGATAACATCTTTCTGTGACGTCTGGAAGTAACCCAATAATCAGATTTTCCTTCAGGATCTCCAGTGTTGTTTGATGCATTGATGACAAGCATATCTCCACCATCACACCTTCTGAAAATGAAACATTACTGTATGGAATGGAAGGATGCTAGATGGAGGGGTAGTACGGGCCGTAACCACCACCACAGCTGTTAAATAAACTAATTATTCACAATTTATTTTTATTTCCTAATACAAAAGCAAAAGTTATTCTTTTTATTTTGGATTTGAGAAATCTTCCAATAGACCATCTCCTCTTCATCTGTCAGTGGTGCTGCAGGTTCTCCCTCTGCCTTGCTGTCGACAAGCCAGTAGTTAATTTTATTACTCTAAGAAATGTATAATTATAATTATGTGAATTTATTTAATAATTTTTTAGAAATATTTAATTATGTGAAACGAGTGTTAGACTATGTGGAAAAAGCTGCAGCGCATTGAAATAGACACAGAATGATATTTAATGTCAAATGTTTGTAAAGTCATTTAGCCCACACCCATGAACCTTTCATGTTTAAAGCTTTACCTTGATTGAATTGTGTTGTTATACTTCATTTTTAGCTGCTGCCACGTTTATGGTTCTTCTTTGTCTTTTTCCTTTTTTTCTTTCTTTTTTTTTGTGGCCATGGGATACCATTAAAACGAATATTATTTCAATAATGTACAGTTTTCACCTCTGATATTGTAACGGTTATTAAGTTATTGACAGTTATTAAGAATTAAAGTTACGCACTGACGGAAGTATGCGCGCTGACGTCTTTTTGGCGGGAGCTGTTGCCATGGTGAATCGTAATTTCGGAGCTCCACTGATCATGACTTTTCATAGTTGTGGTGCACGCGCTAAACTCAGAGTCAACCTACTTAGAGTTGAGTAAACTAACACAATTCAGCTGTTCTGTAACCGAAAACTCGGAGTTTCCCATCTCAGAGTAACTCAACTCAGAGTTCAAGTTTAAACTCAGAGTTGGTTGAACCTCCTTATTGAAACGGGCCCCAGCAGGCCTTCCTCTCTTCAGGTGCTCGACTGTCAAAATAAAAGTCCTCCCTACTACTACAGAAAGCTCAATAAGCTTTAAAATCCAAACAACAATCATTCAAATTAAATGAATTAGTAAAATGATGATAATATAAGACCTATCAACAAAACAGATTAACCAGTTTGTAATCATCAATAAACTTGTGTTATTATTATTATTATTATTATTATATTTGACAGAATAGATGCCTGAAATGTGTTCAAAATGTTTGACAACTTATCTTCTTACCTCATGGGGCTGTAAATTATATGATTTTACAGTCAGTAAGTTGGTTGTTAAAAATGTTAGTTAATTCTGCTTACACTGTATTTTCACATCGTCTAATGGACTGGAATCCTCAACCTTCAGGTCACAAGTCGAACTCTCTAACCATTAGGCCATGACTGCCCCACAAATATAAAGCTGTTTTTTATATAATAAAGCTGGTTTCACACATTTCCCCTCTTTTGAAAAGAAAATTTTGTTTTCTTTTTCACACAAAACCAATTAATAATCTCATAACACATCATTCCCATTTGTTCCTTCTAAACAGATTAAACAAATGAAGTAAAATAATGTTATGTTACTGTTCATTTTCTCTTTCTTTTTTTTCAATAGGAACAATAACGAACTAACTCAAACTCAAATACACCTCTGTAAACTGAGAGAGTCCATTTCAGTCCAGGTAATGTTTTGGTGTGACACCTTAATGGGGCATGATCGATATCATATGATTTGATGAGTGGCACTAATGGTTTATGAGCAAAATGCATAGATCCCTTGCAGGTAACGGGCAAACCACTCGCAGGCCCACACTCCTGCCAAACACTCCTTTTCAATTTGGGAGTACCTGTAAAGTTCTGGAACAGAATGCAGTTGCACATGTTACATCACTATGGACTGGAAGCAAAGCAGCTCCTAACCCAAAACTGCTCGCATCAGCGCTAACCTTAGTGGGTTTCTCAGGATCATAATATGCAAGAGCAGGAGCCGGTTCGGCTTCAGACCTGACTCTCTGATGGTTTTCAGAACGGCCTCAAGATTATCGTCATGCTCATTTTAGTCCTTGCCATTGACAAGTATGTCATCCGTGACACCTACTGTACCTTTGTGCCCAATTTGAAGTGTACTAATTTCTCTTTGAAAAATGTTGGGTGCTGAGGTAAACCCAAACGGTAATCTATTAAAACAGAACCGTCCTACAGGGGTTATGAAATTATCCCTAAGGACTGCAATACTGTTAAGTGCTTTGACACAATCTGTATTGTTAAAAGCGCTATATAAATAAAGGTGACTTGACTTAGAGGTCTGCACGTGCTTTAAACTGAAGCCCGAACCCGGCCCGTACCCGAGATTGTCTGCCCCGACCCGACCCGACCCGACCCGAGCGGCACAGTTAAATTTAAAGCCCGAACCCAACCCAAACCCAAAATCTTTATTTTTTTTCACAAAGAATAGCCAATTTTTTTAAAAAAAGAGAGAAAGATGCTGTATTTCACGATTGCATGCAATGATCAGTAAACAAATACATGTAAAGAAACAGATTCATCAAGGCTCTGCCAGTTCACAAGGCAAAAGAAAAAACACTTACCAGTTATGAAAGTTTATGAACATCAGGTGCAGCGGTCACAGGCACCGGTCACACAGCGATTTTTGAATGGTTGTATATGACAAGACGATATTCTTCCACCTTGCAAATTATGGTCATTTTGGTCAGTTAAGGCTCGTTAGCATTCGGCGTACTTTAAATCAGACACAGAGATGTAGTGCGGTAAGATCACATTTATTTGAATTAATTAATCATTTATTTGAATTAGCGAGAGACAGAGAGAGAGAGAGAGAGAGAGAGAGAGGGGGATGAAAGTTGCGTGTGTGAACCTGCGTCTGTGTGTCTCTCTCTACAAGCAATGAGGCTTACTTCAAAAACACTGATTTTACCCCCTCATTGCAGAGAAATATAACGTTGCGAGTCAGTAGCCTATCGAAGCTATTTTACTAATAAAAGTGTCTGTGCTGTGTGTTCGCTGCGCGATCGCTCTGATATCTGTGTGCAATAATTTGTGTGTGCGTCTATGAAAGCAGCGAAGCCTGCATATAGTTTTAGTTTAGCTACAAACCCGACCCGAGCCCGAAGCTATCCATTAAACATTAACCCGAACCCGACCCGAAACCCGAAACCCGAAAGTATCTCGGGACCCGTCGGGCTCGGGTCGGGTAGCAGACCTCTAACTTGACTTGACTTGACTGCATGCATTTGAGCTCCTGTTCAAGCTTAGGCAGCAGAGGAAAGGCAATTCTGCGAGGGGTAGACAGACTATTAGGGGTAGAATTTGACTTTAGCTCAGTTTTCACTGGTTCACAATTTAAGCAAGCCAATGTCTCCGTAGACATCATCCTGGTTTGTAATTGTCTGTACTAGGCCCATCTTACAAGCAGTGCTACTGCTAGGCAAATTGTTGGCAAATGGCCCATCTATGACAAAACTTTCCCCTTTTCTTTCAGTGTTTACTCCCTCCAAATATCTGTTAACCCCCCACCCCACCTCCAAACTTTTGAACAGGATGATGTGTACATTTTTTCTATTTTGTTAAAAGATCATCTTTTTTTAATTTTGTACTGCCTCTCAGAAGCTAACACTTACATGTTTCCCTGAAGACAAAATAAGTACAATTTACCCTATTCATCAAATTCAAAAAGTTTACTCACCCCAGCTCTTAATGCATTGTGTTGCCTTCTTGAACATCTGAGCATTAGATTGTCTGCATTTTTTCCTTCAAGAAATATTGTTGAAAACTGGTGTTGTTAAAAATAATATGCAGAGGAAAACCAAGTCCTCTTTGGTGGATGTCAATTTTCTCTAGAGGACCCTTTGTGTTACATACCTTATTAGTATACCAAAGTATTCTAAAGTATTTAGATTAAGTTACAAAACTAACCCTAATCTCAATAAATACATGACTTTTAAAGCATGCATTTTGTAATGTGTAGTGAAATACATTTTCCAACCCTGTATATTGCAATATATCGAAAAATACATAGGGAATTCCCTAATGTACATATGTGACCCTGGAGCACAAAACCAGTCATAAGGGTCAATTTTTTAAAATTGAGATTTATACATCATCTGAAAGCTGAATAAATAATCTTTCCATTGATGTATGGTTTGTTATGATAGGACAATATTTGAAAATCTGAAATCTGAGGGTGCAAAACAATCTAAATATTTAGAAAATCACCTTTAAAGTTGTTCAAATGAAGTTCTTAGCAATGCATATTACTAATCAAAAATTAAGTTTTGATATATTTACGGTAGGAAATTTACAAAATATCTTCATGGAACATGATCTTTAATATCCTAATGATTTTTGGCATAAAAGAAAAATGTATAATTTTGATCCATACAATGTATTGTTGGCTATTGCTACAAATATACCTGTGTTACTTATCACTGCTTTTGTGCTCCAGGGACACATTTATGGAAATGTATTATTTAATATATTGCATTATATTTTTCTCTTTTGTCAGATTGCAGTGTAGTGTATTTCAACAGGTTACATTTAATTTAATTAGTAATTTTTGGTTTCTTGTTGTTTGATGTGAAGTTCAAAAAAGAAAAGGCTTACATACTTATGTATATAATGTCATCTGCAAAAACAAGCACAATGTCCCTCCCTCTAGTAAGTGTTAGTTGATGTCTTTCTTTCTTCCTAAAGAATAAGTTGGTTTAGGGACATAGATTTGTAAAAGGGAGAGGAGGCTGTTCTCAGTGTCTTAGTGTTTTTAACCTGGCGTACACATAACACACTATCGCTTTTCTATTATTCAAATCCATTAAAGGATTGTTAGGCTGCATTAATTAGGTCAACCAGAACCGGGAACACTTCCCATAACACACGATGTACTTGTTACATCATTAGAAGAATGGCATCTACGCTAATATTAGTCTGTTTCTTTCTTATTCCGAGATCACCGTAGCCACCCGATCCAGTCCGTATCCAGATCAGATGGTGGATCAGCACCTAGAGACAACCTCTACAGCCCTGAACGACACCTAGATGAGCCCCAGAGACAGACCCCCAGTGAAGACCTCGTCACCTAGACGGCCATCAGGACAAGACCTCGGGAACCAGATGAGCCCTCTGCACAATCTGACTCTGCTGCAGCCTAGATTTAAACTGCTATTTTGTCTGACCAGAGGAGAATGACACTATTTCGACATACTATTTCCCCGTCTAAATACTGTAAAGATGATGTAAAGCCACCCAGCTTTATATCAAGCTGATGAAAAGCTGCTTTGACACAATTTGCATTGTTAAAAGCGCTATACAAATAATAGTGACTTGACTTGACTTTTGATGCCAGATGAAGAAAACTCTCATGGCTCAAAGGCTCTCTCTGGCTCACTGAGGACCAATAAATCAAGCCTTCATGGGATATTATACAGCATGTTTTATAGTAATATTTTAGGTCAAATGTGCTCAGTAGACAAACCCGGTTGGAAACTCTGACACAGACCAACTTATAAGGTACGCTATGAACTTAAGCAGCATATGAATGTAATTTTTAAAAGTTACTTTTCTCTGTTTGTGTTTTCCAGTGGGACCTGATATGTGAGAATGAGTATAAAGGGCCACTGACCTCATCCATATATTTCTTCGGCGTGTTGGTGGGGATCTTCCTTTCAGGACAGATGTCGGACAGGTCCAGACGAAGCATCCCACAAACTATCGGCTAGCAGAATGTGAAATGAAATGAAATATGACTAAAATATTTTCATGATAAATGATTAAACATGATATATTTGATATATGCAGGTATGGCAGAAGGCCTGTACTTTTTGCCATGATGGCTATACAGACTGTAACTATCCTCATCCAGATGTTTTCTCCAAGCTGGGATATCTTCACTGCCATCTTCTTCTTTGTGGGATTTAGTGGTTTTTCTAATTATGTTGTAGCATATGTCCTAGGTAAAATTATTAATTTCCTTCCAATCATTAACACGATTTTAAAAATCACCTGTGTCACATGAATAACACATTCCTCCTGATCAACAGGCTGTGAGATTCTCAGTCCAGCGAGTCGGGTGGTGTTTGGTTCTCTGGGTATCTTCATGGGGTCAGGAATCGGTCAGATATTCCTTCCGTTAGCAGCTTATTTCATCCGTAGCTGGCGATGGCTGGTGCTTACCAATGCTCTCACTGGGCTCCTGTATGTGCCGTTGTGGTGGTAAGTTTAGGAGAGACAAAGATAGAGCCACAGAGAATTATAAAAAAAAAACAGCAGATGAATAATGTAAATTTGACAAAGAAATGGGAATAATCAAGATAACACAAGAAGTAAGAAAATTTCATAAGAAAATAAAATGGATATAAACCAAGAAAAGGCAGGAGGGCTGTAATACCAGCACTGCAAAAAATGCTTTTCTTACCTAGATTATAGGTAATATAAAATATCTAGAAATTCTTAAATCAAGAAGGATTTTCTAGACAAGTAAAAATTATTGTGAATCAAAATTATGTGACTTTTTGCTTGAAACAAGCAAAATAATCCACCAATGGGGTAAGCAAAATAATACTGTTTTCTGTTTGAAATAAGATTATATTGCTTAGCCCATTGGCAGATTATTTTGCTTGTTCTAAGCAAAAAATCGCTTAATTTTGACTTGTTTTTTTCTGAAAACAAGACAATAATTTTCACTTGTCTAGAAAATCCTTCTTGATTTAAGAATAATTAGATATTTTGGCTGAAAACAAGATTAAAAAATCTAGGTAAGAAAAGCATTTTTTTGTAGTGTGGAGAAAGCAATCTGTAAAGAGTGTGTGGGCATATTTCTTCTGTTTCAGGATAGTCATTAGTTTAGTTTAGTCTTTTATTTTCTTCCCTTAGGTCCTGAGCAGACAGCAGGTCAACGTAAACACAAAAATATACTTCATCCACAAAGAAACAAAAAAACATAATTTCACAATACTGAAATTTCACTATACATACACTAAAGACATTTCACAATACCTAAAACATTTCCCATATACCCTCACCCACACACACAAATCATTTCTTATTCAATAATGTATTTGATAATGGAATTATTTAACTTACAAGTCGGTACCCTATATCTCCTCCCTGAGGGCATCAGCTCATACTCCTTATGGAGAATATGGCTTGGATCACCAATAATTTTAATTCTCTGCTTCTTTACAGACCTCTCAAAAATCTCCTGAGGAGACGTTACCAATTAATTTTTCCAGCTCCACATTTTGAAGTTGTGACCTAAATTTAACAGACAATTTACCAAACCATATTGTAAAAGCATAGCATTTAATAGACTGGATAGTTGATAGAACAGTAGGGTTTGTGTGCAGTTCACTTCATATTAGGTGTCTTCAGCCACCGTGTACTTAACAAAAGGGATCATGAATTGAGAAATCAAATTTTCCTTTCCTATAACTTTGACATATACTGTAAGAGGTCAATGCATTTCCAGTTCCCTGTATTCACATACATATGAATAGAAATCAAAAATCAAAAAGTGTAGTGTGTCCATTTCATATTCACATGACAGTTATAAGATACATTACAGTGTGATCTCATAGCTAAACTAATAGAACACAAGCTTTAAAGGGTTAATTCCCCCCAAAAATGAATATTCATCATTTACTCGGCCTCACGTCATTCTAAACCCTTAAGACTTTTGTTCATATTCAGAACACAAATTAATATATTTTTTAAAGGAGTCATAAGACGTCGCTAAAATGAACTTTATTTGGTGTATTTGGTGTAATGCAATGTGTTTATGCGGTTTAAGGTTCAAAACACACATTATTTTCCACATACTGTACATTATTGTTGCTCTGAAACGCGTCGATTTTTACAAACTCATCGTTCTGAGTGGTTCATCGGTGCGTTGTGATTGGCCGAATACCTCAAGCATGTGACGGAAATGTTACACCCCTCACCATATTGTGATGCCGTGTCCCGATAAGACTAAAACCATAAAACCCATTATAAACGAGGCATTTGTTGCATCCGGTGAGGACATAATTACTGATTATAATGACTTATGCTGTCTTTTTGTGCAGACAGCATTGTAGTCTACTCTTCCAGGTTCAGGACACAGTCCTGCGTAAATTGCGCTGCACACACTCCAATATTTGTGTTGAACTGTTCTGGAACAGTGTTGTGAATATAACTTAACCACTGATTTCTAGTTGTGTCCTCTTTTGGATCCCGAACAAAGTAGTTTCTCTTTCACAATGAAACACAGTGTCTCCAGAACATGACGCTGGCGGCAGCAACAAATTACAGACAGAATAATAGCTCCGCCTTCTTTCATTGTGTATACGTTTGGGCGGAGTTATGCAAATCTCCCCACACCGTGACGTAGACGTGGGGTTGTGTTTGAATGAGCCGTTTTAGGAGAGCGTTTTATAAAGAATATCTCTTTGGGTTTGAGACTTTATTCTTTGTAACTTCAGGGATCTTATCTATGCACAAACAGCTTGTAACACTCCAAAGAGAAAGAACACTTGAAATCACATCATATGACCCCTTTAATATTTTCTTTCTGTGTTGATTAAAATCTCATCCTGTGTGATCAGAGCCAGAGATCATCACTGTACTCACGGCTGGTTCAGTGTCTGTTTGTGATCTGAGGGTAAGAGCAGAACCTGTTACAGAACCCATGGAACGCAAGCTACTATGGTGAAGAATACCAGCTAAAGCTGACCCACTTTGGTGGAACCTAAAACCCAGGGCTGGCTAATCTAAAACCTACCTGGTTAGCCACCCAGCTTCATGGTAGAAGCCTCAGGTCCTGTGAAACTAAACTAGTAAGAAAACTCGTTCTGTTTTTGGTGATCCAGGTTTATTCCAGAGTCTCCTCGATGGCTGCTCTCTCAGGGAAGAATAGCAGAGGCTGAAGCCATACTGAGACACGCAGCTAAAAAGAATAACGTCACCGCACCTGAAGTCATCTTCACTTCTTCTGAGGTAACAATGCACTTATGATCTATAAAACATGAAATTTAGTCAAACAGGCCTTAAATAAACTCACTTTTCAATGCTCCAGTTTCATTGATGCTTCTTGTTTCCTTAGATTGAGGAATCAGCAAAGATGAGGGAGAAAAAACATAATATTCTGGACATTTTAAGGAACTCTAATGCTATTTTAACCATCATGATTTGTTCACTTTTGTGGTATGCTGTTACTATGTTTTAATTTCCCCCCTTTTTTCAGTGTCATTAACTATATTACCTACATGATGTTATAACAAAAGAAATTATTGCTCTAAATTGAGTGTAAGTTAAAGCTTCTTGGGACACCACACAGAGGTCTATAACCCTGTTCCTGGAGCTCAACACTGCACATTTTTCATTTGTCCTTAATCAAACACAACTTAATTCAGATCATCAGCTCATTAATAGAGACTCCAAGACCTCAAATGGGTGTCCGATAAAGAAAACATGCCAAATGTGCAGTGCTGGGGCTCCACGAACATGTTGAGAACCACTGGTTTAATGCAGTAGTTTAGTGTGATTAATCATAAAAGTGTACACGCACTCAAACTGGTACATTTTGTAACATGGACATTCAAGCTTGAATGTTTGTGTGAGTTTGTAGTCAGCACAGCCCAGCAACTACTAGATGAATCACACCTCATCGGATGGTGGGCGGACAAAAGTTGTTTAAAACAATGTCTAGTGATCTTGAAGACATTGATTAGCTTGTTCAGGTGTGTTTGGTTTAGGGTTGGAGCTATACTCTGAAGTTGCCCAGCCCTTGTGTCAGATGGATCTAAAACACCTGATCAGTTAGCGGAGGCAGGAGTCTGAATGGGACGTGTCAGATTAGTGAGACATATAACAAGTGCTTCTCAAACAGAAGGCTGCGTCCTACTGAGAGCGCGCCCTTCCTAGTTCAGCCCTTCGGAGGCTTCCTCCTCGCCATTAAACACTAGAATGAGACGGTCTAGTCACATATATGTTCCTGCCCTCACCGTCACGGCATGAAAAAACTAATAAAACTTATTTTGGAAAAATACTTTGTATTACAAATCTTTATATTATCTGGCTTTCTATTAATGCAATACAATGAATCACAGCCATCTACCGTCTCCCAGTGGCTTACATTATGGCAGCGGCTATTTACGCTAAGAGCAAATAGCATGTTTTCTTAGCGATAGATACTTTTTACGCTAAGTGCAAACAGCATGTTTTCTTAGCGATAGATACTTTTTACGCTAAGTGCAAATAGCATGTTTTCTTAGCGATAGATACTATTTACGCTAAGTGCAAATAGCATGTTTTCTTAGCGATAGATACCATTTACGCTAAGTGCAAATAGCATGTTTTCTTAGCGATAGATACTATTTGCGCTAAGTGCAAATAGCATGTTTTCTTAGTGATAGATACTATTTGCGCTAAGTGCAAATAGCATGTTTTCTTAGCGATAGATACTATTTACTCTAAGTGCAAATAGCATGTTTTCTTAGCGATAGATACTATTTACGCTAAGTGCAAATAGCATGTTTTCTTAGCGATAGATACTATTTACTCTAAGTGCAAATAGCATGTTTTCTTAGCGATAGATACTATTTACTCTAAGTGCAAATAGCATGTTTTCTTAGCGATAGATACTATTTACTCTAAGTGCAAATAGCATGTTTTCTTAGCGATAGATACTATTTACTCTAAGTGCAAATAGCATGTTTTCTTAGCGATAGATACTATTTACGCTAAGTGCAAATAGCATGTTTTCTTAGCGATAGATACTATTTACTCTAAGTGCAAATAGCATGTTTTCTTAGCGATAGATACTATTTACTCTAAGTGCAAATAGCAAGTTTTCTTAGCGATAGATACTATTTACGCTAAGTGCAAATAGCTGGTTTTCTTAGCGATAGATACTATTTACTCTAAGTGCAAATAGCATGTTTTCTTAGCGATAGATACTATTTACTCTAAGTGCAAATAGCATGTTTTCTTAGCGATAGATACTATTTACTCTAAGTGCAAATAGCATGTTTTCTTAGCGATAGATACTATTTACTCTAAGTGCAAATAGCATGTTTTCTTAGCGATAGATACCATTTGCGCTAAGTGCAAATGGCATGTTTTCTTAGCGATAGATACCATTTACTCTAAGTGCAAATAGCATGTTTTCTTAGCGATAGATACCATTTACGCTAAGTGCAAATAGCTGGTTTTCTTAGCGATAGATACCATTTACTCTAAGTGCAAATAGCATGTTTTCTTAGCGATAGATACTATTTACGCTAAGTGCAAATAGCATGTTTTCTTAGCGATAGATACCATTTGCGCTAAGTGCAAATGGCATGTTTTCTTAGCGATAGATACCATTTACTCTAAGTGCAAATGGCATGTTTTCTTAGCGATAGATACTATTTACTCTAAGTGCAAATAGCATGTTTTCTTAGCGATAGATACTATTTCCGCTAAGTGCAAATAGCATGTTTTCTTAGCGATAGATACTATTTGCGCTAAGTGCAAATAGCTGGTTTTCTTAGCGATAGATACTATTTACTCTAAGTGCAAATAGCATGTTTTCTTAGCGATAGATACTATTTACTCTAAGTGCAAATAGCTGGTTTTCTTAGCGATAGATACTATTTACGCTAAGTGCAAATAGCATGTTTTCTTAGTGATAGATACTATTTACTCTAAGTGCAAATAGCATGTTTTCTTAGCGATAGATACTATTTACTCTAAGTGCAAATAGCATGTTTTCTTAGCGATAGATACTATTTACGCTAAGTGCAAATAGCATGTTTTCTTAGTGATAGATACTATTTACTCTAAGTGCAAATAGCATGTTTTCTTAGCGATAGATACTATTTACTCTAAGTGCAAATAGCTGGTTTTCTTAGCGATAGATACTATTTACGCTAAGTGCAAATAGCATGTTTTCTTAGCGATAGATACTATTTACTCTAAGTGCAAATAGCATGTTTTCTTAGCGATAGATACTATTTACTCTAAGTGCAAATAGCATGTTTTCTTAGCGATAGATACTATTTACTCTAAGTGCAAATAGCATGTTTTCTTAGCGATAGATACTATTTACTCTAAGTGCAAATAGCATGTTTTCTTAGCGATAGATACTATTTACTCTAAGTGCAAATAACATGTTTTCTTAGCGATAGATACTATTTACTCTAAGTGCAAATAGCATGTTTTCTTAGTGATAGATACTATTTACTCTAAGTGCAAATAACATGGTTTCTTAGCGATAGATACTATTTACTCTAAGTGCAAATAACATGTTTTCTTAGCGATAGATACTATTTACTCTAAGTGCAAATAGCTGGTTTTCTTAGCGATAGATACCATTTACGCTAAGTGCAAATAACATGTTTTCTTAGCGATAGATACTATTTACTCTAAGTGCAAATAACATGGTTTCTTAGCGATAGATACTATTTACTCTAAGTGCAAATAGCTGGTTTTCTTAGCGATAGATACCATTTACGCTAAGTGCAAATAACATGTTTTCTTAGCGATAGATACTATTTACTCTAAGTGCAAATAGCATGTTTTCTTAGCGATAGATACTATTTACGCTAAGTGCAAATGGCATGTTTTCTTAGCGATAGATACTATTTACGCTAAGTGCAAATGGCATGTTTTCTTAGCGATAGATACTATTTACGCTAAGTGCAAATGGCATGTTTTCTTAGCGATAGATACTATTTGCGCTAAGTGCAAATGGCATGTTTTCTTAGCGATAGATACTTTTTACGCTAAGTGCAAATACCATGGTTTCTTAGCGATAGATACTTTTTACGCTAAGTGCAAATAGCATGATTTCTTAGCGATAGATACTATTTACGCTAAGTGCAAATAGCATGTTTTCTTAGCGATAGATACCATTTGCGCTAAGTGCAAATAGCATGTTTTCTTAGCGATAGATACCATTTACGCTAAGCGCAAATAGCATGTTTTCTTAGCGATAGATACCATTTACTCTAAGTGCAAATAGCATGTTTTCTTAGCGATAGATACTATTTACGCTAAGTGCAAATGGCATGTTTTCTTAGCGATAGATACTATTTGCGCTAAGTGCAAATGGCATGTTTTCTTAGCGATAGATACTATTTACGCTAAGTGCAAATGGCATGTTTTCTTAGCGATAGATACTATTTACTCTAAGTGCAAATGGCATGTTTTCTTAGCGATAGATACTATTTGCGCTAAGTGCAAATGGCATGTTTTCTTAGCGATAGATACTTTTTACGCTAAGTGCAAATACCATGGTTTCTTAGCGATAGATACTTTTTACGCTAAGTGCAAATAGCATGATTTCTTAGCGATAGATACTATTTACGCTAAGTGCAAATAGCATGTTTTCTTAGCGATAGATACCATTTGCGCTAAGTGCAAATAGCATGTTTTCTTAGCGATAGATACCATTTACGCTAAGCGCAAATAGCATGTTTTCTTAGCGATAGATACCATTTACGCTAAGTGCAAATAGCATGTTTTCTTAGCGATAGATACTATTTACTCTAAGTGCAAATAGCATGATTTACTCTAAGTGCAAATAGCATGTTTTCTTAGCGATAGATACCATATACGCTAAGTGCAAATAGCATGTTTTCTTAGCGATAGATACCATTTACTCTAAGTGCAAATAGCATGATTTACTCTAAGTGCAAATAGCATGTTTTCTTAGCGATAGATACTATTTACTCTAAGTGCAAATAACATGTTTTCTTAGCGATAGATACTATTTACTCTAAGTGCAAATAGCATGTTTTCTTAGCGATAGATACTATTTACGCTAAGTGCAAATAGCATGTTTTGTTAGCGATAGATACTATTTACTCTAAGTGCAAATAGCATGTTTTCTTAGCGATAGATACTATTTGCGCTAAGTGCAAATAACATGTTTTCTTAGCGATAGATACTATTTACTCTAAGTGCAAATAACATGTTTTCTTAGCGATAGATACTATTTACTCTAAGTGCAAATAGCATGATTTACTCTAAGTGCAAATAGCATGTTTTCTTAGCGATAGATACTATTTACTCTAAGTGCAAATAGCATGTTTTCTTAGCGATAGATACTATTTACTCTAAGTGCAAATAGCATGTTTTCTTAGCGATAGATACTATTTACTCTAAGTGCAAATGGCATGTTTTCTTAGCGATAGATACTATTTACTCTAAGTGCAAATGGCATGTTTTCTTAGCGATAGATACTATTTACTCTAAGTGCAAATGGCATGTTTTCTTAGCGATAGATACTATTTACTCTAAGTGCAAATAGCATGTTTTCTTAGCGATAGATACTATTTACTCTAAGTGCAAATAGCATGTTTTCTTAGCGATAGATACTATTTACGCTAAGTGCAAATAGCTGGTTTTCTTAGCGATAGATACTATTTACTCTAAGTGCAAATAGCATGTTTTCTTAGCGATAGATACTATTTACGCTAAGTGCAAATAGCATGTTTTCTTAGCGATAGATACTATTTACTCTAAGTGCAAATAGCATGTTTTCTTAGCGATAGATACTATTTACTCTAAGTGCAAATAGCATGTTTTCTTAGCGATAGATACTATTTACTCTAAGTGCAAACAGCATGTTTTCTTAGCGATAGATACTATTTACGCTAAGTGCAAATAGCTGGTTTTCTTAGCGATAGATACTATTTACTCTAAGTGCAAATAGCATGTTTTCTTAGCGATAGATACTATTTACGCTAAGTGCAAATAGCATGTTTTCTTAGCGATAGATACTATTTACTCTAAGTGCAAATAGCATGTTTTCTTAGCGATAGATACCATTTACGCTAAGTGCAAATAGCATGTTTTCTTAGCGATAGATACCATTTACGCTAAGTGCAAATAGCATGTTTTCTTAGCGAGAGATACCATTTGCGCTAAGTGCAAATAGCATGTTTTCTTAGCGAGAGATACTATTTGCGCTAAGTGCAAATAGCATGTTTTCTTAGCGATAGATACTATTTACTCTAAGTGCAAATAGCATGTTTTCGTAGCGATAGATACTATTTCCGCTAAGTGCAAATAGCTGGTTTTCTTAGCGATAGATACTATTTCCGCTAAGTGCAAATAGCATGTTTTCTTAGCGATAGATACTATTTACTCTAAGTGCAAATAGCATGTTTTCTTAGCGATAGATACTATTTACTCTAAGTGCAAATAGCATGTTTTCTTAGCGATAGATACTATTTACTCTAAGTGCAAATAGCATGTTTTCTTAGCGATAGATACTATTTACGCTAAGTGCAAATGGCATGTTTTCTTAGCGATAGATACTATTTACGCTAAGTGCAAATGGCATGTTTTCTTAGCGATAGATACTATTTACGCTAAGTGCAAATAGCATGTTTTCTTAGCGATAGATACTTTTTACGCTAAGTGCAAATAGCTGGTTTTCTTAGCGATAGATACTATTTACGCTAAGTGCAAATGGCATGTTTTCTTAGCGATAGATACTATTTACTCTAAGTGCAAATAGCATGTTTTCTTAGCGATAGATACTATTTACTCTAAGTGCAAATAGCATGTTTTCTTAGCGATAGATACTATTTACTCTAAGTGCAAATAGCATGTTTTCTTAGCGATAGATACTATTTACGCTAAGTGCAAATGGCATGTTTTCTTAGCGATAGATACTATTTGCGCTAAGTGCAAATAGCATGTTTTCTTAGCGATAGATACTATTTGCGCTAAGTGCAAATAGCATGTTTTCTTAGCGATAGATACTATTTCCGCTAAGTGCAAATAGCATGTTTTCTTAGCGATAGATACTATTTACTCTAAGTGCAAATAGCATGTTTTCTTAGCGATAGATACTATTTACGCTAAGTGCAAATGGCATGTTTTCTTAGCGATAGATACTATTTACGCTAAGTGCAAATGGCATGTTTTCTTAGCGATAGATACTATTTACGCTAAGTGCAAATGGCATGTTTTCTTAGCGATAGATACTATTTACGCTAAGTGCAAATGGCATGTTTTCTTAGCGATAGATACTATTTACGCTAAGTGCAAATGGCATGTTTTCTTAGCGATAGATACTATTTACGCTAAGTGCAAATGGCATGTTTTCTTAGCGATAGATACTATTTACGCTAAGTGCAAATAGCATGTTTTCTTAGCGATAGATACTATTTACGCTAAGTGCAAATGGCATGTTTTCTTAGCGATAGATACTATTTACGCTAAGTGCAAATGGCATGTTTTCTTAGCGATAGATACTATTTGCGCTAAGTGCAAATGGCATGTTTTCTTAGCGCTAGATACTATTTGCGCTAAGTGCAAATGGCATGTTTTCTTAGCGCTAGATACTATTTACGCTAAGTGCAAATAGCATGTTTTCTTAGCGATAGATACTATTTACGCTAAGTGCAAATAGCATGTTTTCTTAGCGATAGATACTATTTACGCTAAGTGCAAATAGCATGTTTTCTTAGCGATAAATACTATATGTGCTAAGTGCAAATAGCATGTTTTCTTAGAGATAGATACTATTTGCGCTAAGTGCAAATAGCATGTTTTCTTAGGGATAGATACTGTTTACGCTAAGTGCAAATAACATGTTTTCTTAGCGATAGATACTATTTACGCTAAGTGCAAATAGCATGTTTTCTTAGCGATAGATACTATATGCGCTAAGTGCAAATAGCATGTTTTCTTAGCGATAGATACTATTTACGCTAAGTGCAAATAGCATGTTTTCTTAGCGATAGATACTATTTACGCTAAGTGCAAATAGCATGTTTTCTTAGCGATAGATACTATTTACGCTAAGTGCAAATAGCATGTTTTCTTAGCGATAAATACTATATGTGCTAAGTGCAAATAGCATGTTTTCTTAGAGATAGATACTATTTGCGCTAAGTGCAAATAGCATGTTTTCTTAGCGATAGATACTATTTACGCTAAGTGCAAATAGCATGTTTTCTTAGCGATAGATACCATTTGCGCTAAGTGCAAATAGCATGTTTTCTTAGCGATAGATACTATTTACGCTAAGTGCAAATAGCATGTTTTCTTAGCGATAGATACTATTTACGCTAAGTGCAAATAGCATGTTTTCTTAGTGATAGATACTATTTGCGCTAAGTGCAAATAGCATGTTTTCTTAGCGATAGATACTATTTGCGCTAAGTGCAAATAGCATGTTTTCTTAGCGATAGATACTATTTCCGCTAAGTGCAAATAGCATGTTTTCTTAGCGATAGATACTATTTACTCTGTGCAAATAGCATGTTTTCTTAGCGATAGATACTATTTACTCTAAGTGCAAATGGCATGTTTTCTTAGCGATAGATACTATTTACGCTAAGTGCAAATAGCATGTTTTCTTAGCGATAGATACTATTTACGCTAAGTGCAAATGGCATGTTTTCTTAGCGCTAGATACTATTTACGCTAAGTGCAAACAGCATGTTTTCTTAGCGATAAATACTATTTACGCTAAGTGCAAATAGCATGTTTTCTTAGCGCTAGATACTATTTACGCTAAGTGCAAATAGCATGTTTTCTTAGCGATAGATACTATTTACGCTAAGTGCAAATAGCATGTTTTCTTAGCGATAAATACTATATGTGCTAAGTGCAAATAGCATGTTTTCTTAGAGATAGATACTATTTGCGCTAAGTGCAAATAGCATGTTTTCTTAGCGATAGATACTATTTACGCTAAGTGCAAATAGCATGTTTTCTTAGCGATAAATACTATATGTGCTAAGTGCAAATAGCATGTTTTCTTAGCGATAGATACTATTTACGCTAAGTGCAAATAGCATGTTTTCTTAGCGATAAATACTATATGTGCTAAGTGCAAATAGCATGTTTTCTTAGAGATAGATACTATTTGCGCTAAGTGCAAATAGCATGTTTTCTTAGGGATAGATACTGTTTACGCTAAGTGCAAATAACATGTTTTCTTAGCGATAGATACTATTTACGCTAAGTGCAAATAGCATATTTTATACTATGTTAAAATAGCAAGATTTTCTGCTATTTTTATACTACATATTGCAAATAGTGGCAATTATCTGCACCTCTTGTAGTACATTACAAAACAGTACGCAATAATAACATATTGAGTGTAAATTATAGTTTTAATTAAAATTATTAAATGGATGCAACCTTATTGGGTCAATAAAGCCCTCCATACACCTACCCGATACTTTATTTTCAACTTTTTGATTATTTCCTTCATTCTTATTGAAAAGAAATGCCTTTCCGATGCGATATGAGATTTGAAAAGGGCAAAAGGCAGATTCGAACTCGGGTCGATCGAGTCAGAAAGCACGGCCCTTATTATCTACACCACTGAAACCGATATGCTAATTGAGTGTCTTTTTTTAGTCTAGACTAATCCAATCACACGTTGGTGGGCGGAGCTAGTGTAAATAGCCTCTGCCAACAAGGCGAGTTATTTGCACTTAGTGTAAATAGACACTCTGTTACATTATTGGCAGTTTAGTAAATTCAGCTGAATGACGGACACAAAACGAAGGATCCTTCTAATGATCCTTTCAATTGAGACGACCATCAGCGACGTTTGATAACATGGCAGCCGAGATCTACAGCCTTCCTTTGAGAAGCAGCCAACATGTGTAGTACCGGAGGAAAGCTTTAGTACCAGGATTGAGAGACTAATACAAGCAACTGATTCACAAGGGCTGTTTTTGTCGTTTAGGATGGTCATCACCATGTCTTACTATGCTCTCGTTCTAAACACCACAAACCTTCATGGCAACCTGTACCTGAATTTCTTCCTGTCTGCAGTGGTGGAGGTGCCAGCTTTCATTATAGCCATGTTGTTGCTCAGATACTGCAGTAGGAGATTCTGTCAGGCTTCCACGCTTCTCATGGGCGGAGCGATGATTTTCATCATACAGCTCATTCCTGAAGGTAAGACATTTACTGATCATATTCTGCATCGCACATCTGAGAGCGTGGAAGGTAAATGCAATTACAAAACGTTACATATCATTTAACCCTTGTGCACCCTTTTGGATATTTTTGTCCATTTTAGTTTTTTTTTTATATATATAATTTTGCCTGTGTTAATGCTAACTGCATAAATTTTGGCTCAGGTGTGTATTTTTATTGGAATTTTAATATTCCACCCTCATTTCCTTTAATAAATCTATTTTACACTAGGTACAAAAAAGTGAAACACTTAGCGCCTTTTGGACAAAAATGTCCCCATATGTCCGCTATTTTTAATCACAGTGCCGTTTAACTGTAAAATGATGCTATCTTTGTTAATAGGCTTTCATTCTGTTGGCAAGGCTTCAAAATTTATTTTTTACCAGATGGTGCCATTTTTTCAGGTTTGGTCTATAAAGGGTCTATAAAGCAAATACTCGCTTTATTCCTGTTTTCTGCTTCTGCATGTTATAGAGACAATTGGAAAATAATGCAGCTATAATTGTGTGTGTGTGTTGGTGTGGATGTCAGAGGTTTGTATGTGTGTCATAAAAAAATTGTGTGTGTGTGTACATGTGTGTTCTTGTAATATTTGAGAGATAAACTCTACTGTAAATCATAAATCATGCACTGTGAGCTCCAGCAGAGTTTTGCTGCATCTAATGGAGAAAATGTGGTACTGTGCCCAAACAATATCTGACTGAAAGCTCATTTTTTGAGATATCAACCTCAAATTTGGAGCTTGTTTAGATTTATGGCTTTGATTTTCTAGCAGGTTTAGAGTTCAACATGTTTCATATATAAAATATTCATAAAATAAAATATAAAATATTATTCATAAATAATTTTCATAAACTTAAACCTGTATAACTTTTTTTTGGTTTCATATTTTAAACTTTTTTTTACTTCATCAATAATCTGCCGGGTCTTCTTTAAAATGAGACCAAACTTAAGTCTGTGCTCCCAAGCTTCACATTTTTATGACCGTATTTTTGACACGGACATTTTTGTCCACTATGGATCTATGTAACTTTTTTAAATGGATGCACAAGGGTTAAGTCGGGTAAGAGGTTCTAAGTCTGAATAGAACATGAGGTTTACAGAAGTTTGTAGATTATTTTCTGGACAGCAATAACACTTTAAGAAAAAAACAACTTTTAGTAAACCTTTCTAATACACAGAAACTACTTCCACAGTATAGGAATGATTGCAAGTAGTGATGTGATGTTCGACACCGAAGCTTCGACGCTTGTATCAAAATACAAAACATCTCACAGTGAAGCCAAAACCATGTGATCTATGACGTCCGAAGCTTCGTTTTCACACACAACCACGTGACTGCTTCATATTCTGATTCAAATAACGTGAACCAATGAAGTGTCACTCACTTCATTGATTAGAATAAATCATAACACGAATAAACATTAGCATGTTCTTGAAGATTCTACAAACTTATGCACTCAGCTGTATTTATGCAGGACTAAATATCATTCCTGCTTGTGTTCATGAACTGATGTTGATTATTCATGTATTTTTTTATAGACTTTATATTTTCTTTGCTTTATACAGGTTTTCATAGCACAAACTGATTTATTATCTGAAACAAAAATGTCTGGGTCGTCTGGGACACAAAGACAGGTTTTTCAGGCTGATGTCGTTAGTGTGCACCGTGTTGAAAAGCTTAGCGTAATGAACCTTTTTATGATACAGTTGAGTGGAAAGCCTCGGCGCTTCACAAAGCTTCATTTCACCATAACTAAATCTTTGAGTAAATCATCTGGATCTGTAATGAACACCGGGATGAAACGGAGTGAGAATCCAGACGCAAACACAAGTTCAGTTGGAAACAACACAGATAATCCAAACCTGGAACAAGTGTACGAACCACAGACCGGAACCAAGAGAGCAATCGCTTAGAAACACATAGAGGAAAAACAATGACCGACAAAGCACACAATTAAAACACAAGGGTATATACACAACCAGGGGCTGATGATGGACATGTGTGGGTGATTAGTTGGCATGGTAACAAGCAAGGCAAACAGGGTCAGTGAACACAAGAGGAGGGCACAGAAATAATGGGAGAATACTTTTCAAAATAAGAGTCCAAAACACAAGACAGGGGAACATAGACAGGAATTAAGAAAGCACCATGTGGAGTGATCTGATGCATTTTGCTGCAGGAAGATAAAGACTACAGAATACACAAGACGTGTCACTCGTATAGTTTTGAATGGGGAAAAATGCAACGCTCAATATGGCCGCTCTATCAAACGAAGCCCCGCCTTCTGAACAAAAGAGCCAATCGCTAATCGGTAAAGTCAGCGTGTCACTGCAGCTACCGTTAGAAGTCCCGGCCGCTATAGAAACAATCGGCGTTCGTGTGCTTAGGACTGCGCTGAAAAATAAGCTTTTTAATGCTATTTGAGCAAAATAAACAACATTTATGGTACAGCTATTATCAGATTTCATTGGTGATTCCAAATATGAAATTTAATCGTAAGCTTGGCGAACAGTTTTGGAGAAATTTATGTTTTCCCATTCAAAGAGATATGAGCTGCACTTGCATGCCTGAGAGGCGTTTCAAAGATGGCCGCCGAGTGACATGACTTGCTTTGAAGGGACTTTGAGGAAGATAAGTAACTGAAGAGCGTGAAATCAAAGGTCTCATTCCACTGAACGTTAGTTTGTTATAGGGTCTCTCTCTTGGTCAGCCACTCCTCTTTGTCTCAGGACATTCAATATACCATACGTCAGAGGCTCATTAGTTGTAACCAGCACTGTCCTAATAATCGTCCTCCTAAATGCAGGACAGTTTAAAATTGTGCAGAAGGGTACTGATTAACTTCAGCCAGACGGTTCACTTCTAAGAAGCGGCAAGTTGACTGATGCTGATGCTGTTGCTACAGTAAACAGTGTCCACAGTCAAACAGAGAGAGTGACCAAGCTTTAGCCCAAATAAGATCTGAACCACAGTAGCAGATATAACACATACTAGCCTAGTGAAGACCTCGTCTCCTAGACAGCCATCGGGACAAGACCACGGGAACCAGACGAGTCCTCTGCACAATCTGACTCTGCTGCAGCTGGAATTGAACTGCTGTTTCGTCTGGACTGAGCAGAACTGAGCCTGGTTTCTCCCAAGATTTTTCCTCCATTCTGTCACCGATGGAGTTTTGGTTCCTCTGGCTTGCTTATGCTGGGTACACACTAAAATATCTTTAAAATCTTATAAGATCTTCAAAATGTGAGAGACCACAAACATGAGGGAAACAATCGTAGATTTAACTGTTTTGCTCCTATAGTGTGTGGTGTCTTTGGGGTCCCCCCCCACACATCAGGATTTCTGATTCTAAATATTCAACATGATTCACGATCAGGAGCCTCCGATGTTCCTCTGAGCAGATTCAGTCACTCTTAACACACCTCACAACACATGAACATCTGATAAGATCATCTTTAGAACCACTAAGATAATCGGGACATTGAATATACATTGATTCAACATAATCAAATGCATAGACACTAATCCAATCAACCTAATGAATCCACGTCTGGGCCAGGGTCCTTTGAATCAACGTCTGGGTTCTTTGCCTCTCTGCCAATCAACATGACTTGATTGAGACAAAGCACAGTTATAAAATGCATCAGGAAGTGGATAATCTAAGTTAAACATTTAAACACAATTTGTAATTCCACAATTCCCCCTTTGAGAGTTGTAATAACTCTCACAAAATACAAATTTAGACACTTAAAAGTTAATTCTTGTAACTTGTAATCGTTACAGGCACATTGTACATGTTCTGTGTTGCTTATCTGTAATTGCAAGCTGACACAGAAACAAAACATGCAATTAGGGTCCGTGAAGTTCTTACGGGTAATACTCTTTTCTGGTTGGAACTGTCATTTCCTCGTGAGAGGCGGGAGTACAAGTTTCCGAACCATGAAGAATTATCTTCAGTCATCTGGTGTAATTTTGCTGAAAGACAAAGAATGTCTTGTTGGATTTTGTTCAAGTTCTCTGTTGGATCCATTAACCCGGTGCAGCATTCAGGACACTTTGCGTGATGTCCATGATGGTTAATAGTACGAAAATCTTGATCATGTTGATGGATGACTGAAGTTCCCGTATGTGAGTCTCTGCGTTGTGTATTTTTTTCTTTCTTCTTTCTTTTCTCTTTCTTGTGTGATAGTTGGCTCGGCAATGGGTCTAGTTGTTTTCTAGAGGTTGTGGCTTCATACGCAGGTGAGAAGGTCGGTGCGTATGGGTCTCAGGACAGCCATCAAGTGGTATCTGCACAGAGGAAGAAAAAAACCAAAACAAAAGAGAACAACGGCACATAGCAGTATTTGTTGTAGAGTATGCAAACATTAGGGTTGTATCCTCTGTTCAAATATAGTCTGCTATTGTTGTTCCTATTTTCCCTATTTCTCAATTCCTGCGACACCTAAAGAACAGTGAGGTAAGGATGGACTAGTGGATGGGGAAGGGCCTATGAGGAAATCTTCACCGCAGGGTTAGCCCCCGAAGCCTGTTGCTTTCGGTTCTTCCCTGGGCTCCTCACTGGTCCGTGTGTCCTATCCTATCCCTGTAGGTGGGGGAACAACTTTACAGTGTGACACATGAGTCCAGGCTTTCCTTTCCTGACACAACACTGCAGCTGCTGTAATACCGATCCTGAAGCTAGCGTGCATGCTCTAGTTAAGGCTACTAGTTCTGCAGCTTGAGCTGAAAAATTATCTGGAAGACGACCTGAAGCAACTACTTAAGTGGTGGAAGTTACTGCATATCCTGCTCGTCTGTTACCTTCAATAATTTGAGCTGAACCATCAACAAACAACTCCAATTCTGCGTTCTCTATGGGAGTTTCTGCTATTTCACTTGTCGTCTGTTATGTAAGCGTAACACAATCATGAGTCATTTCGCCTTCATCCTCTAACACAAATTCAGTCATTGCAGACATCATACATGAGGATGGGTTCGTGACTGGTGCACGCTGTATAACAATATTCGCGGCTGTGAGAGTTGCTAAACAATTTCCCCAATGGGAGGAGGTGACAGAAGTGACTTTTTGCTTAATTCATGAGTGCGGACACTGCATGAGGGCATCTTATGTTTACAGTCTGTCTTAACACCATTAGTTTTATTTGCAAAGAATCGTTCAGCTTTGTTGTACATTACTGGGGAAATTAAGCACTCACAGCCCTAACAGTTAACACCTGAGCAAACTGCTCCAACAGTTCGGTGAATTGGGGAGGGGCTGCTTCAGAGTACTAAGTAGACTGAGTAGGAACTGAGTAAAGCTGTTAATTTCTCCTAATGTCTTTTTGCTTTTCCTACACTCTTTCATCCAGTGTCCAGGTTTAAAACAGTAATGACAACTGCCCTCCTTCTTAGGACATTTAGGTTTCTGTCGTTTCTCTGTGTTGACCTTAAAGGATGCTGCTGCATTCTTTACTCTGGCTTTAACATCAGAGTCTCTTTCCCAAGTAGCTAAACTGTCCAAGCTGTTTTGTAAGCTTCCAGTGGACCATGTTAGATCTAAGAAAGGCAAAGCAGATCTATACTCTGATAAAAGGCCATCAAACCATGTTCAAACTAATGGTCCTTTATGATCCAGTACCTTCTCTGGAGTGTCAGCTATTCCACTATATGCTGCAGCTGACTGACAAAACCTTTCAGTGTACTCACTTACAGTTTCATCCTTCTTCTGCACACAACTAGTGACTTTTGACCAATCCACTTTTGGTCCAACAATGTTCTTTAGAATTTTCAAAACACCTTCTCTCAAATCACCTTTACGGGCATGTTGTAGTTCAGAAGTAACAGCAGACTCAAAACTATTGAATTCAGATTCAGTTAGAATTTGTGACATCAGCTGCGTGACTTCTGCCAACGACATGTCATAGAGACGCATTTTACTGATCAATGCTCTTCTAAATTCAGAAAAATTTGTGCGTGCTGAGGGTAAGCTCTGGGATAGTCTCTCTATATCTTTAGGTTCTAGCGCTTTGGCAACAGTGTGTACTTGGACAACAGAAGAGTTGGGAGGAACACTTTCAATTCCCTCAATTCCCTGAGATCTTCTCCTAGCACCACACACATTGACGGAATTTACAGGCACATCAGTTACTGATTGGAGAGCTACATCCGTTTCAACAAACGCTTGTAAATCAGGGTAAATATTATCAGGCTGAATAACTTCTTCCACATCAGTTTTTGCTGAAGCTTTGTTGCGGTTCAATTTCTTAGTCGAAATGGATACTCTAGCACGGAGTTCTTTGTTCTGTTCCTCTAACTCTGAGTTACGCTGAGACTGTTGTGTAGCTAGCGCTAAACTGAATTCTCTGTGACAGCAGATAATGCCTTTCACATTGTTCTTTCGAATACATGCTCCTAGCACCTTTTTACACTCATCTACCAACCAAATCTTGTCTGGATGAATCGTCTCGGTTACGTACGTAACCCTCGTTCCCTGATGGAGGGAACGGAGACGTTATGTCGTGACGACATAAGGGGATTTACCTGGAAGCCCCAATCATCTCTGTAAAGAGAAAACGCCAATGAATATTGGCTAGTGGAATTTGCATACCTGAGCCACTCCCCGTGCACACGGGTATAAATAGGCGACAGGTGCATCCACTGATCAGGTTTTCCACTGAGGAGCCGAGACCGAGTCCCAGGCAACCAGCGGTGGTTCAAGATTGTGGCATGGGGACATAACGTCTCCGTTCCCTCCATCAGGGAACGAGGGTTACGTACGTAACCGAGACGTTCCCTATCTGTCGGTCACTACGAGTTATGTCGTGACGACATAAGGGGTCCTATGGAAAGCGCCACAACCTGAACCCCGTCACGACCTTGTGGCATGCAGATGCTGACAAACGAGAGTGTGACAGACAAATGCCATGCGAAGGTCGCAACCTTCCCATCGCCCCAGCGCAAATTCGCTAACCTTGGTGCCCGCAGGGACCACTGAGTACATCGCTGCTGGAGATAGCCAAGCCGCTGTTCCTTACCCCAGAGTCGGAAGGGATTTCGACCTTCAAAGAAAGATGCTTCACGTCTTTCCTGTTTGTTGTTACAGCTTGGCAGTAACGACGGGGAAGCGAGCCTTCCGGAGAAGGGCGCTACGGAGGCCACATCCTGCCCGAAGGGAGGTACCATGTGGAGACACTGATATGGACTGACCCAGGCCTGGGGCAGTACTACATACGACTGGACCCTGGGGCAGATCCTACCTAGGAGTAGGGAGGAGGGCTGCCAGCAGGGCCGGACAGAGAGCTCTGTCAAAGGGAAGACACGGGTTTACCGTGAGGGAAACCTTACCGTGGAGAATACACGTATGGGATTACCCGAAGGGAATCAAAGCCATACGGACACCTAGCCGAGTACAGGGGCTGACCGGAGATCGGGCGAGCAAGCACAAGTACCGGGCCTGGCGTCAGACTGCTCCGCCCAGTCTGACTGCCGGGGGTGCTGGAGGACTCCACCAGGGTTCGCCGTCCGGGGAACTGAACTGGAGGAGAAAACAGGCGCTCGCATCCCCGGGTGAGGGGGAATGGCGCAGCAAGCGTGACACCGGCCAGTTCTTCCCGCTACTTACCTGTTCCCTAGTATGCGGGAAGAAACTGGTTCGACTCGAAGATTGTAAAATCTTGCAAAGGTGTTCGGTGTCGCCCAGCCTGCCGCTCTACAGATGTCTGCCAGAGAGGCGCCGTGCGCCAAGGCATAGGAGGAGGCAACACTCCGTGTGGAGTGAGCCCTCACCCCTATGGGGCACGGCTCGCCTTGGGCTTGGTACGCCAAGGCGATGGCATCCACTATCCAGTGGGCCAACCTCTGCTTGGAGACAGCCTTCCCTTTCTGCTGACCTCCGTAACAGACAAAGAGCTGCTCGGAGCTTCTGAAGCTCCGGGTGCGTTCCACGTATATGCGTAAAGCTCTTACGGGACACAGCAACGCCAAGGCTGGGTCTGCCTCCTCCGAGGGCAGTGCTTGCAGGTTCACCACCTGATCCCGGAAGGGCGTGGTGGGAACCTTGGGCACGTATCCAGGCCGGGGTCTCAGGACAACGTGAGAGTAGTCCGGCCCAAACACAAGGCACTCTTCGCTCACCGAAAATGCTTGGAGGTCCCCGACCCTTTTGATGGAAGTGAGCGCGGTCAGGAGCGCTGTCTTAGCCGACAGGTATCTTAGCTCGACTGAGTCCAGCGGCTCACAGGGACCCCTCTGAAGTCCAGCCAGGACGATAGAGAGGTCCCAGGGGGGCATCAGGGGTGGCCTAGAGGGGTTCAGTCTCCTGGCACCCCTCAGGAACCTCACGATGAGATCATGCTTTCCCAGGGACCGGCCGTCCACTGCATCGTGATGGGCCGCGATAGCGGCCACATACACTTTCAAGGTGGATGGTGACAGCCTACGCTCCAACCTTTCTTGCAGGAAAGAAAGCACTACTCCAATCGTGCATCTTCGGGGGTCTTCTCGGCGGGAAGAACACCAGTTCGCGAACAGACTCCACTTCAGGGCGTAGGCCTGCCTTGTAGACGGCGCTCTAGCCTGAGTGATGGTCTCTACCACTGCCTGTGGGAGATCGCTCAAGTCTGCCGCGTCCCGTCCAGGAGCCACACATGGAGGTTCCACAGGTCTGGACGCGGGTGCCAAATGGTGCCGAGCCCCTGAGAAAGGAGGTCCTTCCTCAGAGGAATGCGCCAGGGGGGGGCTGTCGCGAGGAGAATGAGTTCGGGAAACCAGGTCCGGGTGGGCCAGAACGGCGCGACCAGCAGGACCTGCTCCTCGTCCTCCCTGACTTTGCACAGTGTCTGTGCGAGCAGGCTCACTGGGGGAAATGCATACTTGCATAGAGCCCGAGGCCAGCTGTGTGCCAGTGCGTCCGTGCCGAGGGAGCCCTCGGTCAGGGAGAAAAACCACTGGCAGTGGGAGGACTCGCGAGAAGCAAACAGGTCTACCTGAGCTTCTCCGAATCGACTCCAAATCAGCCGGATCGTCTCGGGATGGAGTCGCCATTCTCCGGGGAAAGTGAGCTGTCGTGAGAGCGCGTCGGCCGCACGATTGAGCACCCCTGGAATATGGACAGCGCGCAGCGATTTGAGCCACGTGTGACTCCAGAGGAGGAGATGGCGGGCGAGCTGTGACATGCGGCGTGATCGTATACCCCCCATCCGGTTGATATATGACACAGCCGCAGTGTTGTCTGTACGGACCAACACATGCTTGCCTAACAGCAGTGGCCGAAACTGCCGCAAGGCTAGATGCACTGCCAGCAGCTCTAGGCAGTTGATGTGCCAAAGCAGCCGAGGCCTCGTCCAGAGCCCCGAGGCTGCCTGCCCGTTGCATGTAGCGCCCCAGCCCGTGCTGGAGGCATCTGTTGTGACAACAACATGCCGAGACACTTGTTCTAAGGGCACCCCGGCCCGTAGAAATGCAAGGTCTGTCCAGGGGCTGAAGGAGCGGCGACACTCCTGAGTGATGTTCACCCGAAGTGTCCCGCGGCGCCATGCCCACCTCGGGACTCGGGAGTGTAACCAGTGCTGAAGTGGTCTCATATGAAGCAATCCGAGCGGCGTGACCGCGGCTGCGGATGCCATATGCCCCAGGAGCCTCTGAAACTGTTTCAGTGGGACCACAGTCCTGCCTCCGAAGGAACTCAGGCAGTTCAGCACTGACTGGGCGCGCTCTTCCGTGAGGCGGGCCGACATACTCACCGAGTCTAACTCCACACCAAGAAAAGAGATTCTCTGCGCAGGGGAGAGCTTGCTCTTTTCCCAGTTGACCCGAAGCCCCAACTGGCTGAGGTGCCGAAGCACCAGATCCCTGTGATCGCACAACTGTTCTCGGGACTGAGCCAGAATGAGCCAATCGTCGAGATAGTTGAGGATCCTGACGCCCACTTACCGTAACGGGGCAAGGGCGCCCTCTACGACCTTCGTGAAGACACGGGGAGATAGGGAGAGCCCGAAGGGGAGGACCCTGTACTGCCATGCCCGACCTTCGAACGCAAACCGTAGGAACGGTCTGTGTCGGGGAAGGATCGAAACATGAAAGTAAGCATCCTTCAGGTCGATCGCTGCAAACCAATCCCGGGGCTGTATGCATTTGATCATACGCCTGTGTGTCAACATCTTGAATGGGAGCCTGTGCAAGGCCCGGTTCAGGAGTCGCAAATCCAGGATTGGTCGAAGACCACCGCCTTTCTTGGGTACGATGAAGTAAGGGCTGTAAAACCCCTGCCTCATCTCGGCTGGAGGGACCGGCTCGATTGCACCCTTTGCCAGGAGGGCAGCAATCTCCTCGCGCAAGACAGGAGCGCTCTGAGCTCTCACCGAGGTCTCGAGAACGCCGCTGAACTTGGGAGGTCGCCTGGCGAACTGAATCGCGTAGCCGAGTCGAATTGTGCGCGTGAGCCAGCGAGACGGGCTGGGCAGCGCAAGCCACGCTTCCAGACGCCGTGCAAGTGGCTCCAACGGTACAATCGACGTACCTGCAGTGGTGCAGCGAAGGGGAGTAGAGCTGGATGGTACAGAAGGCAGTGCGTTCTGTAGGATCCACGCGGAACTCCCTGGGTCCCAAAGGGGACTGGCTAGAGGTGCGTGGGGAGGTACTGCGTCCCCGAACCGCGCTCTCTTGGCCGCTGGCAAAATGGGTCGCGGGCGAGAGTGAGGAGGCAATGTGTCGCACACTGTCGGCCCGTGGACCTGAAAACCCGGAGGAAAAGGAAATTGCTCTTTCTCTGAAAACGTGGGTGCCGCTGACCCTTGGGCCAGTGGCGGAACAGAAATAAAGGGGAACATAAGATTCTCCACCCGGCCCTCCACCGGGGGAAGGAGCGACGCTGTCCTCGTCGTCTCCTGAGAAAGAGCAAACTCCCACATCTCCGGGTTGCCCGCGTCAGGGCCGCCTCGCCGACTTCCTGGACGACTTGGGGCCCGGATGGGACGCGGGGGACGCCGCGCTCCTGCGAGAGGCTCGACGCGCCGGCCTAGCTTCCGCCTCGGCACGGGGCGGAGCAGCTCTGGAGAACGCAGGAGGGCGTCCACAGCGACGAGCAGACGGAGGTCTGGTCCTGGGGGCAGCCGCCGCTGCCGGAGCATCCCGCCGGGGCAGGATGTGCTGGATCGCCTCGGTCTGCTTCTGCACTGTCGAGAACTGCTGGGCAAAGCCCTCGACAGTGTCGCCGAACAGCCCAGCCTGGGAGATGGGGCCATCGAGAAAGCGTGCTTTGTCGACGTCGCTCATCTCCGCCAGGTTGAGCCAGAGATGGCGCTCCTGGACCACCATGGTGGACATCGCCTTCCCGAGGGACCGCGCCGTGACTTTCGTCGCTCGTAGAGCGAGGTCAGTCGCCGTGCGCAGCTCCTGCATCAACCCCGGGTCGGAACTACCCTCGTGCATCTGTTTGAGTGCCTTGGCTTGGTGAACCTGCAGGATCGCCATGGCATGCAGGGCAGAGGCTGCCTGACCCGCAGCACTATAAGCCTTGGCTGCCAGAGCAGCCGTGAGCTTACAGGCTTTGGATGGGAGACGCGGACGATTCCTCCAAGTGGCCGCGTTTCGCGGGCACAAGTGCACCGCGACCGCTCTCTCCACCTGGGGAAGGCCCGCGTACCCCCTGGCAGCCCCGCCGTCGAGGGTAGTGAGGACGGAGGGGACAGACGAGTGGCTTCTGGCCGTGAAAGGGGCCATCCACGACTTCGTCAGCTCCTCATGCACCTCCGGGAAGAAAGGCACCGGAGTAGGGCGCGGTTGTGAGCCGCGTCCCGCTCCGAGAAACCAATCATCCAACCGCGAGGGCTCGGGACTGGGTGGTCTGTTGACCTCCAGCCCGATGCTCGCGGCTGCCCGGGCAAGCATGGCCGTCAGCTCTAAGTCCGATGCGGCGGAGGCGACCACACCCGAAGGGGGCAGCCCCACCGCACCTTCATCCTCAGAGGACGTAAGCCCATCCCCCGATGCTGCGATCGACATTCTATCTTCAGGTGGCGCACCGAATGATATGCTGGCCATCCCGTGGGAAGAACCAGCAAAATCACCCAGGAGCCGGACGGGACCCTCGCTGCGTGAGGAGTAAGAGGTCCGTGGGGACGTGCCCGGCGGAGAAGCTCTTACTGTGGCCCTCGGATCTCCCAGAGCGCCAACCGGTGGTCCTCTGCTCGAGACAGAGAGACCAGGGCGGGTGGCGGCAGAGGGTGCCAATCCTTTCAAAAAGGAAAGGCGAGATCGCAGCGATGTCATGTTCATACGCCCACAACAGGCGCATGAATCATCCACGAGCGCAGCTTCAGCGTGCTGAATGCCCAGACACTGAAGACAACGATCGTGTCCGTCATCCACAGACAGAAAACGACCGCAACCAAGAGGACACGGACGAAGCGGCATCTTGAAAAAGACGCGATCGTCCGTGATTTGCTCTTTTAGAATTTGCTCTCTCAGTTGAAGTGCCCAGGGGAATCGCTGGTAAAAGGGACTCCGCTGACTGCACCGTGACGCCAACCAGGAACAAATAAAAGACGAAAGGCTTTGTGGAGATCAGCGTACTTCTCATCCACTCGGCTCCGAAGTAAAAATCTGATCAGTGAATGCACCTGTCGCCTATTTATACCCGTGTGCACGGGGAGTGGCTCAGGTATGCAAATTCCACTAGCCAATATTCATTGGCGTTTTCTCTTTACAGAGATGATTGGGGCTTCCAGGTAAATCCCCTTATGTCGTCACGACATAACTCGTAGTGACCGACAGATAGGGAACTCATATTTCTGCGTTAGTTCTTGTCTAACTTTTTCAGTGACTATTAGGTCCATTTGTTCCCCTAACAGCGTTTTGAATTCACTATCTGACCACAAAGGAGTCGCAAGACCACCTTTTTCAGTTGTGGGGATCAGTCTAGCATTCTTTCTAAACATTTTGTGAGTTTCTTTGTTACCACACAATCAAAACACTAAAACTTCTCTGATCAACAGAGGGTACACTTGTTAACACAGATCAACTAGTGTTAACCTTCCCTGGCAAAGCAGAGGATAAACACAAATTACTAGCACTTTACGCTAATCTTCCCTGCCTACAAGAACAGAGGATAAACCAAACTTATTAGCACGAAATGCTAAAATCTTCCCTGCCTGAAACAGAGGATAACTTTCATCTCTAAAAGAAAAACTTTAGAGGATAAACTTAGTTAAACCACCCTACAGCTGTCTGTTAACTCTTCTCTGACGGCGCAGAGGATACAAAATTGTACTGGTCTTAGGTTCTTTTGGATTAGAGTGACACTCACCAAACCCTTGGTTGTACAGAATGATTCAGACTGGAACGAAATCAGATCTTTGTTGAGCTTGAAGTTTCAATCTGGATTCAGGTGAGGAGCTCTATCCGGGTCACGGCACCATCTGTTGTGAACTTGGTTCTTCTAAAGTGTAGAAAACTCAGAAGAGAAAACCAGGAGAAATCGGATTGGATCATCAGCAGGATTCTTTATTGAGAACACAAGCTGTTGGTGCTGTAGTCATCGAAGTCCAACTATAAGTAACTTTGCAAGGTTATTTTATAGGCATTTTTGGAGGAGGGATTCTTGGAGGTGGAGCCAAATTTAAACAAAGCAAGCACATGAGGGACATACTAATTCAATCAACCTAACGAATCCACGTCTGGGCCAGGGATTCTTTGAATATACATTGATTCAACATAATCAAATGCATAGACACTAATCCAATCAACCTAATGAATCCACGTCTGGGCCAGGGTCCTTTGAATCAACGTCTGGGTTCTTTGCCTCTCTGCCAATCAACATGACTTGATTGAGACAAAGCACAGTTATAAAATGCATCAGGAAGTGGATAATCTAAGTTAAACATTTAAACACAATTTGTAATTCCACAAGATCTAATAGATCAAATATGTAACTGTTTTTTAAATGAATCTCAATTATTTTTCACCATTTCTAGTATTTGTACAGACTTTGCATTTTTCATTGTGAAGAGTAATGTAATTAGCAGTTCGGTTTTGAAGAGGATTTGTTATATATGACGGCATTAATTAAAGTTTCTTAATCCATTATTGACGAGATTTGATAATTGATAAAGCTGTTACCGTTCACATTAATGCATGGAATGTGTGTATGACTGCAATAAAATTATGACAGAATTATTCCTTCATGAATAAATCTCTCAATAAGTAAATTATTATAGATATAAGTATAGAAATAGATATAATTGTTTTAAAAAACTTTTTTTTTTTTTTTTTTTACAATTATTTTTCCTGTTTTAATAAGGTGCACTTGTAAGAAAGTAGCAGTGGCTGGGACAGACTTTCAGTATCAGCTTCACTTAAATTGATAGTCTAATCCTGTTTGAGCTAACGACCCTGTTGCTATGACAGCAACTCCAGCTTCTAAAGAACTTAATAGTCCTGGATCAAGTCAAATTACCAACAATAAAATCTAGCTAGCTGCGTAATCCATGCATGAAGAACCGGCCCCGTTGTGGTTGTTTATACTTACATTAGTTATATGTGTGTGTGTGTGTTTGTGTGTGTGTGTGTGTCTGTCTCTGTGTGTGTGTGTGTGTGTGTGTGTGTGTGTGTGTGTGTGTGTGTCTCTGTGTGTGTGTGTGTGTGTGTGTGTGTGTGTGTCTCTGTGTGTGTGTGTGTGTGTGTGTGTGTGTGTCTGTCTGTCTCTGTGTGTGTGTGTGTGTGTGTGTGTGTGTGTGTGTCTGTGTGTGTGTGTGTGTGTGTGTGTGTGTGTCTGTGTCTGTGTCTGTGTCTGTGTGTGTGTGTGTGTGTGTGTGTGTGTCTGTGTGTGTGTTTGTGTGTGTCTGTGTCTGTCTGTTTGTGTTTGTGTGTGTGTGTGTGTGTCTGTGTCTGTGTGTCTGTGTGTCTGTGTCTGTGTATGTATGTGTGTGTGTGTGTGTGTGTGTGTGTGTTTGTGTGTGTGTGTGTGTGTGTGTGTGTTTGTGTGTTTGTGTGTGTGTGTGTGTGCGTGTGTGTGTGTGTGTGTGCGTGTGTGTGTCTGTGTGTCTGTGTGTGTGTGTGTCTCATTGCAGACCTGATGGAGTTGGCAACCTCACTGGAGATGTTGGGGAAGCTTGGTGTCACGGCTGCATTCTGTGTTGTTTATGCAGTGACTTCAGAGCTCTTTCCTACTGTGGTGAGAAACATGGCCATGGGGACGTGCTCCATGACCGCTCGCATAGGCAGCATCCTTTCTCCCTTCATCATATACTTGGGTACAGTCACAGTTTTATGTTTTTATTGTTTTTATCACTTCAAATATAGCCACTAAATCTGAACATTGCATGTGCATTTTGATAATTGATTCATTTTCTCTATAAAGGTAACTATTATAGATACATTCCTTATATCGTGATTGGAAGCCTGGCTGCGTTTTCTGGCTTAATTACGTTACTGTTGCCAGAAACTAAAGGAAAGGTTCTCCCTGACACCATTATTCAGATGCAGTGAATAAAAGGGTAAGTGCATTATTGCCCCATATTCTTACCATAGTCTTTAACACAAACTCTTTATTCAGTTCAGGGTTTGTGGTTTTTAGATACAGCACATGTGCTTAAAGTCTAATTTAGTTCATTTCTTTTATCTCACTAAAGCCCGATTCGGACGGCAATTGTTTCTCATATGGACGTCTGTAAAAATAAATTTACATATCACCTCAGTGATAAAACTCATGGATTCGGATGGCGATTTATTCACAGTGGAGGAGCGAGTTCTGAGTGATCCTGCGCACCCGGGAACGCGCTGCTCACGTGACCAATCACATGATTGTCTGCTGTAAATAAAATGAATTTTATTTACAAATGTATTCTTATTATTGTGTAAAATGTATTTTAAAATACTTATTATGTAAAATGTATTCTTATTATTCCAAGCATATGTAACCCCCTTGAGTTTGACACTGTTTTATACTTAAGTTCAATACAGTACCGTAGTTTCCCTGTAGGGGTCGCTGTATGATCTCATTAACTGAGACGTAGAGATTAGGAGAAGAAAAAAAACTCTTCGCAGTTGGTACGCACGAGGTGATCAAGCGCTGCATTTGAAATATTATAACTACACAAAAGTACTTTCTGATGTTTAAATGTTTAAACTTTTCATATAAATTGTTGCAGTATGTTCATGGGTTTCAAAAGGAATTCATATTGATGTCGATTGAGAAGTTATTTCTACGAACTCTGGTGAGTTTCTGTGTTAACAGAAATGCTAAGTTGATGTGTTTTAACTGATTAGTGATAGAAAAAAATGTATATGTGTTACAGTGTACAAGAAAAAAAAACAGTCAGAGTTAAAAGATGTTTATTGAATGTTTTTTGTATTTCAATACACTTTTTGCAAACGGAGATCAGGGAAACGAATAGATTTTATTTTTGTTAAATTTATTTTATGATGTTCCCTGTATAAATATGGGGGAAAAAAAGGATTTATACATGAAAGTGAGTATTTTAAGATGCAGATAATCAACCTGTGTGTTAAACAGAGATTTATTTGTGCGTTTAGTGTGCTCATGTGTATTGCTGTTAGATTGCTAAACTAACATGTGTGAGTGAAGCTTGTGAGTGATGCTTCTGACAATTTATTTACTCGCATGGAGTTTATTGTGACAAGCTAATGTGAATCTTAAGAGATGTTAACTCTGAATTGTGTTGTTTTGTGTAGACTTTTTTTTGTTGCCTGATTCCGTCCTGTGACATGATCAACTGTGAGCTTTTGTGAGCTATGGCGAGCCAGACCCTGTGATTCTGTGAAGGGCCTACTGCCGACGTTCAACTCGGACCAGTCTGCATCGTGGGATTCTTTTCAATTACAGCTAAGCTGTTATTTCATACACACACTACCCGGGTAGTAGGATAAAACAAGGCCTTATACATACATTTATCTTACACATACACACTCCAACTTGCGAAGGAACCAGGAGGACTTTTGGACACTGTCTTTATTTTTTTCTTCTTTTTATTTGCTTTCTCGGACCCGTTGTGCACAACCTGGACTAAATATCGAATTCTTCCCATTTCAACAGTGTTGTGTTGGGACAATACAGCAAAATACTAAGGTTTCTTCTATTTGTTTTTTTGTTATATGTGCAATAAATGTGCTGGCTGTTAACTGCTTCATACCATTTGGCCCAAATTTAATTTTTATCCTCCCAAGAGTCGAACCTAGCCCTCTATCTATTCAGAGTGATATAACAGTGTTATACTGACAACTTTTGCCGTGTTACACCACCTTTTTGTGGCGAGCCAGCCAGGAGGATAAATACAGCCTGAGCACAAGTTATTTGATTGAACTGAGTGATATTTTTTTATTATGTCCTGTAAAATTTTAGCAAAGTGACTAAGCAAAATGAGTACTTCAGATATTGAGAGACGCTACAATGTCAAAGCAAAATGTGCTGTCTGTGTGTTAGGCATTACAGATACAGATAGTGATGATGCAATCGCTGAAACCCTAAAAAAATTATGGTGTTGTGGTGAAAGTAGTGAGAGTAGCCCCCAGTACTGCACCGTCAGGACAACCTACTGTAGTGGTACAGTTTGATACACACACTCCTGTTGCACTAATGGAGCCTGATTTCCCCCTAGAAATAAAAAATGTGCGGAACCCCACAGTTACCTGGCATGTAGATAGTGTCAAAGTGTTAGTCCCACTCATAAAACAGTCGCATGCCCAAGCTGAACATTCTTCCCTGGATTCAAGTGAGACCAGTTGTGATGATGCTGGTTCAGATATGACATCTTCTGACCACAGCACTTCCATGCTGCAAAGATACAAAAAAAATCACAGTCTAAAAGATCAAAAATGAAATCTGATCCAGTAGTGAGGAAAAAGACTCCAAAGTCTGCACTGAATGCACTTACCCCTGATGAATTAAACCCACCTGAGGTGCAACGCATAGTTGTCGAACATGTCATTAAAAATGACGCTTCTGCAGTGCAAACACATTCAAAATGGCTGCGTTCTTTCTCTGGCCGAATTCCAAAACCCCCAGGTGAAGCTGACTTTGACACATGGTGTCTTCATGTTGACCTTTTGCTGCAGGATTCTCTCCCTTCCGATGTACAGCGAAGAAGGATCCTTGAAAGTCTCTTACCACCAGCCTCAGATGTGGTCAAGCAACTTGGTTCCACTGCCCCTCCACAGGATTATGTGAAACTTCTTGATTCTGCTTATGGGCTGGTGGAGGATGGCGATGAGATCTTTGCCAGGTTCCTAAATACTCACCAGGACACCGGTGAGAAAGCTTCTGACTACTTACAGAGACTGCAGACAATCCTTAGCACTGCTGTCAGGCGGAATGGAGTGAAGCAGTCCTCTGCAAATCGCCATTTACTGAAACAGTTCCAGCGCGGCTGCTGGGATCATTCCCTTATACTTACCCTTCAGCTTGAGTCTAAAACAAAGACACCACCTGACTTTGCTGAGCTGTTATTACTGCTGAGAACTGAAGAGGACAGAAGAGCTGCTAAACTTGACCGGATGCAGCGACACATAGGTAGTTCAAAGCATAAAGTTACATGTCACACACAGTTTGCTACTGATGTCTCTGCTTATGGTGACCCCGGAGTGCTGCAAGCTTGCCTGTCAGAGACTGAGGCATTGAGAAAGCAAGTAGCTGATCTACAAATGCAGTTAAAGTCCTCAAAGTCTAAAAAGAAAGAAAGACATGAGCCTGTTTTAGTGGAAAGCCCAAACGTTACTCCATCTAAAGCCGAGATAAATGCACAGCAGATTACAAATAAACCTCCAAAGCCATGGTTCTGCTTCAGATGTGGAGAAGATGGCCATGTAGCCAGATTATGTGAAGGCTCCATCAACAAGGCTCTAGTAGACAAAAAGTACAGGGAGCTCAAAGCCAAACAGGATGACTGGACAAAGAGGAGCGGAATGCCGTTAAACCAGGTCGGGTTTCAGTAATGGGACATACTGGAGCCCAGTGCAAGATGAAGTGTCCCAATGGATTGAATGAACAAGGAATAAAGAGTCAAGCCCATTCCAGTGTCTCAGCTTATGACAGTGAATTGATTCCTGGCATTATAGGTCCCAGATGTACTGTGGAAATTGTCATTGAAGGGAACCCTTGTATCTCCCTTCTCGATTCAGGGTCCCAAGTGACGACTGTGTCCAAATCCTTCTATGACACTTACTTGTCATCCCATCCAATTCTCTCCCTGGACAATTTAATTGAGGTCGAAGGAGCTGGAGGACAGACTGTGCCCTATTTGGGCTACATTGAAGTGAGCATGCATTTTCCTGAATATATCGCTGGAAAAGCCGAAACGGTCACCACGTTAGCACTTGTCATTCCCGACTACAAATTCAATCTTGAAATCCCAGTACTTATTGGCACTAACACCCTAGATACCTTGTTCAAGTCCTGTATCACGAGCAGCAATGGCCATTCTATTTTCAAAGGACAGCGTCCATACTCTCCTCTAGTCCAGAACCTGTTGCACAGATACAACCTTGAGCAACGAAACGGTATGGTGGGCCAAGTCAAATTGAAAGGGAAACAGGACATTAAAATACCTGCTGGTCAAAAGATAGTCCTGGATGGATACGTTAGAGGCGTGTCTATTGCCAGAGATGCTCCCCTTGTAGTAGAGCCGTGCACTCACTCAAGTCTCCCTGGTGGGTTGCTGCTTTGCAGTTATGTCCTCACAAGTCCCAGAAGAACATCGTTCAAAGTTCCTATCCTTCTTCAGAATGAAACCACTCACGAAATCACCCTTCCAAGAAAATGTTGCTTAGCTGAGCTTTATGTTCCATCTGCTTTGTCTTTGCTGAAGGATAATTCTGTTGAGGAGAAAGAGCAAACATTTCTTCCTGCCTCCACTGTAGTTGGCTGCAATGCCATGTGTTCTACCAGCCATGACAACAAGATCACTTTCGATTTCACTGACTCACCTCTCTCTGAAGAGTGGAGAAACAGAATCGCAGCAAAACTCAATTCCATTCCTGAGGTTTTTGCTATGGCTGATCTTGATTATGGACACACCACAGCAGTTAAGCACAGAATTCGCCTCTCTGACCCAACACCTTTTAAACAAAGAGCAAGGCCCATCCATCCTTCTGACTATGAGGCTGTTAGACTTCATCTTCAGGAACTCAAGGATGCAAACATCATCCGCGACTCTGAAAGTCCATTTGCTTCACCTATAGTTGTTGTGAAAAAGAAAAATGGTTCCATTCGACTCTGCGTAGACTATAGAAAGCTGAACAATCAAACGATAAAGGATGCCTACGCACTTCCAAACATTGAAGAGACATTTTCTGCCTTAACAGGGTCAAAGTGGTTCTCTGTTATGGACTTCAAGTCAGGGTACTATCAAGTCGAGGTCGAAGAGGATGACAAACATAAGACAGCATTTGTTACACCTATGGGATTCTGGGAGTTTAACAGGATGCCACAGGGGGTGACAAACGCCCCTAGCACCTTTCAGCGTGTTATGGAAAAGTGTATGGGCAGCCTGCATTTGAAAGAAGTCCTTGTATTTCTTGATGATTTAATAGTTTTTTCAAGCAGTCTAGAGGAACACGAGGAACGCCTCATGAAAGTCTTGAGCAAACTAAAAGAATTTGGTCTAAAGCTGTCCCCAGACAAGTGTCATTTCTTCATGAAGTCTGTAAAGTACCTTGGACACATTGTTTCCAAAAACGGTGTTGAGACTGACCCAGATAAAATCTCAGCTCTTACCACCTGGCCAAAACCCACTAATATCAGTGAGCTAAAATCCTTCCTAGGATTTACTGGCTATTATCGAAGGTTTGTCAGAGACTACTCAAAAATTGCGAAGCCCTTAAATGCACTGACAGCTGGTTACTGTCCACCCCGTAAGAAAAAGGGGTCCAGACTTCCTCCTAACACTGACTTTAAGAAGCCTTTTGGCAGTAGATGGACACCTGAGTGTGATGTTTCTTTTCAGACAATAATTGAGAAGCTCACCACTGCCCCAGTGTTGGGGTTTGCAAACCCAAAGTTGCCGTATGTTCTTCACACAGACGCCAGCCTACATGGCCTGGGTGCTGCTTTATATCAAGAGCAAGAAGGCCACCTGAGAGTTATCGCATTTGCCAGCAGAGGGTTATCAAATTGTGAGAAACGTTACCCCACCCGCAAGCTGGAATTTTTAGCCTTGAAGTGGGCGATAACAGACAAATTCTACGACTACCTGTATGGAGCGGAGTTCGTTGTCATGACAGACAATAACCCGCTAACATATATATTAACATCTGCCAAGCTCGACGCTGCGGGACATCGTTGGCTTGCGTCCTTATCAAATTTCAATTTTAGCCTTCAGTACCGAGCGGGAAAGAAAAATCAAGATGCCGATGGTCTGTCCCGGCGACCACACCCTCAGCCCGACATTGATTTCAGTTCTAAAACTGAGGACGATCGTATTTATCAATTCATTTCTCAGTTCATGAGAGAAGAAAATGCAAATTCATTCCCAAATGAGGCGGTGAAAGCCATTTGCCAGAAACATCAATTGCATGAGCTGGCAGAAGAAGAGCAAGATTATTTACCTGCTACTTTGCAATGTTTAGCCATGAATGCTGATGCCATTCCAGCAGAGTTCTTGCAGGCAGATTTACTCCCTGGGTCAAGCACTCTCCCCAGAATGTCACCGCAAGAGTGGATTGCCGAACAGTCAAGGGACCCCACAATAAGTAGAGTGATTGAACTCTTGCATACCGGTAAACGACTCTCTTATCGTGTCAGACGTCATGAAACCAGAGAAGTTCAGCTGATGCTTAGAGTAATGGATCAGTTCACATTCATAGATGGAGTCCTATACAGGAAGCGTATGAACCAAGGGAAGTCTTTTTATCAGCTTGTTCTTCCTCAGAAGTATCGAGAAATTGCACTGGAAGCCCTACATGACTCAGTAGGTCATATGGGTGGAGAACGCACTTTAGATCTAGTGCGCACTCGCTTTTATTGGCCGAGGATGTCCCTAGATGTTGAACGCAAAGTCAGCACTTGCGAGAGGTGCATCAGGAGGAAGGCCAAGGCAGAGAAAGCATTCCCTTTGGTAAATATAGAAACCAGCAGGCCGCTGGAACTAGTCTGTATGGACTATCTCTCTCTAGAGCCGGATGGCCGTGGTACGAAGAACATCCTAGTTATCACGGACCATTTTACCAAATATGCTGTGGCCGTCCCTACAGCCAATCAGAGAGCAAAAACGGTTGCCAAAGCTCTGTGGAACAACTTCTTTGTGCACTACGGGATTCCAGAACGCTTACACAGCGACCAAGGTCGTGACTTTGAGTCTGTGGTCATTAAGGATCTTTGTCTCTTGTTAGGGATAAAGAAGACTCGAACAACTCCCTATCACCCGCGTGGGAATCCCGTAGAACGTTTTAACCGCACACTGCTTCAAATGCCTGGAACTCTCCAAGAAGACGACAAAGTGAGATGGCGTGACCATGTTCAACCACTGGTGCATGCCTATAACTGTACCAGGAACGATACGACTGGCTTCTCACCTTATCAATTGATGTTTGGGAGACAGCCAAGCCTTCCAATTGATGTGGCTTTTGGCATCAAACCAGAAGGAGGGAAGAAAGTCACTCACTCCGACTATGTCAAAAACCTGCAGGAGAGTTTACGAGAAAGTTACCAGATGGCTGTTGAACACAGTCAGAAGACGGCTTTTCGTAACAAACAGAGATACGATCTGAAAGTGAGAGAATCTACCTTGCATGCTGGGGACCGTGTCCTTGTCAAAAATGTGGGAATAAGAGGTAAACATAAGCTCGCTGATCGATGGAGCAATACAATTTTTCAAGTGGTCAAACAGATAAATGAATCTCCTGTTTATGTAGTGAAGCCTCTTACAACGAGTGGTCCTGAAAAAACACTTCATCGAGATCTGCTTTTGCCTTGTGGATTCTTGACTTCCACCATCCCCACTGATGAAAGTGACAAAAGGGAAATGACTGAGAGGGTCTCTTGTTCTGGTGAAACATTGGAAACCCAAGATGAATTAGTCCAAGAACCAGCTCTTGACCATCAAGATGAAGAGTTAGATTATTATATGCCTCAGCCTTCACAAGACACATCATATCCCACCATAACAGTTATTCGAGAAGTGCCTTGTGGTGAAGCCACAATTGAAAATACCAGATGTACTACATTAAATCCAGATGCAAGGCCGTTTGAACCTTCAGGAAGAAAGGGAGGTGTGCACTCACCTGGAGAAACCCTGGAAGAGAACCGCCTACCTGAGGTAACCCTGACAGAAGATGCCCTACCTGAGAAGTTCCTGGAAGAAATGATGAAAAACTCACCTGTCAAGGAACTGGATTCTAGATCCATTGATGTTAATGATGAGGAGTCTAATCAGGAGTTTGTGACTAATGGTGCTGAGTCTGTCATGCAAAAGGAGAATGATACAGAGAGTAGAGACATACCTGTTCAGGAGATTCAAGAGCTCAGACGTTCTACACGACCCAGGGAACAACCTGATAGACTGAACTATAAGTCATTAGGAAATCCTTTGGCGTTAGTCATGCATTCCCTATTAGAAGGTCTGAACCAAGCTTTCACACGAGCCCTTGAAGCTGATGTTTTCCCTCACGTTAGAGTACTAGCGCCTGATACATCTGAACACTTATAAATGCACTACATGCAGAGACGCATGCAGGTTCAGGAGGGGAGGATGTAACCCCCTTGAGTTTGACACTGTTCTATACTTAAGTTCAATACAGTACCGTAGTTTCCCTGTAGGGGTCGCTGTATGATCTCATTAACTGAGACGTAGAGATTAGGAGAAGAAAAAAAACTCTTCGCAGTTGGTACGCACGAGGTGATCAAGCGCTGCATTTGAAATATTATAACTACACAAAAGTACTTTCTGATGTTTAAATGTTTAAACTTTTCATATAAATTGTTGCAGTATATTCATGGGTTTCAAAAGGAATTCATATTGATGTCGATTGAGAAGTTATTTCTACGAACTCTGGTGAGTTTCTGTGTTAACAGAAATGCTAAGTTGATGTGTTTTAACTGATTAGTGATAGAAAAAAATGTATATGTGTTACAGTGTACAAGAAAAAAAACAGTCAGAGTTAAAAGATGTTTATTGAATGTTTTTTGTATTTCAATACACTTTTTGCAAACGGAGATCAGGGAAACGAATAGATTTTATTTTTGTTAAATTTATTTTATGATGTTCCCTGTATAAATATGGGGGAAAAAAAGGATTTATACATGAAAGTGAGTATTTTAAGATGCAGATAATCAACCTGTGTGTTAAACAGAGATTTATTTGTGCGTTTAGTGTGCTCATGTGTATTGCTGTTAGATTGCTAAACTAACATGTGTGAGTGAAGCTTGTGAGTGATGCTTCTGACAATTTATTTACTCGCATGGAGTTTATTGTGACAAGCTAATGTGAATCTTAAGAGATGTTAACTCTGAATTGTGTTGTTTTGTGTAGACTTTTTTTTGTTGCCTGATTCCGTCCTGTGACATGATCAACTGTGAGCTTTTGTGAGCTATGGCGAGCCAGACCCTGTGATTCTGTGAAGGGCCTACTGCCGACGTTCAACTCGGACCAGTCTGCATCGTGGGATTCTTTTCAATTACAGCTAAGCTGTTATTTCATACACACACTACCCGGGTAGTAGGATAAAACAAGGCCTTATACATACATTTATCTTACACATACACACTCCAACTTGCGAAGGAACCAGGAGGACTTTTGGACACTGTCTTTATTTTTTTCTTCTTTTTATTTGCTTTCTCGGACCCGTTGTGCACAACCTGGACTAAATATCGAATTCTTCCCATTTCAACAGTGTTGTGTTGGGACAATACAGCAAAATACTAAGGTTTCTTCTATTTGTTTTTTTGTTATATGTGCAATAAATGTGCTGGCTGTTAACTGCTTCATACCATTTGGCCCAAATTTCATTTTTATCCTCCCAAGAGTCGAACCTAGCCCTCTATCTATTCAGAGTGATATAACAGTGTTATACTGACAACTTTTGCCGTGTTACACATATTTTATAATATTTATTATTTGATTATTTAAATCTCCTGTTTAAAAATAGGAAAATAGACGCGCTATAGTTGTATATAATTATACGCGATATATATCTGTTTATAATACACATTTTAAAATTGTATTGCACCTGCTGCTGCCATAATAAAGACCCATTTGAAAGTTTATGTGCTTTTCTTCTTTTTCTGCTCCCAGTCGCTGTGGTTGAGCAGTTATGAAGTATTGTTCTTTTAAATACTTTCCAGCATTTCAGAAATAATATGTAAATTACACCAAAGTACAAAGTTACGGTGTTCGTGAGAGCTCAAAAAGGGATTAAACACTGAATTTTGAATCGATTTCTTCTCGTAAACTCAGAGATGTGGATTCGGACGGCAATTAAATTACCACACGACCTCGGTGTTTGTCAAAAAACAGTAGGTAATTCTGCCAGGGATTTTTACGGGGGTGGTGAGAGAAAAACACAGACATCCTGGATTCGGACGGCAATTAAATCACCAACTACCCCCTGTATATGGTGAAAATCACTTACGTCCCCCTGAGAAACAATTACCGTCCGAATAGGGCTTTAGACTGAGAAGCTCTAAAAAACTGGATGCAATGATGTGGACAGCAGACAAAAGTCAAGTCCTCAAAGAAGCGAAGCTGTAGCTGGACAGTGAAATCAAATAATGTCCTGTTAATCAAATGAATGATCCTAACCCTAAATTAATTACGCTGTTGAGATCAATTTAGCTTGTGTTCTGCTTCTACAGTCAGATCATGTGTGTGAGACAAATACACCCTCATGAGGAGCTTTTGTTATAATATCTGCCATAATAGCAAAGCCACGACCGGCCATATCTGACCAAAGAGACCTTTTAGATCATTACCATGTGTTTTACTGTGTTTATCATGAACAAAAATGTATGTTATTAACATAAATAGGTCTGTAAATAACTGTTGAATAGGGAAAAGCACATTGGCGACGTGTGATTCTCAAAGTGAGCTCTTCAGTCGTCTCTTATTCAATATAAACTGTGACCTCGCAGGTAACTTTTGTGCTTTACTTTGCTGTCTCTTTCTCTTCAGCTACTCTATGTCTGTATCATAGAAATAGGATCTATATGGAAAATATCTACAGAAGTGCTGTATATGACAAGTTAATCATCCTTCAAACCTACATCTATGTATTTATAATATGTGAATATGCTTTACTTCTCTGTGAGCTATTTGCTTTTTTTATTGTAAGGTACAAATGGTTGCACAACACGTTTTGTTTCAAAATGAACAAAGTACCTTTATTGATCGAGTAAAAAATACCCTACTGTCACATCTGCAAAGATTTTGTTAGTGAGTTTGTCTTTTATCATGTCTTGTCTATTATTATAGTCTATTTCCCATCCTTTAATTGTTTTATGTGTTTCTTGTTCCCTCATTAGTGCATATGTATTTCTAGCCGTCATGTTTCAGTGTAAGACGCTGTCAGTGAGTTTCTTCTCTTATAGTTTCTGTCAAAGTCAGGTCATTGTTTGCTTCTGTTTGTTTTTCACTTTGTTTTGAAATAAACTGTATTTGGGTTCAATCTCTTCTTGGCTTCAGCAGACATCTACAATACTGATTTAAATGTTAAGAGGTCAGATTGAATTCTATTGCAAAATTGTCGACTGACTGTGTGTCTCGTGTTTGGACTTTTGTGTAACTTCCTGTCTAGAGTGCCATTTGTAGTCATTTTGTAGTCCTTTTGTTTCATTGGTCCTCTTGATTGCTTTACCAGCTGTGTCTAGTTACCGTGTTATTGTCTTTGTGTATAAGTAGTCCAGTGTTTTAGTTAGTCGTTGTCTTTGTGAAGGCGTGTTGATTCTTTTGCCTGGTTCTCCTCATGTTGTTTGCTGTTTCTTGATCTGGATTACCTTTTTCTGTGACGTGTAGAGATGGGCAGATGAAGCCTTGTGAAGCTTTTCCTGATTCAATGCCTCAAAGACAGACCCTATCAGTGACATCTTGTTATGGAACTACTGGACACAAAGGTGAGTATAGTAAACAGAGTTTATTAACAGGAATAGGTGAGACAACAGTGTAGAGAGACTTCGGGTGAGGTAAGTGTCCTTTCAAGGAAGGATTGTAGATAGTGAGCTGGGATTCAGACTGTGCCTCTTTCTCTTGACAGGTACGTGGCTGACAGGAATTCTGGAAAGCCTGTGAGTTCCATGAGTCCACTGTTGTAAAGGTATCTGGCAGTGAGAGGTAAGACAGGTGATTAGAATAAGCAGGTAAGGTTTACAGGAAGGTATACTCAGTAGTGGTTGCTGGAGAATGTTGGTCCTTGTAGTATCCGCTTGTGTAAACGAGATCAGACCCAGACTGGAGTGAGGAGTGTGCTTAAATAGAGCAGAGGTGATAGGCTGTGATGATGAGCAGGTGTGTATGATGAGTAAATCAGGTGCAGGTGAATGTGATCAGTGACGGAGGATACGGGCCATTCTGTAACAGTACCTCCCTCTCCCGGACGGCGCGTCCCGCGACGTAATAACAAAACCTGGGAGGGGGGGTGGGCGCCCTGGATGTCGGTGGAGGACATGAATACAGGGAAGGCATCCAGGGTGGAACCGGAGATTCAGGAAGCCCTTGCGGATCTGGGGCTTCGGGCATCGGAATCATCCTCGTCACTTTGTGCGGCGGAACCATCATCGTCGCTTCGGGCGGCGGAACCATCATCGCCGCTTCGGACATCGGAATCATCCTCGTCACTTTGTGCGGCGGAACCATCATCGCCGCTACGGGTGGCGGAACCATCATCGCCGCTTCGGGCGGAACTCCGACTCGGGATCGGAGACTCTCCAGACACTTGAAGACAGTCTCCTGCCAGGTGAGGCTGGAAGTGTCTGGGAGCTTCAAGGGGTGATGGGATGTGATCCCGAGCCAGAATAAGAGCTTGAGGGCTCGATCCTCTAGCGAGCTGGAGAGGGCGAAAGGCACGAATTCCCTCACAAAATCCAGCGGGTCGTGGATTGCATAAGCCCTCGTGATGAATGCAGCCACCTCCATTTCGATGTGGTCCGCTCACGTCCTCGGTCTAGGTCCGATCTTCTGTTATTGGTCCGATCTTCTGTTATGGAACTACTGGACCCAAACTTACTGATGACTTCAGCTGAGGACACGCTGTGTGGGTTGCGGCAGGGCGGTCTGAGGTTGGAGAGATATGTGGAGGAGTTTCTCGAGATCTCCAACCGGATGAGCTGGCACGACGCCACTCTGGGTGCATGTTTCCTGCTGGGGTTGGATGACGAGACGATACGCTGCGATCTTCCCATTGGTGATTTCCCCCTGATCGAGCTTATTAATCTTGTTCTCTTTTTAAATGGTTGCGACTTAGAAGTCGAGGAAATTCTCCAGCCTCGTCATCCCGCTCCAGCTGGAACGCGCCGCGTCTCCCCAGCTCATTCCACACCGAGAACCTCCGCATACCTCTCCAACGGCTCCTACCGCCTGCCCAACCGCAAGGATCCCCCCTGCCTCCTAAGCAGCTCCATCCTCCTCAGCCCAGAGCCGCCCGTGACTCTCCCAAGCCCGCCAACGTGGCCCGCGGCTCTCCCTTGCAGGCCGACAGAGAATATGGCAAGCCCAATAAGCGTTAATCGCCAGAGCTCTCCAGTGCCCGCTCCTCGACTGCTCCCTCCAGAGCCCCTGCTGGTTCCGTCCAGCTCTCCAGAGCCCCTGCTGGTTCCGTCCAGCTCTCCAGAGCCCCTGCCGGTTCCGTCCAGCTCTCCAGAGCCCCTGCTGGTTCCGTCCAGCTCTCCAGAGCCCCTGCTGGTTCCGTCCAGCTCTCCAGAGCCCCTGCTGGTTCCATCCAGCTCTCAAGAGTGCCCCCAAGAGGCAGCTCCTCGCAAGTGCCCTCCAGTGCCTGCTCCTCGCAAGTGCCCTCCAGTGCCTGCTCCTTGCAAGTGCCCTCCAGTGCCTGCTCCTCGCAAGTGCCCTCCAGTGCCTGCTCCTCGCAAGTGCCCTCCAGTGTCTGCTCCTCGCAAGTGCCCTCCAGTGCCTGCTCCTCGCAAGTGCCCTCCAGTGCCTGCTCCTCGCAAGTGCCCTCCAGAGCCTGCTCCTCGCAAGTGCCCTCCAGTGCCTGCTCCTCGCAAGTGCCTTCCAGTGCCTGCTCCTCGCAAGTGCCTTCCAGTGCGCACCCCAGAGCCCGCTCCTCGCCAGCGCACCCCAGAGCCCGCTCCTCGCCAGCGCACCCCAGAGCCCGCTCCTCGCCAGCGCACCCCAGAGCCCGCTCTTCGCCAGCGCACCCCAGAGCCCACTCCTCTCCAGCGCCCTTTGGTGCCCGCTCCTGCCGAGCGCCCTCAGGTGCCCGCGCCTGCCGAGCGCCCTCAAGTGCCCGCGCCTGCCGAGCGCCCTCAAGTGCCCGCGCCTGCCGAGCGCCCTCAAGTGGTCACTCCTCCAGAGCGCCCCCTGGCGCCCGCTCCTCCTGAGAGCCACCATGCGCCCGTTCCTCCAGAACGCCCACCAGAGGGAAACTTCCCCAAGAAAATTTTTTGGGGGGGCCATATATCTTCTGCCTGGGTGGCCGGGCCCAGAGCCAAGGCCACGGAGCTCCCTGACCCGCCATGGCCTCCCGAGCTCCCTGACCCGCCATGGCCTCCCGAGTCCCCGGATCCGCCATGGCCTCCCGACCTCCCCGCTCCGCCATGGCTCCCAGAATGGGCGCCGCCCTGGAGGCCTCCTGTCCTGTCCTGTCTCCATGTCCCTTAAGGCCTCCAGAGCAAACCCCCCCCCCCCCTCCACGTTGGATGGTGTACGGTTCGGGAGGGGGGAGTACTGTCAGTCCTGTGTTCCCCATGTCACGTGTTTCCCCTCCTCTCGTGCCCATATTTGGTTAGTTCCTCTTCCTGTCCTCATTTGTTATTATCAGTTCCCAGTCCTGTGTCTTTAGTTAATTAGTCCCCAGCCCTGTGTTATTAATTATCTACTTTAGTCTCCCCTTTAAAGGCCCTGTGTTTCCCTGCCTCTGTGTCCAGTCTTAACGTCATTCTGTGTTTTCCTGTGCCTCCTGTGATCCCTTTGTTTTGTTTATTAAAAGTTAAAGTTCATTTGAAGTTCCTTGCCTCCTCGTTTTCCTTCTCCAGAGTGGATTGTGACACATCTAGAGGTCAGCTGCAATTATAACAGACACTTTCATATGATTCACACATCTTGTTGATCCCAGTTTCAACACAAAAGCAATACTCAGCAACAGCAGCTGTGTCTTCATTCTGAGAATCACTGTCCACACATGAAAGTGTTACTATGTTACTATGAAGCAGGGAGGGAACACCAAGCATTTCACGTCTCCTTATAATGAATGAAGCCGCGCCAAAGATTCAAATCAGTCACCTCGCTTCTGGTTATTATATCTTCCATTACAGTATAAAAATAAAGGGTCCATTGGACCATTATTGGCTTGCCTAGCTGAATTACAAAATTGGCTCAATCAAAATTTGTTGGTGTTAAATGAAAGCAAAACAGAAATTATTATGTTTGGTTTAAAACCTCATGATGATCATGCTTTTGACCTTGGCTATTGCTCCAAGTATATTACTTTGTTTGCAAAGAATCTTGTTGTTGTATTTGATTTAGGCCTGACGTTTGAGAAGCAAGTTAATGCTGTGGTTAAATCAAGCTTTTTTCATTTGCGACGTGTTTCAAAATTGAAGTCTCTTTTTTTCAACAAAACACTTTGAACAGATTATTCATCTATTTATTCTTTCTCGTCTTGATTACTGTAATGCCTTATATTACGGTATTAGCCAGTCTTGTTTGAAGTGATTACAGGTGGTTCAAAATGCTGCTGCTAGGCTGCTGATCTTTTTAAATTGGCTACCAGTCAAGTATAGAATTATTTTTAAAGTTCTAACTTTTGCTTTTAAATCATTACACAATCTGGCCCCATCCTACCTTACAGAAGTCTGTTTAAACTACAATCCTACCAGAGCCTTAAGATCTTGTAGTTTTGGCCTCCTTATTGTTCCAAGAACAAGGCTACAACGTAGAGGTGTTCGAGCCTTCGCCTTTGCAGGCCTCATTCTTTGGAACAATTTGCCTGCTTCTATCAGAACTGTATCTTCCTTGTCATATTTTAAACATTTACTTAAAGAACACCTTTTTTCAGTAGCCTTTAATGAGGCATAGTTCCTGCTTTGATGTAAGGGTGTAATGTTGTGTTGTGTATTGTTGACTGTAGCACTTTGGGTCAACCTAGAGTTGCGTGAAATGTGCTTTATAAATAAAGTAAGGAAAGAAAGAAAGGTGATTCACTGTGACGTATGAAGCCTCAAATGACATCGGTCACGTGATCACGGAGATATGACACAAGCCTCGACACAGTCTTTCAAACCAGTCTGCTTCAAGAGAGTAAAAGGCTTCGGAGCCTCAGTGTCAAACGTCCCATCTCTAGTAACACGTCAATGCAAGAAAGAGCAGAGATCGGATCCTAATGCAAGCAATGGAAAATTTGGTTCATTTTGATAGTCCACTTTAGACATTCTACTAACTATAAGTTACTTTGTAACTACATGTCAACTAATTCTCATTAATTAGGAACTACATGTCTACTAACTCTCAGTAGGGTGGGTTTAGGGTTAGTAGAATAAGTTGACATACTTGCAAAGTTTCTTATAGTCAGTATGTTGTGGATCCATCAAAATAAAGTGTTAGAAGATATTAAGCAGACAGTCTACTAATACTCTAATGACTGCTAGTTGACATGTAGTTGGAAAGTTACTTACTGTTAGTATGTCTAAAGTGGACTATCATAATAAAGTGCTACCAAAAATGTTATTAAACAAAAGGTAATCCAGATCAAGAAACGGTGAACATAACACGAGGACAACACGCCACAACTTCACAAAGACTACGACTGACAAACACTGACTAAAACTTGGACTAAAGATAGCGATGTGGTTGAAAGAAACGCTGCTGTTCTAAATCATGGATCTCCAACCATGCTGCTGGACAACTACTGTACCATCCTGCAGATTACAGCTCCAACCCCAGTTAAACACACCTGAATCAGCTAATCAAAGTGTTCAGGATTCCTTGAGGATAAAAGGCAGGTGTGTTGGAGCAGAACTGAAGTCCTCCAGGAGCAGTGCACCTGTTATAAATGTCAGCACAGCTGTAATGGTTTCTGGCTGAAAGATCATCAAAGCGCTTCTGATAATTAAATCAATGCTGTTTCACACATGATCAGTTTGTAGTATGTATGCAGTAAAAAAACAGGTTGGAGCATTCATACTGCACACAGATGCAGATGCATTGCAGAGCATTGAGCTTTTCACCTCTGCACAGGCTGTAAATGGTTAATTTGCAGTGACTTCAGGTTACATTGTTACGCTAGCTTTATGAGTGAGTCAGTAAACCATTCATCCAACCAGTTTACTAAGACATGCTGATTCCAGAAAGAAACAAAGTGTTGAAATTATTTGAACTTTGAACAAAACCTTATAAGCCTCAACCAATGTGTAACACGGCACGGGGTTAACACTGAAGCTGAAGATCAATTTATTGGTTTCATATTTAATTTTTTTTTTTTTTTTTTTGTACTAAAAAGTTTTTTTTTTATTTAAAGGGCACATATTATGCCCCTTTTTACAAGATGTAATATAAATCTCAGGTGTCCACAGAATGTGTCTGTGAAATTTCAGCTCAAAATACCCCACAGATCATTTATTATATTATTTAGAAAATGTCTATTTTGAGTGAAGCAGAAACGTGCTGTTTTAGTGCATGTCTCTTTAAATGCAAATGAGCTGCTGCTCCCCGTCCACTTTTCCAGAATAGAGCTGTACCTTTACAGCTCGTACCTCAGATATCTGCCAAAAAACATCTGTTTGGTTTTGATTATCATGTCTATCGCGCTGAAATCATGCGTTTTAAAGCCATATCAGTTTAATCTTCTGATATACGTTTTTCTGAGCGCACACATCCGAAGCGAACGCACAGAAAGCTGCTGTCACACGGCATGTGAGTACTAAACTAAGTCTCTTTCACACACAGGTTTAGGATAAAAACATGCATAAGTTACAAAAACACATGTCTGTGAAGATAAACAGCTGGGAGAGAAATCACATGTTTATATTAGATTGAAGTGTTAAGTGACAGCAGCGTACCTATACTGCTGTCTACACTGTTAATATGCCTTCAAAAATCAAATAAAAGCAGAAAATCACTCACTACTCTTTAATGAATAATTCATGTAGCTCTAATAAGAAGACTGTTCTTACTTGAATGCTGCTTTTAAATGCTCTAGTGTGCAGATAATCATAGAGGAGTGTGTGTGGCTCTCTCAGGGCGGAGTCAACCGTCGTGGGCGGGGCTTGTAAATGTGACGTCATATTTTACAGACTCTCTGATTGGCTTGCTCTGAGACGCTGCTTATGATTTATGGGGATTAAAAATAAAAGGAGCAGGTGGATTTTTATCATTATAGGGTTGTTGTGTACACACACTGCCAACATTTATGTCCGAACAACATGTATAATAGGTGCCCTTTAAAACATTAATTTCATACCATTATTTATGCAGATGTACATGCAGATGTATTTATATCACCTCTGAGGCGCATTAAACAGTCTGTGTAAATACATCTAATGCCACTTCAGATGCAGCTTCTGTGCCACTTATGATATTGGTTTCTCTTGATTGGTAACCTATAGTATCTTATTACTCTAATCAAATGTATTGATTAAATGTAAGAATTTGACATAAAACATTTACATTTAATAAGGCTAAAAAAATGTATGGACAAAAAAAATGTGGATCTGTATAATTAACCCATATATAATTTTAAAATGGTATTTTTGTGCATTTTTCATAAAAAAAAATAATTAATAAATATTTTTTCATTTTTTTTCAATTCAGCAATAATCTGCCAGTTGTCTTTTTTAAAAAGTTATAAAAAAAACAAATTAAGTTTGTGCTCCAAAGAATTCAAGATTCACATCAGATTAAGTTGGAAATTTTATTTTCATGTTTATGCTAAATAAATGATTAATAGGAAATAAATGGATCATAAATATTATTAAATATCATAAAATTCCCTAAAAATACAAAATAAAAAAATAAATAAAAAATGTATATATATATTTTTTTCTTTTTATTATTATTATTATTATTATTTATTTTTTGTATATATATATATAAAATATAGTAATTTTTTACTTTATTTTTGAAGTAAAAATAAAGAATAAAGGTGTTGTTTTTAATCTGTTAATCTGAGGGGGGTCCCAAGAGCTTCGACACAAAGCCTAATTCTGATTCACTACAGCACTATCAACAGCTACTGAGAAGCTACACGATGACAAACACACAGCTTCTGAGAAATGTGTTAAACTAGTAAATGCTCTGAATGCAGGTCGCTGTCTCTCATAATGAGCTGAGTTTGCCTCCTCCTCCTTCATCTGTGTCTAAACCCGGACTTAAGACACTCACAGCGCACTTTACTCTTAAGCTTCATCTGTGTCTAAACCCGGTCTTAAGACACTCACAGCGCACTTTACTCTCAAGCTTCATCTGCGACTGCCATGAGCTTCACAGACTACGATGAAAACACCGCGTTCCTGGGAGACTGGGGACCCTTTCAAAGGACGGTGTTTATTCTTTTGTGTTTGAGCATTATTCTGAACGGCTTCACGGGTTTATCCATGGTTTTCATGGGCGATACACCCGCTCATCACTGTCTCATTCCCACAGCTCTGAATATCACGGATGAATGGAGAAACGCGTCTATTCCTCTCGATGATGATGATGATGAAGATGAGAACAAACACTCTCGATTCAGTAGATGTTCAAGACACCGAATGGACCTCGTGAAGAGCTATTCGGACCGAGGTTTGCTCCCGTGGCTGGATGTGAATGTCTCGGGTATTCCTCGAGAAGGCTGTGTGGACGGCTGGGAGTATGATAAAGGGACATACATCAATATTTGTCCGAGAATTTTCTGTATAGACGCATGCCTTCAGGTGTTGACTACAAAAACTATTGAATATTTCCACTGTTATTGTCCTGGAAAAATATACAGGTCTACAGGTCAGTGAAACCACGTTGACCCTGCTGCGGGGCATGTTGTCACAACGGGGGCCTGCTTATTTATTCAAATGCATGCATTTAAAATCTGTTATAGGATATGGATTTTACAGAAATATTTAAACAATACGATATTCATTCCCGTTTCAGTAAGGAGGTTCAACCAACTCTGAGTTTAAACTTGTACTCTGAGTTCAATTCAATTCAATTCAAGTTTATTTGTATAGCGCCTTTTACGATACAATCGTTGCAAAGCGCTTTACAGGAAATTAAGTTTCTACAATATATTTATACATTGTATAAACTTAATATATTAACTTATGGCAAAATTTGTTAATTCTGCATGTTGTTGGGGGATCAGAGGTTGGCATCCTCTGAGGTCCTCCGAGGGGTCGGCATCATCTCTTCTCAGGTGTTTGGTCATCTCAGATCATTTAAGGGCTGGATCCAGACTGAAGCTTGTGTAACTCCTAGTTACCACGGGATGTAAATCAGAGAAACAAAGAGACATAATTAGCGTAGCTGTTGTTCCATTCAAGCAAAAATTATTTGTTCAACCCAAGCTAAAGAATAATAATGTGCGTTTTGATCAGATATAACTGCAGTACAAGATTATGAGATACATTATATGAATGCTTGGCTAAAGAGATGTGTCTTTAATCTAGATTTAAACAGAGAGAGTGTGTCTGAACCCCGAACGTTATCAGGAAGGCTATTCCAGAGTTTGGGAGCCAAATATGAAAAAGCTCTACCTCCTTTAGTGGACTTTGCTATTCTAGGTACTACCAAGAGTCCAGAGTTTTGCGACCTTAAGGAGCGTGATGGATTGTAGCGAGATAGAAGTCTAGTTAGGTACACAGGAGCTAAACCATTTAGGGCCTTATAGGTAAGTAATAATATTTTGTAACTGATACGGTACTTAATAGGTAGCCAGTGCAGAGACTGTAAAATTGGGGTAATATGATCATATTTTCTTGACCTGGTAAGGACTCTAGCTGCTGCATTTTGGACTACTTGTAGCTTGTTTATTGAAGATGCAGGACAACCACCTAGCAGTGCATTACAATAGTCCAGTCTAGAGGTCATGAATGCATGAACTAGCTTTTCTGTATAAGAAACAGGTAACATGTTCCTTAGCTTGGCAATGTTTCTAAGATGGAAGAATGCTGTTTTTGTAACATTGGAAATATGTTTTTCAAAAGACAAGTTGCTGTCTAATATAACACCCAGATTTTTGACTGTAGAGGAAGTAACAGGACATCCGTCTAGTTGCAAATTGTAATCCAAGAGATTCTGTGTACTGTTATTTGGTCCAATAAGTAATATCTCTGTCTTATCTGAATTTAATAGGAGAAAATTATTGGTCATCCAATCTTTTACATTTTTAACACACTCAGTTAACTTAGATAATTTAGAAGTTTCATCTGGTCTTGTTGAGATATATAGTTGAGTATCATCAGCATAGCAATAGAAACTAATCCCGTATTTTCTAATAATATTACCAAGGGGCAGCATGTATATTGAAAACAGCAGAGGACCTAGGACAGATCCTTGCGGTACTCCATACTTTACTGGTGATAATTGAGATGACTCCCCGTTTAAATAAACAAAGTGGTAGCGATCGGACAGGTAGGATCTAAACCATCTTAAAGCCTGCCCTTGAATACCTGTATAGTTTTGTAATCGATCTACGAGTATTTCATGATCTATAGTGTCGAACGCAGCACTAAGATCAAGTAAAACTAGCAATGAGATGCAGCCTTGGTCTGATGCAAGAAGCAAGTCATTTGTAATCTTAACAAGTGCAGTTTCTGTGCTATGGCGGGGCCTGAAACCTGACTGAAATTCTTCACAGAGATCATTTTTTTGCAAGAATGAGCACAATTGAGCAGACACAACTTTTTCTAAAATTTTAGACATAAACGGAAGATTTGAGATGGGTCTGTAATTTGCCAGTTCACTAGGATCTAGTTGTGGCTTCTTAATAAGAGGCTTAATAACTGCCAGCTTGAATGGTTTAGGGACGTGACCTAAAGATAACGATGAGTTAATAATATTGAGAAGCGGTTCTTCTGCTACAGGTAACTCTTTCAGTAATTTAGTGGGTACAGGATCTAATAGACATGTTGTTGGTTTAGATGTGTTGATAAGTTTATTTAGCTCTTCCTGTCCTATAGTTGAAAAGCACTGCAGTTTTTCTTTGGGTACGGTGAATGAGGCTGAAGTACTAGACGCCGTAGAATCTACATTAGTTATTGTATTTCTGATGTTATCTATTTTATCAGTGAAGAAATTCATAAAGTCATTACTATTAAACTGTGAGGGAATATTTAGATCGGGTGACGTCTGGTTATTTGTTAGTCTAGCCACTGTGCTAAATAAAAACCTTGGATTATTTTGGTTATTATCTATGAGTTTGCGGATATGCTCGGTCCTGGCAGCTTTTAGAGCATGTCTATAGCTAGACATACTGTTTTTCCACGCAATTCTAAAAACTTCCAAGTTAGTTTTTCTCCATTTGCGCTCAAGATTACGAGTTTCTTTCTTGAGAGAATGGGTATAACTGTTATACCATGGCGCAGCACGTTTTCCTCTAACCTTTTTTAATTTGATGGGAGCAACAGTTTCTAACGTATTAGAGAGGATAGTGCCCATGTTGCTAGTCATTTTGTCAAGTTCATTTGTATTTATGGGTACACAGAGCAGCTGAGATAAATCAGGCAGTTTATTTGTGAATCTGTCTTTAGTGGCTGGAACAATAGTTCTGCCCGGACGATAACGTGGGGCCCTACAGTTAATATCAGTATTATGCAGCATGCACGATACAAGGAAATGGTCAGTAACATCATCACTTTGAGGTACGATATCTATATCAGTAAGATCAATTCCATGCAATATAATTAAATCTAGCGTGTGATTATAACGATGAGTGGGCCCGGTGACGTTTTGCTTGACTCCAAAAGAGTTTATTAGGTCAGTAAACACAAGTCCTAATGCATCATTTGGATTATCAACATGAACGTTAAAGGGGTGGTTGATTGCGATTTCACTTTTTTAACATTAGTTAGTGTGTAATGTTGCTGTTTGAGCATAAACAATATCTGCAGAGTTGCGGCGCTGAAAGTTCAATGCAAACGGAGATATCGTCTTTTAAAATTCTGGCAGTTTAATGCCTACAAAAACGACAGGTAAGGGACTACAACGAGTTACTTCCCGGGTCTGATACGTCACAGACCCAGATAAACCCTGCCCCCGGGAACACGCAGCAAAGGGGGCGGAGCCATGCTGCGCTGCTTTAGAGAAGAGGAAGAGAAAACTAGGGGAGCACGTAACAATCTATTCATATGAATCTGATTCTGTCTTCTAACGATTCTAATGGATTCACAAGCTTCAAAATCATTAAAGCAGCGGTTCTTAATACTGTTACTCTGTCGCCCTGCTCTGCATCTCTCTCTCTCTCTCACACACACACACACACACACTCTCTCTCTCTCTCTATCTCTCTCTCACACACACACAGACACTATCTCTCTCTCTCTCTCTCTCTCTCTCTCACTCTCTCACACACAGACACTATCTCTCTCTCTCTCACTCTCTCTCTCTCTCTCTCTCTCTCTCTCTCATTCAGATCGTCAGATCAGCTCCAACAAACTGTTCCAATTATACACTTATTTTCACACAGCTATGAGAAGCATTATAAATGGACACACGTGCGGTTGCTGTGCTGTATTAAAGCTTTAATCAGGATAAAACCGTATATTAAAAGCTAACAGAAGCAGTAGCACTTACAAATAGCAGCGTATTTAAAAGTATGAGACAACAACAACCAAACATACCATTAAGAGCCGTGCTTGCACAGGTTCTGCACGATCCTCTTCACTAATATCCTCTGGGTCTCAATCGGGCTCAAATTGATAAGCATTATAGACAACGCCACTGTTTACAATTCAACCGGAGCACATGCCGCTGAGGAGAGGGGCGGGACGTTCAGACCTGCAGTAGAGGCGGTTTAGCCAATCACAACACACTGAGCCAGCTAACCAATCTGAGCCCTTCGAGGGAGGAGCTTCATAAAACCAGGAAATAAATCGAGGCGTTTGTCAGAGAAGGGACAGTGAGGTGTGGAATAAAGGTAAATTATGTGAAAAATAATGCGTTTTTAAAGAAACCAAGCATGAACACATGCTAGACTGCACCCCATAAACACAATCAAGCCTAGAAAAAAAACAGTCAACCACCCCTTTAAAATCTCCGACAATTAGTGCTTTATCAGCATTAACCAATAGGTCTGAGAGGAAATCTGCAAATTCTTTTAGGAAATCTGTATATGGCCCTGGCGGTCTATACACAGTAGCCAGAGCAAGAGATAGGACAGATTTCTTTTGCATATCTGACAGTGTAACATTAAGCATAAGTATTTCGAATGAGTTAAACCTGTATCCTGTTTTCTGAGTAACATTGAGAATATCACTATATATTGTTGCGACACCGCCGCCACGACCAGTCTGACGGGGCTCATGCTTATAACAGTAGCTTGGTGAAGTAGACTCATTTAGACCAATATAATCATTTGGTTTAAGCCAGGTTTCTGTCAAACAGAGTACATCAAAACTATTATCTGTGATCATTTGATTTACAATTACTGCTTTAGGTGTGAGTGATCTAATGTCTAGGAGCCCAAGCTTTAAAAATAGTTCTTGTTCATTTATTTTGCATTTTTCTGGTTTAATCACGATCAGATTTTTTCTAGATCCTGCGTTAAATTTATATTTTGACCTCACTATTCGGGGAACAGACACAGTATGTATAGATTGGACAACGCAATTACTTCTATCATTTAAGTGGGTAGAGCAAAAGTCATCACAGCAGTTATTTGAGAATTGGCTTACTAGTCAAATGGAGCGTAGCGTCCTGGAGATGTTGTCCGACAGGAGTTCAGCTCCGACTCTGCTGGGGTGCAGGCCATCAGCACGGAAAAGCCTAGGATGCTCCCAGAAAAGATTCCAATTATTAACAAAGAGCAGTTTCTGTTCTTTACACCATGACAATAACCATTCGTTTAAAGCAAACAGTCTACTGAACCTTTCGTGTCCTCGTCGGTACGTGGGAAGCGGTCCTGACACGATGATCGTCATCGCGGGCGATGTACTGCGTACCGTCTCGATCAGGCTCCTGAAGTCCCTCTTCAGTGTCTCCGTCTGCCGCAGCTTGGTGTCGTTCACGCCCGCGTGCAGCACGACCGCTCCGACGCTCTCCTCATCCTTCAGGATCGCGGGTATCTGCGCAGAAACATCGAGAACACGAGCCCCAGGGAAACAGTGTGTGTGCACTTTACCTTCAGCTAACGTAGCACGGACGTGCCGGACGATGGAGTCTCCGACGATCACAGCGTCACGTTCCGTCTCGTGGAGGGGGGCGAAGCGGTTTCGGGTGGAGATCTCGAAGACCGGAGGCGGCGGAGGGGGAGATGATGTAGCCCGAGGCCTCGCTCGCGTCTTCCGTTGCTGCCGCACCCAGGGTCCGTGGTGTCCCGGCGCCGGAGTGAAGGACATCTGAGAAGATCGCGTCCTGGGTGCACGGGGCCTGTGCAGAGAAACACACGGAGTAGAGGTGGTGGGAGTGTTAGTAGCACGCTGTATACTTACCCCGGACCTGTGAGCGTCAGCCCGGGATGTTTCCAGCGCAGTTTGTCGCTCTCTCAGCTGGGCCTGTCTCTCCAGCAGCTCGTTGATCTGCTTCTCCACGGCCTCCAGCTCTAGCTGCACCGAATGCAGCTCGAACGCATCCTCACCTGCACTCAAAGGTAGACACAAATCCGCCATTAAAGTAAGTAGCAGTGGAACAATGGTTATGTGTGTGAATAGAGTATTAGCAAGCGCGCCTAGCGGCCGCCGCGTTGGCAGTGCTAACGGGCTATAAGCTAATAGCGGACTCGGGAAATCAAAATAGAACTAGTGATAACAAGGCGCCCTGATTGTTTTTGTTGTAGAATGCGATAGAGGATATATTCACACGTTATAGAAACGAAAAATGATGGTGTATGAAATTGATTTTAAGAAATAAAATAGACGATAAAGAAATAACTTGACGGAGCTCAAACTCAAAACATAAGGCGTCAGCCTTATGCCTCTTTCTAAAAAAAACTGGGGGTAGGGCCATTTATAAGTTTTACTGAGCTATTACACCCATTATATAAAGTATAAATGGCCCTTTTAAAGAAATTACCAAAACCAAAAAAATCTAAGGTCTCAAACAAACATTTATGACTAACTGTGTCAAATGCTTTATAAAAATCTACAAAAAATATAAAACTTTCACTGTCAATATACTCATTATAATCAATTAAATATTTAATAGCAATTAAATTTATAACACAATTGTGTTTCACAAAGACACAGTTACAGGAGCCTAAGAAAAGCTAACGCTAGTAGTATGTCGACCAGGATCCCAGCTAAAGCAAACACTGTCCACCACAATGGTGAGTTCAAATGAAACAAATACCAACATTTAAAACTGGTAATTATCAATAAAAGCTATAGACGTCTGACAGAAATAAAGCCAATCTAATGAGTGAAGCTGTTTGTGATGTTTGATCCTCCTCTGCTGAGATCTTCAGAGATTTAATGTCTTTGATTTGCAGTTTACCAAATGCTCAGTCATCACTTATTTCATCATTTAATTAAACACTGTTTCAGTGCAGATTCTTTTATTTTCATGATTTTTGGACAAACACACTGTCTGTGAGCTGCTTTGCCATTACAAATGTAAATTACATTGAAATAACATGAGTTTGAATCTAATGCATCCTGAGAGTGTTTATTTGGTCCAGAAACAGTATAAATTATATCTAAATGAACCTTAAATTATGTTAAAAATGTACACTGACCACTTTTTAACTAATTTTTAACCTTGTTTGGAGGTTCACTGAACGTCTATATCGGACGCACAGAACACGTCAAAAAAAGACGTCATAAAAACTTTAATTCTGGCTCCTCAGTGGACGTCTTTTCAACGTCTGCAAAGGCTTCAAAAGACGTCCGCTGGACGTAACTTTGCCCAGTGGGATATTTCAAATCATAGCAACCACAGCGTCTCAACGAAAAAAACAAACGCTGCGCTCACAGCCGAGCGTTTTCAGCTGGCAAAACACTTTGGTGGACACGAGGCCTTGTAGTTGTGTCTTTGAGTTATCAAATCTGAAGCAGAGACAGTAATATAGTTTCTAAGAAAACAGCGAAGCGTCTTCATCTCAGATAAAACAGCATCTGAATGATCCTGATGTAGTCATTTCAAACTCTGATGTTCACGTGAACACACCTGATCTGAAGACTTAACATCTGTCTTTGTGTTTCTCTGTTTCTGTGTGCAGCTGTGACAGAAAATGTGGAGGAGAGATCAGTAGAAGGAGATTCTGTCACTCTAAACCCTGATCCTGAAATACAGAGAGATGATCAGATCACGTGGACGTTTGGAGATCATGACCGTCTCATAGCTGAAATCAGAGGAGGGAATGCAGAGATATATGATAAAGCTGCTGGTGGGAGATTCAGAGACAAACTGGAGCTGAACAAGACGACTGGATCACTGACCATCACAGACATCACAGATGAACACACTGGACGCTATAAACTACAGACCATCAGCAGCAGAGGGACCTTGTTCAAGACATTCAGGGTTGTCATGCCATGTAAGTAACTGTCTTTCAGTTTATTTATTAAATGTACTCGAGTGTAAGAGTGATGCTCTGAATGAACACTTTTACTCTGAACTGATTTTAACAGGTAAAGCTGCACATTATAATGTGTTTACTGCAACTTTACATTCATTTTGTATTTTCCTCAGTTTATCCAATTTGTTCAAATGATGACTTAATGCAGAGCAGAACATTTACATACCAATTAAGTATAAATAATTTACCTGCATTTATAAATATCCAAATGTAATAAAATAATTTTTTGTGTGATTTATGTGTAAATTATGTGCAATGTCTTAGCTACTAGGGATTGTTACATAGGCCTATACAGGCATCTAGTGGCAGCACAATGATATTACAGATAATAAATTGTGCAAAATATTTATCTCAAGTCAATTTACAAATAATGCATTCAGATTTGTGGAACTCAATCTCAGTCGTTACTATGACAAACAATTTGAATGTGACAAGAAACTGGTGTCTGAAAAGAATGTATAAAAAAATATACATGTGTATATATATATATATATATATATATCATTTGGGGGGGTGCCAATAGGGATTTCGCGTAGGGCGTCAAATTGGCTAGAAACGGCCCTGAGGACAACGGCTACTAATAAGTACTTAGCAAAAATTCATATCTCAGTATTTTTTGGCTGATTTGCGGTATACAGTATATATCTCAGTATTTTGTATTTGGATTAAACAAATAAAGTGAATTTAAGCATGTAGGCATATATTATGTGCAAGAAAGGGTTAAAATCACATTACATTTTAACATTGTAACATTGCAATCTAAAAACAAAAATAATGCTTTTAAAGCAGAAGTTAAATTTACTAAACTAAAAATGAAAATAATAAAAAAGCACAGACTAATTGAGTAAAAAGATTATTTTGATTACCCCATTACACTTAGTTGTAGGTTTAAAATTCTACATATGTCACATTTATTGTCCAACTACAAATATTTCAGCAAAATGTATATTTTAGTCAGAGTTATTGCGCTCATATTTCATTGAGCGCCGTCTGTTTGGCACGCGGCGGCGCTCGTTCTGAATGAAGTCTGTGAAGTTTAGCAGAGAATCGCAAAGTAAAAGCTCACGCACTTCTGACAGCAAAATGGAAATATTTCCATGGCTTTCTAACATTTACAGATGGAGAATATACCTGTGAATTGTAAGTAATGCATTAAGGAAAACAGCAAACACATTAAACAGCGCGAGAAGCGTCTCTGTCAGCGGCACACGCAGTCTTTCTGTCAGAGCATCTGACGGGGCGAGAGCCGCTTTAAACCGAAACTATAGGCTACTATATCTTGCGTGTTTTTAAAAGCTCTTCATATACAGCTTGTCACATGTTTAGAACAAATTTTATTAAGCACTTTCTCCGCAGCAGTTCAGTCCTCTAGATATTTTTTCAGATGTGCTCGTTTCAGACCACTGTAAATTGATATAAACGGTATTGCCTCATACTGTATCGCTTATAAAAATGATATCGATATATCGTACAAACTCGATATACCGCCCAGGCCTATTATGCAGTAACTCTGTGTCTCTGTTTCTGTGTGCTGCTGTTACAGATGACGTGAGGGAGAAACCACAGATGAAGGAAAAGAATGGTGAGAATATCTTTAACTTTATAACAATATCATGATCTGATGTGTGTGTGATTTGGCTTCATGCAGTTTATTCATTCAGATTTAAAACAAATGACTGTAAGTGAATTAAACAGCAGCTGTCCTGAGAGAAATGCTTTTAATGCTGTAAAGATCCACGATAGAAGTGTTAAATATCCAAACTTTACATTTCAGTTTGCATCTCTAGTAGAAGCATGACTGAGTTCACAAATATAATAAATGTCATTTTAAATTGTGAGAAATGTGCTTGAACTAGATATAAATGCTTGACATTAGTTTTTCAGTTTGCATCTCATATATAACAAAATCCAGACCAGTGCATCTTCTCTGTTTTTAATTCATCATTGTCTCTGTGTTTTCCTTCAGATTCCTCAGGAAAGCGAGTGAATGAATCGGTGTCTGTAGAGATACCGCTGCTGAATAAAGAAGTTCCTGATGGAGTGAATGAATCGGTGTCTGTAGAGATACAGCCGCTGATGAATAAAGAAGTTCCTGATGGAGTGAATGATCAGCGTCTGTAGAGATGCAGCCGCTGCTGGATGAATAAGTTCCTGATGGAGTGAATGAATCAGTGTCTGTAGAGATGCAGCCGCTGCTGGATGAATAAGTTCCTGATGGAGTGAATGAATCAGTGTCTGTAGAGATGCAGCCGCTGCTGGATGAATAAGTTCCTGATGGAGTGAATGAATCAGTGTCTGTAGAGATGCAGCCGCTGCTGGATGAATAAGTTCCTGATGGAGTGAATGAATCAGTGTCTGTAGAGATGCAGCCGCTGCTGGATGAATAAGTTCCTGATGGAGTGAATGAGGAGGAGAGGAAGAGCTCAGTTTAACAACACAAGCCCCACCCACTCTTGTCAATCACTCTGACATCATCATCATCATGCTTCTGCTTTAATGACTCCATCCAGTGAACGAGAGAGAGCTTCAGACCTGTTATTATCAGTCTGACTCTCACAGATCTGAGTTTGGGTCATATATGCTTTTATAAGATGTTTTACCACAGCAGTATTTCTCTAACCACTGCATGTGCTGTTTTTATATCATTAACACCAGAACCAGATTAATGTTGATGATCACAGTGTGTCTCTAAAGTTGAGATCACATGATCTTCATGTGTGTATAGTGCCTTTGTGTTCAAGCTGAAGCTCTTGAAATTAGCCTTACTGCTCTTATAGCAGAACACCTTTTTTCAGTTCTAGTAGTGATATGATACATGTGCTTTGTGTTGAATAATACTGATGTAAGATACAGATATGCCGCTGATCTTATATCTGATCATTTCTGTCCTGTAGTGGACAAACACTGATACAGCTTCTGCTTCCTAACAACTCTTTAAACATGCAACGCATAAACAATATATATATATATATATATAGGTATATGTATACACGTTTGAACATGACTGATAAATACATTGCAGATATGCTCACTGAATATGAACCTAACAGACCACTCAGATCATTAGGATCGAGTCAGTTAGAAATACCAAGGGTTCACACAAAATAAGGGGAGTCCGCTTTTAGCTATTATGCCGCCCGCAGCTGGAACCAGCTTCCAGAAGAGATCAGATGTGCTAAAACATTAGGCACATTTAAATCCAGACTGAAAACTCATCTGTTTAGCTGTGCATTTGTTGAATGAACACTGTGCTACGTCCCAACTGACTGCACTGTATTTTATGTATAATTATTTTCTATTTAACTGTTTTAAATTTCATTTTAAATCAATTTCTATAACTTTTTAAAATTCCTTGTTTTATTATTTTTAATTCCTTGTTTTTATTGCTGTGAATGATTATTTCACTTTCTTTTATGTAAAGCACTTTGAATTACCACTGTGTATGAAATGTGCTATATAAATAAACTTGCCTTGCCTTGCCTTGATATAATCTCAATAAATAATAAAAAGGCAGAATTGTGTCAAATGTGTGTTGCTTCATACAGTATAAAGTAAAATGATCCTGTAGTTGTGTTGGTCGTAATAAACAAGCAGGGATGAAATGTGAGAAAATCAGATATTGTTCAACTAGCTGAACATGGCAATGGAAGAAAAGTACATAAAGTTTACCAAAGTTTAATTTACAAAGTTTAAAACACATACCCGCAAATTTGCATAACGCAAAAGCCGTTTGATCAGAAAATACCTTTTTCACCTATTGACCTTCTGGCTTAATATAATAAACACAACATAAATCTGTGTGTTTTGCAGTATTTCATATTCAAAGACAAATGCAGCTTCAGGCTGAAACAGTCTCTACAAAAGAAAGTGAACACAGTTTCTTCTGTTTCTCTGATTCAGGTTCATGAGTTTCATATACGCAGGAAAAGCCCTTTAACAATATACATAATTAGCTCATAAATTCAACAGTAGACACGCTCATAAGAACAAAATATCTGTCTTCAGATAAGATTAAAGCACATTTCTTCCACATCTCCAGTAACTCATTCTGACTCCCATTCACTACATTTACCTTCATTCTTATCAGTGCATGAAGAAAACAACTGTTGTATTAGTTGAATGGAAACATAATAATAAAAATCACAAATCGCTTTTATTTTAAGATTTACAAGATTTATTAAATCTTTATTTATTTGAGATGTCACTCAATTTAAAGGCTCACTCCACTTTTTTATGAAACTCCATCATAATAATCAATCAGAACATCTTTATTAGAGAAAGCTATGATCCTAATGAAGGGTTTGCTCTTCTGACTCATTGAAACATCTCTTTTCTAATCGTTCTCTTCTCTAACACAGCTGAATCTGAATCACAGTCTCAGTAAACACATCTGTAAACAGCAGGTGCTTGTGTGAACTAAACAGCTTTCTGCACAGAGCTGAAACACAGAGTGAATGTGAAGGAAGAAATGCAGACCTGTTTTCTGATCATAACTGAAAGAAACGTGTTTCTGAGTGCTGAATAACTGACTGGTGAACAACACTCGCTTCATGAAGCCACTGCAGAGTCACAGATAACAGCAGATGCTGTGCAAGCGTGCTAGCTACATCTACACAGAGCAGAGGACATATAATACACGTGTCTGACTCTCTTTGATGATGGCCTGTGCTCCTGAAGATGTTCCTGTCATATTCACAGCCCCATCATAAGCCTGTCCTCTCAGTGATGGATCAGTTCAGACGGAGCAGGTTCTCTCCTGTGTTACAGAGACTTCATACAGGACAGTTCCTCATGTTATTAAATCATGATCAACATCTCTCAGACTGACTCCTGCTCCTTTCCTGATCAATCCTGGGTACCATACATGATGACACAAAACTGAAGAAGTGAACTGATTCTTTCTGTAATTACACGAATGTGCAGAAGAAAAGTACACTGCTGGACAATAACCAATCATTTATATCCTACATTATTATTAACACTTTAGTATGGATAACACATATTCACTATTAACTATGACTTTTGCCTCAAACTCTTCATTTAATGCTTATTAATAGCTTGTAGTTGTTAAGTTTAGGTATTAGGTAGGATTATGGGATGCAGAATATGGTCATGAAGAATAAGGAATTAATACGTGCTTCATAAGTACTAATAAACAGCTAATATGCAAGCTAATAAGTATCTACTGTAGTTAAAAATGATAGCTGAGAAGTTGTTCATCATACTAATGTGTTACATATTTTTTCTATATTTTACTAATTACGTTTGTTATGATTGGTCCATATATAATCCTACAAACACTTGTGTATTAATATATTTTATACAATGTATAGCAGCCAGGTGTTAAAAGCCACTCTATCTGTGAAGTTTGTTTTTCTTGTGTGTCGTCCTGACAAACCTACGCTGTCTGTTTCTTGTTCATTCTTGACAACACATAAAAACATAAAATCAGTGCTATAATTAAAGAGCAGCCCATAAATTAAGATCGTTCCTATATCAGATCATCAATGCATGCATGCTTGATTGAATCACATTATGTAGAACTGGAAGAGTTAAACATGTCACAACGCTGCACAAACTCAGTTCAACATCATTGCTTTTTCTGTGTGTGTGTGTGTGTGTGTGTGTGTGTGCGAGAGTGAGTGTGTGTGTGTGTGTGTGTGTGTGTGTGTGTGTGTGTGTGTGTGTGTGTTTCTGGCTCTTAAGGCTTTAATCTAACAATTGAAAACCTTGTTTATTATATAGAAAACTTGTTTTAATGTTAACATTAATAGCTTCTGAAAGGTAGTTTCTGATTGTGTTAAATATTAAATAGCAGAACAGTGTAATGTTGGATTCATTCCCTGCAAACAAGCCTGCACTGGCCCTTCACGGGGCCACTTACAGGGCTGCCAGCGCAGGGCCAGTGTTAAGGGGCCAACGCTTTGCCAGTGATCACATTCTCAGGGGCCCTGGGCTGGCAGCCCGTAAAGGGCCAGTTCAAGCTTGTTTGCAGGGTTGATACAGCTGAGGGATTTTAAAATGGTTTCATAACCATTCAGTTTTTGCAAAAGCAGTCTGCCATTTCACATTGCAAGAGCTACTGAGGTGTGACTCTAGCAACGCAGCATCTGAGTCAAACTGAAACCTGCTGTGCGCGTGTTTCTTCAGAAGCATGGTTTGATCTGTCGGGTGGACAAATAGCTTTTGCAGGAAAATGGCCATTTGTTTGATGTCTGTTGAAGCATGCAGCTGAAATCCTTCTTCATGTCCTGCTGTTATCTATCTCACAATCACAGTCAGACTGCTCTACACAGAATAGCTTCAGACGCTTGTCAGTAGACTTCATATGTTGATTGTGTTGAAGTCATTGGTTATTGGTAATTTACTTCAGTGTCTAGTGATGAGGAAAAGCAAGAGCTGTGTTAGCTTATATAGTAGCTATATTGGTAACCTATATTGAATTTTCCTATCTAAGTTGATAGTGTAGCCTACTTGACTTTTTTATGTACCAACACAAGACATGGTTTGTCTACTGATTATTAGCCCACATCACGGTAAAGAAGATCGTTGAGGGAACCTACTCTGCAATCCTAGGCTGTGTGTCCACCAAAGCGTTAAAAAGCGGGTTTGTTAACCTAGTCTGCTTTCGTTTTAGGTAGGCGTAAGGGACGGAAAATGCTTTTGTTTCCACAGAATCTGCATTCGTTTTTCAGAGTAAAGGTCATGAACCTCTTCATTTTCATTTTACTGCTTGGTAAGGCATGCGTTTTTTAATGACTCTTAAAGATTATACGCTTGGGCTGTGCAATGAATCTCATTTTAGTTTCTAAATTTCAAGATTCAAAGGAAAGTGGGAGAAATTAGGTACACAGCGAGGAATAGGAGAGAAGAAAGTATAACATCGAGGCTAAGATTTGTAGATACTGGACTAAATGAAACACTGCTCAAGATGGGTGAACATAGCACAGGGTAATGTGATTTCTGTGGACAGGTAGAGACAGTACAACATGTTATGATTAGTGTTGTCAGAAATATGAAACAGAACGAAGACGTTTCATCCAAAAATTAGGAGAGATATGTGTTATAATACTGTTTTAATATCTTGGAGAAACTAATTTAAGTGGAAGGATATATATATACAGTAGCAGGGTGAATGAGGACACAGACACAGACAATGTAGTTTACCAGCAAAATCCCCGGAGGGTGGTTTATTTAAACAGAGAAGTGGAAATACGGTGCTCTGTGAGGTGCGCTGGGTCCTAGTGGGGATAGTGTCTGTGATCCTCTGTGAAAGGTAGAGAATGGCCAGGAGCTCAGTCAGACTCTGTGAAGATGAAGAGAAAACACACATTAGTCTCTCTTCCAGGGAGCATGTAACTCCATTTGGTGTGGTTTTCTTCCCAGCTTTAAAGCCGTTTTAAACGAGCTCCAGGTGCACTGGCCATTACGCTCAGGTGTTCTTAGTTGGCGATTAATGCAGGAGCTGCGTTTCCAGGGCGACGCTAATCTGCTCTCGGGATACTCGCCACATCCGTCGGCATTCCCGTGCTCGGCCCCGGCCCGATGTTGCACCTGGAAGTGGAAGTCCTGGAGCGCTAAGAACCAACGTGTCACTCCAGCGTTGGTGTCCTTAGCTTTAGCCATCCACTGAAGCGGTGCATGGTCGGTGATGAGAGTGAACCTGCGGCCCCACAGGTAGTATTTTAGCTCCAGGACCGCACACTTTATGGCCAGGGCCTCTTTCTTGACCGCCGCACACCTGGTCTCTGCGGGGGAGTTTCTGGCTGATGTAAACCACCTCCTGGATCTGGGAAAGAACCGCTCCTAGAAGAACCATTTGAAAATCTGTCAGTAGAGGGTAGTGTTGATGATAGGTATAGTAAAGTAGTGAATGCATTTATTGCAGTATCACAATCTATCCCGCTAGTAAGTGGAACAAGTAAAAGAAAGAGTGTACCTTGTGGTCAGAGGAATGCTCGAAAGCAATTAAAGAAAGGAATAAAAGACCACTCACCCCAGAAGCAGTCACAGATTATCAAAAGAAAAGAGCTTATGTTATAAAGATTATTAAAAATACGAAGAAGACAGCATGACAAAGCTTCTGTGACACAATAGAGAGGGAAACCAAAATAAAAGCAGTCTGGCGTATGATAAAGAAGATGAATGGAGTTAACAGCTTCAGAAAGATACTGGAGGAAGGTGGGACGATAGCCATTACAAATAAAGATAAGGTCACAATGTGAAATACTGTGAATACTAATCAAGAAGTGACACACTGGTCTGCTTTTTATTTTCATAGCACTCTATACAGATATAAACTCCACAACAAACAATAACAACTGATAATCCTTTATGGATCCGGTAAAACTCACAGTTACAGGGTAAACTAATATGCACTGATACAGTGCACAGTAAAAATATAGTAAAAGTGATATGTAATATTAAAAAGTATATGTAGTACAAGTTGAAGTAAAGTGAATAATATAAAAAGCGAGTACAACAGCACAATAACATAAGTGATATAATAGGTTTATAATAGCACAACTTATGTAACTAATGACAAGCCAAAAATGTTGGTCATGTATTCCAAATTGTGTTTAATTAATGAGCTCCTTGAGTATAATATATATATATATATATATATATTAGTTGTGACGTCAAAACCTGATTAATAAAGACTAATCCTCCTCTGCTTCCCTCAAGATTTTCCTATATTTTATAATGGGTTTTTTTCAATTAATGAGTAAAATAATGTAAACAACTCGACAAAGCTTGACATTTTGCTCTACAGTGCAAATTACACTCATCCATGCAGAAAACACACATTTTGAAACAGTCGTTTATTTGTTAATATATGTTACTACATAGGAATGTTTGGGGGGGGGGGGGTGTGCAGTTTATTTTGTACAACAAAATGTCAAAATATAGTTATGTTTAACACAGACCAGAATATGACATGCTTCCCCCAAAAAACTTTCTATTAATCAAAATGAATAATCATTATTACAACATCAAGAGCAATAATTAACAATGCTCTTGTCATGATATTGCAGCTGTGTTTCTCAGTTCTAGGCTATTTACATTATGCAGTTTTTGTGTAAATGCACAGTACATGATCAGCATTAAACAGCCTGTGTAAATCATTTTAAATGCAGTCTATAGTATTGTGATTGACTGAAGAAAGAAACTGGTTATATTTAAATATTTGACAAAAACGACAGAAACATTTAATAAGGTAATTATATTGTTATAAAATGACCCTTACAAAGGTTCAAAACGCTCGTGTAAGTGTGTTCCGGGGAGAGAGAGAGAGGTTTGGACATGATCCGGGTCACTCTGGTCACTCATTCAGGGCTATTCTGTGTTTAACTACACACACAACATTAGGCTGTGGAGGTATAGACAGAGAACAGGCTTCAGGGTCACTCTGGTCACTCATTCAGGGCTATTCTGGGTTTAACTACACACACAACACTAGGCTGTGGTTTAGTGGAGGTTTAGTCTCGTGGAAATGCAGAGAACAGGCTTTCTTCAGCTTTCCTTAAGGCTTGCGTTGTCCTGTTTGCAGTTGGCTAAAAAAGACAAAATATAATCAGTGTACAGTTTTATGATAAGCTATGAAATCCTTATAATCTAGTGATGATAAACTTACTCTTTGTAAACGAGTAGATGCTTTAGCTCCGTCTCTAATCCTGACAGTCTGACACAGTCTTGTCAAAGTGCTCACTGTATTGTGCTCATAACACAATTTACTTTATGATATTAACTACAATATAATTTAAAACTTAATAAGAGTTAATTTAAACTTTCTTATAAAGTCTCAGCTTTCACAGCTTACTAGCGATATCGCTAACGTTATCTATTAATAGTCTGACACTGGTGGCTAATTAAACTGTCAACATAATGCTAAAAATGACCAAAAACATCCAGAAACAACTGTTCAGTCTTACCTGTGAAAGATAATACCCCGAGATCTGTTTTTATTGATGTGCAACGGTCTGTAGATGCCCAAGCTGCACGAGTCAGGGATGTTTTCGTCTGTCCCGATGTGAGAGTTATGGAGAGTTGCCCGCACCAATATGGCGGCGCCGTTGACGTGCGGTCGAGCGGCCAATGAGGCGTCTAGGTATTTATATGTCTATGATTGCCAGTTTGTTTATTTGTTTTGCTTGGTTTTTATGTTTATTTCTATCCTGTATACAAGCAAATATCCTGATCCATACTCCATTCCAGTCGGTGGCGGTAATGCACCAAAAAGTTAGGTTGCCAACCGCCAATAAACACCAAAGAAGAAGAAGAAGAAGAAGAAGAAGAAGAAGAGTGTCAAATTCGAAAATGAAAGGATAAAATTAAAAGATGAATTAAAGAAATATTGCGTGAGCATATTAAATCTTAGAAATCTATTTAAAGTTGGAGATCAGATAAATAAAGCTTTGTTTAATTTTTTTTTTAAAGAAACTGGTTAATGCAAAGAATTTAACTGCTTGGGGTGGTAATTTATTTAAAAAAATAGAAAATATATATATATATTTTTTTTTTCTTTTTATTATTATTATATTATTTCTTCCTCTCTGTCTCTCTGATAAGTACACATTTCTGTGAGAGAATGGTAAGGTCAGTGGGACAGGGAAGCTAAAGGAAGACATCTGTATGCCATTCAAAATAAAGTTGGTACATTGAAGAGAATATGATGAAAACAAGCTGAAATAACCGGAGTAACATCAGGAGAATAATCCAGAAGATGACGGGACTGCGACGCTCATGGGTGCAAGCCGCCGTTAAACATCAGAGAAGAACAAGAATACTTCCGCACATGCGCATCACATGTGTTCTTCTTCTGTTGGAGACCGAGCAGAAGAATGTTAGCTGTTGTTCTCACAGCACTGTGTGTTTGGATCTTACACGGTAAGCACATTTACTTCAGTAAAGTTGGTTTTATATTCGGACATTCTGCGTTTAATAACTTTCTAATTATAGAGAATGAGACGTAACGCCGCTAGAGTTCTGGGAAGCTGCTTTGTTTTGAGTGTTAAGTGTATTCTGTGTAGTTTTAAGAAGTGGTTTATCTGGTGTTGTGACGGGTTTCACATCCATTCATCCCTTAACTAACTCTGTCTGAAAGACAATCAACACAGAGTTTAGAATATATCTAAATAGACCTTACTATCGAGTCAGGTCAGCAAAACACTGTCTTTACAGACACACTGTGTACAGTTAATATATGAAATAGTGTTATATGAGTCTTAATTAAATGATAATAAATAAATGGCATCATCCGTGGTCTCTGAAGTATACAAGTACATAATGTGTGTTTGATCTGAATCAATGATGTTCTTCTGCATGTGTTACTTTATGAATCCAGACATATCTCTGTACTTAGAGTCTGTGTGATCTGCAGAAAACATTTTACAGCACTTTCCTCTCGTATAAATGTGTCCCACTATCCCAGACATGATTTATAATTATTGCTTCATTTCTTCTTCAGGTGCATCTGGTGCTGAAACTGAAGTGTCAGTGATGGAGGGAGATTCAGTCTCTCTACACACCGGTGTTAAAACAGACCAGCAACACACAATTAGATGGTTTTATAATAACATTCGTATCGCTGAAATCACTGGAGATCAGAGTCAGATCTGTACAGATGTTCAGTGTGCTGAGAGATTCAGAGACAGACTGGAGCTGGATCAGACTGGATCTCTGACCATCAGAAACACCAGAACCACAGACTCTGGAGATTATCATCTACACATCACCAGCAGCAGCAGCAGCTTCAGTGTTAGAAGAATGAGGAGCTTCAGTGTTTCTGGCACTGGTGAGTGTTATTCAGAGCAAATTATATAAAGCGAGGGCTGTTTTGAGTATCATTTTAATGAATGTTATTAAGCTGCACAATGCAGAAAGTTTCCCTGTAAGCAGTGATGTTTTCTGTGGAGTGCTTTGATGTTGTTTTAGTTCCTGTTCTTCTGAAACCATCATTTATCAGTTAAATCTGTACTACACCACTGATGAACTAAGCTGCACATATCAGTCAGAAATATCAATATGATTGTGTTGCTCCAGGTTCAGGTTGGTCTTCAGCTGCTGTAGCAGGAGTAAGTGCTGCTGGAGTTATTCTGCTCGTGGCTGCAGCTGCTGCTGCTGTCATTTACAAGCACAGGGAAAGTGAGTATTACATACAGATGATTGAACAAGATGGAAATAATTGTGTGTGCAACATGTGAAAATATGTATTTTCATTATAATTTGCCAAAGTCATCTTTGTGTGTAACCAAGTTTGTCATTATTGTTCAAACAGGCGTTACAGCGAAGCACAATAACGAGGTAATATAAACCTACATTCCTCAAAAACACAACTCTAATCTTTAGTGTTGTGTGTTTGTGTAACTAAATCATCAATCCTGTTAATTTCTCTTATCTTCTGTGTTTTTGTTGTTGTTGTTTACAGACTGATCCTGTGAAATACTCCTCTGTTAGTCAGACTGAGGCTGGTGCTAATGAAGCGTCCCAGAAGAAGACTGACACCGAAACTCCAGCGTAACATTATCTATTATTTTATTAGTGTTGAAAGCCAGTTAAGCAGTAAACCAGCTATAAACTAAGAGACAAAACAACACATTACCAGCAGCAGTACAGCGAGTGCTTGAGGTTTTTTCAGTATTTAGTAAGGATGTGCATCTCGATACATAGCCAACGATAGGATACACTGAAGATACATATGAAGCAGCTAGCGATGCGATATGATATGATTCACCCCGTTATGATGCAGTACGATCCGATTCAACCCACAATATGACGCAATGCAAAAAATATGATCGCGTAGACAGACAGCAAATCATAAATTAACTTGTGTCTTCTATCTTCTAACGCATCGAGGCCTGTTTCATATAACAAGTTTACCAAATAAGCCAGGCTTATCTCAGTTAGTCTGACTCACTGTCAAATGATTTGGTTCCATAAAGCTAATTTACCAAAGATCAACCTCAGTCACTGTGGCTACTTCTGCTGGAAAGCTAACCTGGTCTAAAGCAGGCTAACTGTCAGGCTAAGCTGAGCTCAATGACCAACAGCAACACAATGATATTACCACTGACTCTCTCACATACTATCATAGCCATGCAGCCTTTCTCTCTGGTTTATAACAGCTGTACCTTTAATAGTTAGAACAGAACATTACAGTCTAACATTGCTCTTTAAAGCATTAACAATCACTAAACTAAAAGTTAAAATCACAATAAATAATAGAAAATGACTATATTTTAACTGCTCTAAGAAACACACATGAACTCGTTTGAGTTTAGTAATTTTAGTAGGCTTAGCTTACATTTTATTTACTCATTACAATACACCCTGCTATCATAAACATACACTTATTTATAGGTTTAAAATTCTACTAAAGGGACGTTTAATGCCCAACAAGTATTTTAGCGAAATGTGTATTTGACTCAGAATTATCATGTTTAGCCTGCAGCACTCGTTCACTCTCGTGCCTCGTCACTCCTGACAGAAAAGTGATATATTTGCATGACTTTCTAACGTTTAGAGATGAAGAATACACCTGTGACGTGTCCGTTATGCACTGAGGAAAACACAACATCTCATGCATTAAACAGCACAGATATATTCGACGGTGGATCGATTTGATCCATGATCAACATTAAGGACTTTAATCCCCGCTTTTCTTTTCTTTCTTTTTTTTTAACATAAACAAAAAATAAACACAGTTACAGCTCAAAACAGATTATAACAACAAAACTAGATATAGCTTTGATATAAACAATATACAAAGATCTTGAAAAATAACCCAAAAAACAAAACATTAATCCAGGAGAAATATATAAATTACAATAAATTAAATTAGAGAAGCGGATGAGAAAAAAGGCTAAATCCCACCCTCCCAGCAGCTAGTCAATAACACGTTATAAAGAAGGATAGATATTATACTGTGAGCACAGCGTGTAAGAGTTTAAGGCTTTGACGTTCCTGGAAGAGGAATAGTATTAACATTTCAGGTCTTTACATAAAATAGAGGTTTAACAGACAAAAAAAAATTACTTACCTATAAAAACACTTTAGCTAGGAAAAAAAATAGGTTTATTAGAAATATTTGTCTTTTAAATTCTTGTGAGAGCTATAAAACCCAAATAAGACATCCTTAAACACCAAAGAAAAATAGTCTGAGATAAAGACACGTACAAATATGCAGATTCTTCCAAAAGAGAAGAAAACATGGACACAATCCCAAAAGAGATGACACACAGACTCCTCTTCCTCTCTGCAAAAAGAATAATAATATAATAATAATCCCAGTTTTTCCTCAGGTCTCTGTTGTTGTGATTCATCATATTCACTCAGAAGCAGCGGTGATGAGACGTGCTTGAGACACAGTTTAGAAATCAATCTACATCTGAAATACTGCTCACAGGTCACTTTCTAAACACTTTTCTATCCACTAATAATTATATATAAATAAATCAGTTTTTTACCAATGCAAATACATGAGAAACGATGCATCGCAATATAAATGCCAACTTGTGTCTGATACACGCTTTTTAAAATCAATGCATCGCATCGTTAACTTTATGCCAAAGTGAATCAGTGAATCTTCCCATCTCTAGTATTTAGAGGTTTATTAAAGTCAAACAGCTGTTGACACTAACATCTCAAACATGCAAATAAGAAGGCTAACCTGGGTAAGGACTGTATAGTGTGAAATGTCAGCTTATGATTACCCAGGATTCAAGTGCTGACAAAAGCACAGTATAAGTTATCAAAATAAACAGTGTTTATTAGAGCAACAAACACGAGTATTTACACTCATCTCATACACATCATAACAGCCAAAAGCGTGTCATTTCTGCTCAAACATTGCACAAGGTTGATAATGTACTTTCCTTTGTGTTGCACTTTAACTTCAAACACAACAGTCCTCAGTTTCAGAGCTGAGTCCCAGTCTTTATGCCTCTCTGGCTCTGCAGACACTTGAATGTTCAGCTACGAGTTCAATATCTGATCCCTTCACACACTACAATCATGTCACTCATGAATCAAATGATCAATTTTGACACACAATCAAATTCACATCCACCCGATGGAGCAGAAATCCTCCCAATCTGGCAACACTGGGACTGCTGGAGTTTGCACTTCAATGATACCTTCCATGGCTGTTTTAGTTTCACCAACACTAATGTAATGAATTAATCATTTACATTGTTTAATTTAGCTCTTTTGTTTAAGCTTTATTTTAGCTTTAGGGAATCTTACGATTTGATATGGATATGATCAATTGGTATTAATCAAAACGTCCTTATTTAACACTCGTCCAGCGAGTTGTCAGTATATCTGATAAATTCTGTTTATTCTCGTGGCCACAATATAATTCAGAATTATTTAAATAACTGTATGACAGTTATGAGCATATAGGTAACGTATCTGAGCAAGATTTGATTTGAATATTACACACAGAACACTTCTCTATAAATCAGACAAGAGTTTATTTGCTATCTTACTACAATACATGAACTAAGCTAAATAACATAAGACACAATACATACATACACACACATACACACAGGCAATGAATTTAACTGAGAATGATTACAATCTAGCACAGTTCATTTTCCACACGATTTGACTCGTGTCGATCATCAAATGGAGAACTCTCTTAATTTTACTTTAGAGATAGATACGACCAGCTCAGCAGAATAAAGATCTTGTTTGGGTTACTTGCTTTTAGGTTGAAATGACGCTGATCTGTCCTTCGTTTCCCGGATGTTGGAAACCCCGCGTGTCGTTGTCGTTGCGTCACTCTTGGGGATGCCCCTCTGTTGTTGCTTGACTGGTTGCTCGGTGTCTTTGATGCTCGAAGTTCTTTTCGATTTCTTATGGCTTTAGATGTTGAAGTTCCTTTCGCGTAGCTTCAGTCTTTCTTCAGAGATTTGACTAAGTGTTGGTTAAATCTTCAAACTCGGCCAGGTGTTACAGGCTGCGAGCTTTTGGTTGGTTGTAGCTCCGAGTTTCAGAGTTTCACGAAGCGCGATTTTCAAACAGCAGCAGAGAGAGAGCGAGAGAGCAGCTGGGAGTCCGTTTTAGACCGGAGAATTTGGTCCCTCCCACTAGATGCTCTTCCAATGAAATAGGTCTTGAAGGGCGGAGCTCCGCCTACACAAGGCTTCTTCCAGTGCATACATTATCTGCCTATTCACGTTGTCACATGAAGAAAATATCTTTTAACACGTTCTAATCACACATTATTAAACTAAGAGTTAACTTTCGTTTACACCAACTTGTTGCCAACGGAATCAGCTTTCATTCAAACTCAAACACCACGTATTTGGCATATACATATAATAACTTTATCTACTCCGTGGTTAAGGCAAAGATTAAACTATCTTAAATTCTGAATAATACCACCACACATATGAATTAAACACAGGACAAAGTTATGTCACAGATTTCAAAGATATCATTGATTACAATGACACAGAAAGCTTAATTTCATTTCAGAAAATACAACCAGCAATATATATATATTTATTGTCTGTATCTATAATATATATATCTTGCTTCTAATAGCAGCAATGATTATTTTTAATTGTCTTTTTGGAACACTTTATAAAAGTCTTTGAGTCTTTGTTCGGTTAAAGAAATGAAAGGCACATATCCTTGCCATGTCCTGGGAGGACGGGAGGTCATAAAGTCACTTTGGGGCAGTGTCTGTAAAATCTCAACGCTCGGACTCTTCCATAAAACAGTCTTTGTTCTTGATACCATCATTGAGTTACTGCTTTAAGGATCATCCCAAGCCAAGTCCAGACCTAGTGGTCCTCGTTCCATCCTGGTTAAATGATGGTTAAGTGATAAGAAACAAGTGAAGTCCTGTTTTAACCACATTCACGATGCTCTCCTCCAATTACTCCTTGTTTTAACAAAGTCTCTTCAGATAACGAGCTTTTATGGCAGGAAATCTGAATTCAGGAATGTGCTCGCCATTATGTTCAGATGTGTGTGCGTTCTACCTTCACCAAGGTCTTACACTAATGTTTCAGTGTGTTCAGTGAGCTGCTCAAATGGTGTGAAATATCTGTGTATTAAAGAGATTTTATTTTATGTTAAAAGAGAAATATGTAGCTTTGCATCGGTCAATGTAAAAAAAAGAAAAAAGTGCCTTAAAGTTGTAAAAAAGTTGACACTAAATAAATGCTGTTGTCTTTCTAAATAAATAATAAAATTATTTTTGTATGTTATTGACATGTAATAGCTGTATTATTCGGATGTTACTAAGGTTACTAATACTATTATAATGCCATTTGTATTATACACACATGTATTCATGAAATATCAAGCGCTAATGTGATATCAGACTGAAAAAGAAATGACACTTACACTATGAAAAAAGATATTAAATTGTGTAGCACTTGTATAGTATTTTATCTTCCTCTCTTTCAGAAAGAAACACTTATAACAGTGATTATTATTACAGTAAAGCTGTGGTAATGTGGTGCACAGCTAGGGCTTAACCTGTGCAGAGCACATGCCCTTTTTGCCCTTACGCTCCGAAGTGCCCTTTTGGTGGTGTTTCTTCTTCATTAAATCAATGCTATTGGTCATCCTTTACGTCTCGCTGTCTGTCTGTTTTACAAATATTTAGCCAATGAAAGGTATTAAAAACAACAACTTGTGAGTAAATCTGGTTGGATCCGCTCAAACTGTGAGTAAATCTGGTTGGATCAGCTCAAACTGTCAGTAAATCTGGTTGGATCAGCTCAAACTGTCAGTAAATCTGGTTGGATCAGCTCAAACTGTGAGTAAATCTGGTTGGATCAGCTCAAACTGTCAGTAAATCTGGTTGGATCAGCTCAAACTGTGAGTAAATCTGGTTGGATCAGCTCAAACTGTCAGTAAATCTGGTTGGATCCGCTCAAACTGTGAGTAAATCTGGTTGGATCAGCTCAAACTGTCAGTAAATCTGGTTGGATCAGCTCAAACTGTGAGTAAATCTGGTTGGATCAGCTCAAACTGTGAGTAAATCTGGTTGGATCAGCTGAAACTGTCAGTAAATCTGGTTGGATCAGCTCAAACTGTCAGTAAATCTGGTTGG
>CM041796.1:58686099-58693599 GCA_023376895.1 Aspiorhynchus laticeps | reverse complement strand
CTTGAAAAAGAGATCAAAATGTTGTGATGTCAAACTCTAAAAATAGTAAAGCAATTAAAACGATTAATATATGCTCCTCCTTTAACATTTTCACAAAAAAAAATGGTGCTGACCTGCAAAGTATATTTTCTGTATTTAAATTGCATTGTAATATCCTATGGAAATGTAAATATATGTATAATATATATATATATTTGTCTGTAAACTGATGCTTATACCCTCTCTCTATTCCTCAGAACAAGTGTGTCTCAGCAGCTTTGAGAAGAGGTTTTAAGAGAAAACTCTTAGTGTGCTTTCCTAATAATATATATATATATATATTCCAGCTGTGGAATAAAGCTCTTTCTGATTCTGATTCTGATCTACAGGTGTGAAAGCACCCTTAGCTGAAAACTTTTACTGCTCTTTAGGACAACTCTTAGTGCTCAGATCAAATGTTTTGTGAATACGGGCCCAGGGGCCCATTTCAGAAAGGGGGTTAAGTGAAAACTCTGAGTATGTTAACCCTGAAATGAGGGAAACTCTGGGTTTTCCGTTTCAAAATGGGAGGTTTGTTAAACCCGGGAAAGCAGGGTAAGTCAAGCCCGTTTCAGAAAGAGAGGTAACTTATACTCAGAGTAACGTAACTTACGCTGTGAACCTAACCTGGTCGGGAGCAGAGTCAGTAACCGTGGTAACTTACGCTGTGAACCTAACCTGGTCGGGAGCAGAGTCAGTAACCGTGGTAACTTACGCTGTGAACCTAACCTGGTCGGGAGCAGAGTCAGTAACCGTGGTAACTTACGCTGTGAACCTAACCTGGTCGGGAGCAGAGTCAGTAACCGTGGTAACTTACGCTGTGAACCTAACCTGGTCGGGAGCAGAGTTAGTAACCGTGGTAACTTACGCTGTGAACCTAACCTGGTCGGGAGCAGAGTCAGTAACCGTGGTAACTTACGCTGTGAACCTAACCTGGTCGGGAGCAGAGTCAGTAACCGTGGTAACTTACGCTGTGAACCTAACCTGGTCGGGAGCAGAGTCAGTAACCGTGGTAACTTACGCTGTGAACCTAACCTGGTCGGGAGCAGAGTCAGTAACCGTGGTAACTTACGCTGTGAACCTAACCTGGTCGGGAGCAGAGTTAGTAACCGTGGTAACTTATGCTGTGAACCTAACCTGGTCGGGAGCAGAGTCAGTAACCGTGGTAACTTACGCTGTGAACCTAACCTGGTCGGGAGCAGAGTTAGTAACCGTGGTAACTTACGCTGTGAACCTAACCTGGTCGGGAGCAGAGTCAGTAACCGTGGTAACTTATGCTGTGAACCTAACCTGGTCGGGAGCAGAGTTAGTAACCGTGGTAACTTACGCTGTGAACCTAACCTGGTCGGGAGCAGAGTCAGTAACCGTGGTAACTTACGCTGTGAACCTAACCTGGTCGGGAGCAGAGTCAGTAACCGTGGTAACTTACGCTGTGAACCTAACCTGGTCGGGAGCAGAGTTAGTAACCGTGGTAACTTACGCTGTGAACCTAACCTGGTCGGGAGCAGAGTCAGTAACCGTGGTAACTTACGCTGTGAACCTAACCTGGTCGGGAGCAGAGTTAGTAACCGTGGTAACTTATGCTGTGAACCTAACCTGGTCGGGAGCAGAGTTAGTAACCGTGGTAACTTACGCTGTGAACCTAACCTGGTCGGGAGCAGAGTTAGTAACCGTGGTAACTTACGCTGTGAACCTAACCTGGTCGGGAGCAGAGTTAGTAACCGTGGTAACTTACGCTGTGAACCTAACCTGGTCGGGAGCAGAGTCAGTAACCGTGGTAACTTACGCTGTGAACCTAACCTGGTCGGGAGCAGAGTTAGTAACCGTGGTAACTTACGCTGTGAACCTAACCTGGTCGGGAGCAGAGTCAGTAACCGTGGTAACTTACGCTGTGAACCTAACCTGGTCTGAAGCAGGTTTTCTTCAGTAAACCCAGAGTTTCTATCCATCTCCTCCCCTTTTTAAAGTGTATGTGATATTTTAATACCTCATGCATTCATTCACGCTGCAAAATTGCTTTTCTTACTGAGTATTTTTGTCTTATTTCAAGTACAAAGATTTAAAAATTCTTAAGTTAAGATGCATTTTCTATAGAAAAAAAAATATCTAGATATTTAGTCTTGTTAAAATATAAAAGTGTTCTCCATAGGGTAAGAAAAATAATCTTAATGCAAACGGAAACAAGAATGGGCTATTTTTAATTTATTACCGCATTGCCAGATAATTTGCAAAATAAAATAAAAAATCACTTGAATTCAATTTTTTTCCTTCATGGAAACAAGACTAAATACTGTATATTGTTTATTTTATTATAATTTTTTTTGCACCGTATTCATGTGTATATTTATTTGAGCAGAATTCCCATTTTAAATGGTAGTTTTCTTTAAAACATCGGAGATTATTATGTATCACATTATAAATCCTGTATGCAGATGTTAAGGAAAGTGTGCATCGCTCTCACTCTTTCTGAGAATGTTTTCCTGAGCACAAATCCATCAAAGAGGAGTATCACAGGACTGTAGGTCAGTGGTGTAGAAATCAGTTTAAATGAGGCTAATCTGATAAATGACGTTCACTTGATAACATCTTTCTGTGACGTCTGGAAGTAACCCAATAATCAGAATGTCCTTCAGGATCTCCAGTGTTGTTGGATGCACTGATGACAAGCATATCCCCAGCATCACACCTTCTGAAAATGAAACTAGTATGGAATGGAAGGATGCCAGATTACGAGCCGTAACCACCACCACAGCTGTTAAATAAACTAATTATTCACAATTGTTTGGTAATCTTTATTTCCTAATACAAAAGCAAAAGTTATTCTTTTTACTTTTGGATTTGAGAAATCTTCCAATACTTGAGCATCTCCTCTTCATCTGTCAGTGGTGCTGCTGCAGGTTCTCCTCTGCCTTCTTAATTGTATTACTCTAAATAAGAAATGTATGATTATAATTATGTGAATTTATTTAATAATTATTAGAAATATTTAATTATGTGAAACGAGTGTTAGACTGTGGAAAAAGCTGCAGCGCATTGAAATAGACATTGAATGATATTTAATGTCATAAGTTTGTAAAGTCATTTAGCCCACACCCATGAACCTTTCATGTTCAAAGCTTTACCTTGATTGAATTGTGTTTTATACTTCATTTTTAGCTGCTGCCACGTTCTTGTTTCTTCTTTCTGTCTTTTTCCTTTTTTTTTTTTTTTTTTTTGTGGCCATGGGATACCATTAAAATGAATATTATTTCAATAATTTACAGTTTTCACCTCTGATATTATAACAGTTATTAAGTTATTGACAGTTATTAAGAATTAAAGTTATGCATTGACGGAAGTATGCGCGCTGACGTCTTTTTGGCGGGAGCTGTTGCCATGGTGAATCGTAATTTCGGAGCTCCACTGATCATGACTTTTCATAGTCGTGCTGCACGCACTAAACTCAGAGTCAACCTACTTAGAGTTGAGTAAACTAACACAATTCAGCTGTTCTGTACCCCAAAACTCAGAGTTTCCCATCTCAGAGTAACTCAACTCTGAGTTCAAGTTTAAACTCCGAGTTGGTTGAACCTCCTTACTGAAACGGGCCCCTGCAGACCGTCACACATCAATAAAAACAGATCTCAGGGTGTTATCTTTCACAGGTAAGACTGAACAGTTGTTTCTGGATGTTTTTTGGTCATTTTTAGCATTATGTTGACAGTTTAATTAGCCACCAGTATCAGACTATTAATAGCGATATCACTAGTTAGCTGTGAAAGCTGAGACTTTATAAGAAATCAAAAGTTTAAATGAATTCTTATTAAGTTTTAACTTATATTGTAGTTAATATCATAAAGTAAATTGTGTTATGAGCACAATACAGTGAGCACTTTGACAAGACAGTGTCAGACAAGCCTCAAGGAGAGCTGAAGCATTTCCAAGAGACTATACTTCCACAGCCTAATATTGTATTTGTAGTTAAAGCTCAGAATAGCCCTGAATGAATGACCAGAATGACCCTGATCATATTCAAACCTCTCTCTCTCCCCGGAACACACTTACAGGAGCATTTTTAACCTTTGTAAGGGTACTTTTTATAACAATATAATTACCTTATTAAATGTTTCTGTCGTTTTTGTCAAATATTTAAATATAACCAGTTTCTTCAGTCAATCACAATACTAGACTGCATTTAACATGATTTACACAGGCTGTTTAATGCTGATAATGTACTGTGCATTTACACAAAAACTGTATAATGTGAATAACCTAGAACTGAGAAACACAGGAACTCATTAGTGAGTGAAGCTGCAATATCATGACAAGATCATTGTTGATTATTGCTCTTGATGTTGTAATAATGATTATTAATTTTGATTAATAGAATGTTTTTTTGGGGGGAGCATGTCATATTCTGGTCTGTGTTAAACATAACTGTACTTTGACATTTTGTTGTATAAAATAAACTGCACACACACCCCCCCCCCCAATCATTCCTATGTAGTAACATATATTAACAAATAAACAACTGTTTCAGAATGTGTGTTTTCTGCACGGGTGTGTGTAATTTACATTGTAGAGCAAAATGTCAAGCACCGTCAAGATGTTTACATTATTTTACTCATTAATTGAAAAAAACCATTATAAATTATAGGAAAATCTTGAGAAGCAGTGGAGAATTAGTCTTCATTCGTCAGGTTTTGACGTCACAACTAATATATATATATGTATTATACTCAAGGAGCTTATTAATTAAACACAATTTGGAATTCATGACCAACATGTTTGGCTTGTCATTAGTTGTGTCTTTGTTTAATAATTATTACACAAATACCATTATAAAACTGCACTTTTCACGATTATTTAATTTACTATTAATTTATTCTTCATTATTCTGTATTATTCCACCCATGATATTACATACTCTACTTGCTATTATTCATCTATTGTTATTCATTTATTTATTATGGTACACATATAATTTGTGCTATTATAAACCTATTATATCACTTATGTTATTGTGCTGTTGTACTCGCTTTTTATATTATTTACTGCAACTTGTACTACATATAGTTTTTAATATTACATCACTTTTACTATGTTTACTGTGCACTGTATCAGTGCATTAGTTTACCCTGTAACTGTAAGTTTTACTGGATCCATAAAGGATTATCAGTTGTTATTGTTTGTTGTGGAGGTTATATCTGTATAGAGTGCTATGAAAATAAAAAGCAGACCAGTTCTTGATATGTGTTCACAGTATTTCAGAGGAATGAACTGTGTTCTGAGGCACAATAACAGATAAAATGGTGGAGTTGAAGACAGAGAAAGCTATGAAACAACTTAATTTCATTTAATGTACATTAAAATTACATTACATGTATATGTCACAGTTATACTACATTAATATTAGAAAAAATCAACCAAATCAACACGAGTGTAAGTGTGAGCTTTCAAAATTTCTTAAGAAAATTAATAATTTTCCAAGCCTAACTAAATAACTGGAGGCAGAGTTATTTTTAACTCCATGTAGATCACAATCCACTGAAATCGGCTGATAAATGTAAATGTTATCGTGTTTTTATCCCGAAAAAACCGCAGCTCCTCCGTTTACCTACATTTGTTTTTAACGCAGTCTTGCCCTCTCAAACATGGCGGACGCGTTGACGTATCACAGCAACGGCTCAAAGCGGCCAATGAGGCGTCTAGGTATTTATATGTCTATGTCCACCGCATCCTGCGCATGCGCACTTTCACTCTGGGGCTCCTCCCTCCTTTGTGACGAAACCGAAAGTAAACTCGGCAAAGAAAAGCGCAGTTTGAAGATCGCCATTACATAGAAAAATAATAAGACGAATTCTGAAGCCGTAAAAACGGTCATAAACACCACATTACAGTAAGTTCATTTATCGTCTTCTGGTATTGTGTTGTTTTCGTATCGCGTCGCGGTCAAACTCGATCTTTAACTTAAGCCGCCATTTTCTGGAGTCGTGACGCATGTAGAAATGAAGAAGCTCTTTCTATTTAGTAACAGGAATGAGTATCCATTATATTAGTATACAGGTTTGACTACACATGTGAGGTATTAATGCCCGCACCGATATAGTGAAAGTGTTGAACATTGACCAGTGAGATGACCTCACTGCTAAAAAAGGCCAAATCATGTTTCTATTTACATCTAGTGGTCTGCAGAGGTTTTTAGGGTTATGTTTAGGGGTAGAGGACGGGTTATAAGATAAGATATACGTACATAATGAAAAAAAATATAAATATTAAATAAAAATTGATATTAAAAATAATAAACTTAAATAATATATTTTTAGATTTTCTTTGAATATTGTTTTCTTATAGCGCAGCCCACAAATGCCATGCCATAAATGAGTCTAATACATAATTGCCACAGGACAGAAATTTCAAGTACATTTTCTGTCATACTTGCAGGAATGCAATAAAACAATGCAGGAACAACCATAGGTTTTCTCTGGGCAAAAGCATTGTCTCAGTGTGGATAGGTATTACTCCTTGTGTGTATATTTGGTCCCCACGATGGAGGTTAAACCTGTACACACACAATCAATCAATTAGGCTGAATTATAAAATTACAAATATATTTTTAAACAAAACGCTTTAGAGTTGTCAAACCTTTTGCCTGTCAAAGTTATTTATTCAATTTTATTTTAATTTTAATTTATATTTATATTAATTTTTAGGCTGACCTCAAATGGATTTGCTTATAATTTAAAAGTGTTCTCTTCATCTAAATCAAAACTTTCTGACTGTGTGTGATTGCAAAAACTGATACATCAGTAAGAAGTGGTAACCTTTTACAAAATATGATTTCAGATGTTATAATAGTGATTTTATTATGTCCAAATAAAAGTCCCACAGCAAAACTTAAGCTAGAATGAGTCAATAAGTGATCCTCTGCTGCCATCTGAAATCAGTGAGTGAAACTATATTAATAACTGTAACTATATATATATATATATATATATATATATATATATATATATATATATATACAAATAAGGCACAAATCTGTACATAAATCTTCTGTTCCAGATTCAGACACGTTATTATTATTATTATTATTATTATTATTAAGGCTTATTTAAATGTTCTGTTCTCATGTCAGATATGTATGTTTATTAGAGGTCGACCGATAGTGGATTTTACCGATACCGATAGCTAGGTTGGACCACACTGGCCGATACCGATTAATCAACCGATAGTTTATAAAATAGATACTGAATGAAAACTAAATAGAGCTTTACTATTTAAAAAAAACAGTAACAGTACTGAGCTATACTTTATAAATGAATAAAAATGTAGTATTAATATTTATTACTATATTGATTATTAAAGTTATTTCATAGTTTACAAATGTTAAAAGAAGAAACTTTAAAATTTAAAAATGAAGCCTATTAGTAAATGTTGAAATGAAATGAACACACTCTAACAAGGAACAATACTTCTACAGCTTTCGTTAATGTTACAAAT